>OX456984.1:276548090-277089127 GCA_949752695.1 Melanostoma scalare | reverse complement strand
ACACTTCTACTCGGAAGGAAAGGAAGTGATCTATGTACTCACATGAGAGCAATGCGATTTTCATTTAACTTCTCAGCAAACGTGGTGGCAGACTTATCAAGGTTGCGTATTTGAGAAGCTAAATATCCTATTATTGGATCAAATCTCTGCTGATGCATAGTTGATGTCCTCACCCACCAGTCACAAGTGAATGAACAATTATTTATTATATTTATTATATCGTTATAAGAGCGATGTTTATGCTAAATGAAATTATCCCTCTTTTAACTTGCGATTATGGGTATTATAAGGCATTACGATGATAGAGAATACGAAAAAAGTGGGCCCTGCAATTCCGTCTGTCTGTCTATCTGTATATGGATCTACAGCCTGAACCAACAAACCGATTTTCTTAAAAATTTGCAGTAAGGGTCTGTGGAGCAGCCTACAGAGGGATTTTCGGAATTGAGCCTCTAGGTCTTGAAATAACTGTACCTGCCGTATAACCGATATGATATTACTTGTTTTTCTCAAAAACGGCTGCAACGATTTCGATAAAATTTTGTGTGAAGAATTCAATTTGAATTGTTTTTCTTATGATGTAAGAAAAAATTTTGGAAAAAGCCTAAAAACGGTACCTCCCATAGTACTTTTTTTTTTAAAACCTACTTTCTCGTTAATGGCTGACACGATCTTGACGAAATTTTGGATTTAAAAAGTCGTAAACTGTTAAAGAAAGACTGCATAACAATATTTAAAAATTTGGTTTGGAAATTCTTATAAATTTTTTGATTTTTGGAAATAACTTCAAAGCTAAAACTTTGAGTTTTTTGAAATTTTTTGTCAAAACAACGAGATAGAATACAAGCGAATACCAAAATTTTGTACTCAGTCTTAAGATTTTAATGTCGTATTTAGAACACAATCATAAATTCGTGCGACCCAGTCGTGCCCATTTTTTTTGTTAGTACTAGTGTTGAGGAAGTATTATTTGCCACCTACATTTTTATGATGCTTTAAATTTTATCTCAGCAAAATTGCTGATATCCATAGCAAGCTTTAAATTTGTTTGATTTGATTGATTTCTTTTTGTGTTCAGTGCCCCTGTTCTATAACATTCGTCTTGATAAAATCCGTCTATAAACGGTGGAGATTTTAACGATATTTTATACAAATTTAGTAGGATTTCGTTTCGGATTTTATTGCTTCTCGATCGATTTTATCGATGCGATTGTTACAAAACAGTTCACAGTAGTAAGGTGCATTGCTGAGCTGAGTATTATGGGTTTGATGTGAGTAGCGTATAATTTAACCGAACCAGATAATTTAGCCGTAAACAAAGTGTAAAAAATATCAGAAACAGAAAAGAACCTTTCTGCTCCTCTGTGGCATTTTTTGCAATCATCGCAAGGGTCTTAGGTTCTTTGTTGTTTGAAACTGCATGAAAAATATCATAAAGTTTGTATTTGTCGCCTTCTTTTTCTCTCTGTTGGGGAAAGACATAATTTTCTAATTATGATTAGAGTCCGAGTTGAATGATTTCGGTGTTAAATGCCTAGAATTTTCTTCTTATGTCGTCAGTCAATTGCCTGGGGACATTTTGAAAGAAAAAGTAATAAATATAAAGGACTATTAAAAAAATACGCCCGGATCTCTCAAAATAATAAATGGAGTATAAGTATTCTCATCACTTGATTTGTTATATTTTGAATTGGGCTATACAACCCCATACTCAGGAGTTGCTAAACCTTGGCACAATTAAGCCGCCCATTTAATTTTCCAGAAACACTGCATTTGAAGATAGATCATATTACAGATTTAATTATACTTTCAACTTATATATGAGCTCAAAGTGTTCTAATCGAACCAAAAGTTTAACCTTAGCAAGCCGAAACTCATAAAACCTTCGAGCTAAATTCGAAACCTTTTGAAAAACTCCTACAATTCATTGAAATTTACTTTTTCCGGATGAGTGTGATGAGAAATATAATATTGTCGTACAGGACAGGTTTCCTCTGCAACAGTAGAAGGACTTAATGTTGATACTTGGAAAGTTGCATTCAACTCGTTGACTTTTTTTTATTTCCCCAAAAACTATATTTTTGAAACATCAAAACTTTAAGTGCAGTTTTCTTCTATAAAAAATTTGAAGGCATTTATTATGATATTTTCCATTTCTATTCAAGGCTTGAGGATACAAGCCAAAATCATAATAGAAAACGTCTAAATAAGACTTCTTTTACTTACTTACTGTACAGAAAATGGCTTGTATTCAGCACTGAATAATTACTCAAATTAGATATTATTGATAATGGTGTCTATGGTTTTGACCTACATCAGACATCAGACAATCCAAAGTTGGAAAAAGAGAACAAAAGTCGACTTGTCGTTCATAATAAATTATTTAAGGAAAGAAGAAATCGTTGTTCTATTGTATTCTGTCGACTTAGTAACGCGCTTACAGCAATGTTAGATAGAAGCGTTAGCCTAAGCCTCTACTCGAGTTCTGTTGCAGCGTCACAGAAAAGTAACAAAAAAAGTAGCTTTTTTTAAATTACTGCAAAACAAAATAGAATTAATGTTTTTATACACTCACCACTAGTAGTTGCTAATTGTCTATGATTACAATACTTGTCCTATCAAAGAAAAGCAACCGAAAAACGAGCTCATGCAAGTCCTTTAAATCCTTTTGCGAAGCAATATTTTTTTCTTCCTCTCCTGCTTTTATTGCTTAGCTTTTACTTTTTCTGCGTTAGTTTTTATCTCACTCATGAACACTTTTCGCCCATTTGTTGTACATCCTCTTTTTTTTGTGTGTTGTGTTGTGGGATACTAGAACGAATGCGGTGTGTACGGTTCTGGTAAAATAGGAGTCTTGGCAGTGCTGACAGTACTCAGACAGAGAGGCAGGAGAATACAACACAAATAGGATTTCCTCTTTAAATTTAAGGACATCCTTAAATTTATAACTTTACAAACGGACTAGTGTATGGTGTTAATGTTAAGAGTGTAGCCGGGGTGGGAATGCCTTAGGTTTTGAAAATTTTCTCTTTTTGAAGATTAGGGTTTTAAGGAATTCTATGATGGGACACCTTGTGTCTCTGTCTCTGTAAAGCCCTTTAGCCTAATGATAGATAATGATTACGTTGAGGATAAAGAAGGGTTTTCTTTTCTGGGGTTTATTAATTTTAATCCTTTTACGTTTTGCAATGTGACAAGACAACACGGCTGTTGTTGTGCTACTGTTTGAATAGTAGGTCTCCAACAGTCATATCCCTTTTCAAGACGGAATTATATAGAGAAAGTGAAATTTAAGATGTTACGTGGTCACAGAGGTTGTCATTGTCAAGGCTCTTGGTTATATCCATTCAAACATTATGCCCGACCGACCGGTGCCAGATCATTGTTATTATTATTCTGGAAGGCAAACCCCAATTAAATGGTGTCTGTAGAAGAAAATGGCACGTAAAAGTGTCCAAATAATTAAAAGGATACACAATGGCGGTCATTTCTTAATTATTGTACGGTTTAAGGGTTTCATTTGCGGAAAGGAAAATAAGTTGTAATACGAATACCTAGTCCTTTCTCGATGCGGAAAAAAGAATGATAAACTTAAAGAAAAGATGGATACAATGTAAATGAGATATTTCTATTGAAAAAAAAGGACCAAACAAAAAATAAAAGGGTATACTTTTGAAGGAAAATGATTTTCAGTAAAGGGATACAGCTTTGTTAATTTATATTCCTTTATATATTCCGAATGAAATGGGGTTAAATAGCCCTCGGCAAAGTATGGGATGACTTGTTGTTGAAAATTGTTAACATTGGGAGACAGGTTGCTTGAATTGCAATTTGAAAGGATTAACATAAATTTGGCAATGGCATCACTTGGCTACAAAACATACGATTCGGGTTTGGTTCCTTTTGTGTATCCCATTTCTGTAATGTCACTTTCCATATTCAGATATTCCATTCACCACTGTAGATTTCTTTTATGTGTTCAATGTTGAACATTACGCACACTAGGAACGGGACTACACCTTACTATACTCAATAATACCCATCCAGGAAATCCATTAGGGACTGAAGCTCGCATCGCACAAGCAAATTGTTTACTGAGGCTGCTTACAGGAGAAGAGCAAAATAAAAAGAAATAATAATCATCGCAGGTGAAGTAGCGTCCTTCACTTTGTCCAGACACGCGATCGATAAATTTCTGCTCAAAGTACCTGCCAGAGCTTTTAATAAAAGTCCAAGGCAATGAAACTATTTATTTTTCCACTTAAACTTTGCTCTAAGAATAGAAAAGAAAAATGTTGAAATCGGAAATAGTAGGACGAGAGTAATCAATTGAGCGAAAGGAGAAGGTTCTTATCTCAATTTAATAAAAATTAAAAAAGAGTTTCATTGTTTTTGCTTTCCAACGGCCGGATTAGTTCTGATTTGTGATTTGTATTGGCTAAGCAAGCCACGTTCTTTTTCAATTAACTTTATTGACTTTCAATCGAAATCAAATTATAAAAACTATTTGTAAGCTGCACAGTATGACGGGTACTAGGGGTCTTCAAATTTTATACGTCACAAAAATATATTAAGGTAAGTTTTTTTTTTAACATAAAATTACAACAAATTGAACGAAAAATGCAAAACTCATAATCAGCACTTGTCCTTAATAGAAAAAGGGACCCTCAACTTGGGAATTGCTTATTCAACATGTAGTACATATTGGTTTTTTGAAATTTATTCACTCAAAGTTCTGGACTAAAATTTAAGTTTGTTTTTAAATTTATAAGTTGATCGAAGCCTTCCAATTTCCAAAAAGTGATAATGATAGTGAAGTGATTCAAGATTCAACCCAACAATTCTAGTTACTGAAGAACACATGTAAAAAATAAGAAACTGAGGGTTAGAAGCCACCTCATTCAATCTTCAGAAATGTTTTCAAATTATTATAAAAACTAACTTCTCTTCCATCGACGATTCGGTTCAGCATGCCTGATTTGAAATCTTCTCACTTTTTGAGCACGGAGGACGTTGGGAGCCGAAACCATTTTCTGGCAGTCTCCAACTGCTTAGTGAGAAAGCGCTTTACATGGCAGCAGGGGTGGATCCAGGGGAAGAATCATCCTTATACATAGTTAATGCAATGTCAAATCAATGTATATTTTGTATATCTTCATATTTCTTGTCCATTTTGTTTGATGTAAAAATACATTTGCATTGCATTTGCAGACTAATTAGCGTCGCTAAGATCTCGCTTGCGAGGTTATTGTGGTTGCGACCTAAAAATAACAATAGCAGGAAAACTTTACCGCAGGTGCGCTGTGCCAGATGTGCGAGATAGCGGTGTTCGCCCCCGACGAGAAGACAACAGGCCAGCGCAGCAGCAGCAACTAACAATGTATGTAAAAGGCGAGGCAAACGTCGGCATTTTATCATTCGTTTAGTCTTTGAGCGATGTATTATGCTTAGTATACAGTTCATTTCCAAGTAAAAATAAATATTGTGGTTTTATTTTCAGCCCTTTAGAAACATATTTCTTACAACATTTGGATTTTCAGCGCTTTTCATTAAGGGCAGTTCCCAGCATGTTCAATGTATCAGCGAAAAGCAATTCTCTTCTTCCATCTATTGTCAGTGTCAGTGGCGTCGAGTGAACGCTCATTAAAACTTGTTGAAGATTTGTCTCCGAAACATCACAAGTGAGAATCGATTGAACGCGTTGGCGTTACTGAATTTGCATGTGAAAGTCAAATCGGAAGATGAGATAAACATCATGTCAAAAAAGCCAATACGAATGGGTATAATATTATGAACTGTGTATTTTTGAAAACATTTTTTTTTTCATGATTAATCAAATAAAAACACAACTGAACAAAATTATGTATATTGATAGAAAAAGTTTCTGGATCCGCCCCTGCATGTCAGATTAATTACTTTTGCAAGACTTGTCGATTCCTCGCGAAGGGTGATAGCCATTTTGAGATTTGAGCTTCAAACTCTCATGTAACAGGTAGACAGGTAGAAGAACAGGTCCGCGTTGTTCGGAATCGGTATTAAAATGTAAGTTTTTGAAATGCGCATGGTCAATTGCTCTGTTGCTTCACCTTATTTCTTTGTTTATGTCTCGTTTCTATTCAGACATTTTGAAACGAATCGTTGATGAATTTGAAGTATTGGTTTGCTTTTGAAAGCCAAACAAAATTTTACAGTGAACTTCAGACTTTTAACAGTCTGTTCTTTATGGTATTTTGGTCATGTTGGAGGAGAAATCACTGCTATTTTCGCACTTCAATTAAAGTTAAATATATAGAGCTATCGCTCTATTGACTGATATCATAGTACGCGCAGCAAACCGCCGAATAATTTTCGCTAACAGTTATAAGTACTGTAAGGCAAGTTTTGTGCAAATTGTGCAGAGAAAAAATTAAAAATCAGTAAAATATGACGCACGATGAATACTGAACCGATTAATGGACTTTTTTCCAAAATACAGATGGATTTTCGTAATTTTCTTCCTGGGTCTAAAATAAAAACGATACCAGTCATACGTCCTACATGATATTACATATTTAATATTCTTGAAAACGATTTCGATTGCAATTTTTATGAAGGACTAATTTTTGGTTGTATTTCCTAATAAGTCTATAAACGATAACTTTTTCTTGGATCAATGGGTACTTCAATGAAACAAATTTGTGCTCCAAACAGAGCAAAGACATCTCACGTAATAGTATCGAAAAGATTTCATACCCCGAAAAGTCTACAGTTTGGTGTTGTGTCTAGGTTAGTATAGTCACCATTATGTTTTTAAATGTAGTCTCATTGAAATTGAATTGAATTGATAACGGTAAGCGGTATTCGCTAAGCATTTTTGATCAATGACTTTCTCTTTCCTGATAGAGGTGGAAAAGATGTGCAGGATGTTAAAAGCAAAGTGTCGTAAGGCAAGCAAATGAAACAAGTAACTTAATGATGGATTTATTCACTGAGCGCCTAAATTCGCGTAATAACTTTTTGATCTTTTAATAGTTTTTGGCAAATGCCCATTTACCTAAGAGCAGGTGGTTACCACAAGAACACTTTAGTATTCAATCACCAAGTAAAAGGAGATATCAGCTTTATAATTTATTTATTTTTCTCTATAATTTCTTATTTATTCTTTGTTAACTAGTTAATTTTTTTTTTTACCTATTTATTTGATTATTTACTAACTTCGGCCCCAATACGATAACCAATATACTCGTATGTGCTTCGAATGATGTTCTGCCCTCCAATAACAACCCCTATGCTCCTTTAAAGTTATTCAGTGAACAAAACGGAAACCTTCAAATTTCAAGTCCATAACTAAATCACAGCCAATTTCCCTGAATGTGTATTTCTACACAATTTCTTCAAGCCAATGCGGTGTAAACATATTCTTTCCATAACATATTACTTCAGTTAATTTAATTCAGTGCGAAATTTGTCCCTGTGGTATGATATACTCAATTCCTTGTGTTTTATTAATATTTATTTGTCCTCAACACATTTATTGCTTGCTCGTGTATCGTGTCTCCTCATTATTTGGCAAAACTTTATCGCCGAGTGGCATAAGAACAAAACAAATAAAGGATAACAAAACAACTCAATTTTTTTTATTAACCAACACAAGTTAAAGGAAATGCCACTACCGAGAATTGACGACACGCATTCGGAAAAGAATAATAAATAATTTGTTCACCAATCGATACGAAGCGATTTCCGGTTACATAGAAACCCAATCTGACATTATTGCCAGTATTATTGTCTAAAAAGGGAAGCCAAATACAAAACAAGTTGTTTTTTGTACGCTATACAATACTCTTTACACACCACAAGCTGAATGAATTTCCTTTTGAATTTGTTATGGAAATACAAGAAAACCCGGAGTATTGAAAGATACCATAATCAAACCGAACACAAAGAAATCAAGTATTCCTCTTATAGAGTAAAAAATCAATTTCCGCGAAAATTCTTCACGATTGGATTGCCATCTCGATTTGTGGATGGAGTTGAGGTGTGTTCGACAAAACCAAGCCAAAAACACACAATTCAGGAGCACCACCAACCACCAACCAACAACCACCAACCGCCAACCTCCTTGCAAAAAACGTATGGCGTTGGCATAGTGGTTTTGTTGTCAACAAAACCGTTGCACAAAGCCTTCAATTTGCGAAATTGACTTCAACACTTCATTTCAAACAAAAAAGTATATTTCGCCGATATATGAGGGTTGGAGATAGAAAGCCGCAGATACTGGTATTTTCTATTTTGTACATGGAATTTCGTATATCCGGGCGATGTTTGAGCGGAGCGCCTTCAATGACACATCACACATCCTGTGGGCTTGTTTATTGACGAGTCTTGCTTAAACCCCAACACAAGCAAATCTTTTTCACTTTTAGGACCGCTTTCAATCCTCCTAATGTAACATTTGTCAAGGATAAAGACATGATAAACAATAAACAACAACAACAACAAATAACTATGCCGAAAGCATTAAACGAGAAAGAAAAACGGTAGAAAAGTTATCATGTCGCTTCTATGGTAGTGGTACCTAAGATGTTGTGTAGTGCGAGGGGTGTCATTGGAATGAGAATGTAAATAACTCTAAAAGAATAAAACAGCACTCGAGGAAGATAAGTGTCCTGTCGTCAGTAGTAGTGTTGTCAGTACCCTACCGATACCGACATCGACGCCAACGTAGCAAAGACTTTTCCTCTTAGCGCAATTCATATGCAAGTTCACTTTATTCGAGTTGTTGTTTTCTTTTTTTCTTCTTTTTCTGAATCCAAGAGCTAAAATGTTTGTTTTCGTAAAAGAAAGCTATGGACTTGGGTTTTAGTCAATTTTAGACAGACACAATCAATGACGATGAGATTCGATTTGGTTATTTGCATTTTGGATTGATAAATGGACTCACTAGAAGATTTACATTTGAAGAATCTATTTAGTTTTTCATAAAAGGAATTGTTGAAAACAAGCAACTGGAACGAAAATGCTCCTTGTTCAATGAACTGAGGCCAAGAGCAAGCATAACTTATGGAACTGTATTTCAATGTTACATTGTTTCCGACATTTAAGTAGGTGCCAGTAATATTGGGAAGGAAGTAGTTCTGATATTGTAAGTATGTGACTTTTTTAGTATTGAGTTCGGGCTTAGTTTTGGTAGAATGATTTTCTTCTGTAGCAAGTTAATTCTTGTTTATCGAGCAGAAGCGATAAGGTTTTACGATAGAAAAAATTATTCCTTTTCTCGCTTTGTAGGTATGTTCTTTGCCCAATTATTTCTGGCTCGGTTGTTCAATAAAGTCTCTTTTTAAGACTTTTCCTTTCATACATTAGGTAGTGCTTCAAAGGTTCAAACAATATAAGTATCTTAACAAGTAATCTATAAATAGATTGAGCTTTTTGTCATGAAGTTTGAGATTTTTGTCCACAGTCGTGTGTTGAAAATTAAGCTCACAGTAGATATAGTCGAAGTACAGTAGATATTGCTGAAGGAGTTGTCTTTGTCAAAGAATATTTAAGGATTTTAAAAATACCAAAAAATGACATGGAGAGCCTGGGACCGCTTTGAAGTTGAATGGAAACACAACAGAAGTAAGGGTGTAAATCCCACCCCTTTATCATGTCCATTAAGTCTGAAGCACACCGTACGTATTCGCTACAAAAATATGGGTGTTCTCTTTAATATCCAGTAAGTTCCAAAACAATGTCGTTACTTTCCTTGCAACGCTCCCGGTGACGAATTTTTGGGTAGAAAGGTCTCTTTTCGTTGCAGCATCTGTAAACGTTATTATTTCAGCCACGGCTCTCTATTTCTAATTTTCGGCTTCATTCTTATGTTGGAGGTCTCATTCTCCTTTAAGTGGTGAAATCCCGACCACTTGATAATATAAAGCAGAGTAAATGTAGGTTTTCCTCGAGCGCAATCGAGTGAAGGTTATGGAACTGGAATTGGCAGTGTAAGTTATTTGCAATTTTCCCTCAATTTTACAGTCAAAGATTCTGATAGGTACCGAAGTTTTGGTATAACCTTTTGGCAATTAAAAAGCACAACACCAGGAGGTATTTTTGTGTTTTATCATTTTCAATAAACAAGTTACTAGTATCAAGGTTTCTTTTACTGGTGTCCTGCGAGTTGATTGGAACGAAGGTTCTTTGAGAAGAAGGAAGAAAAGATAAGAAGGATGGGGTTTCATGCATTTTATTAACCATTTTCATTTCGATTCATGATGAAATTTGAGTTAAAAAACAACAAATAGCTACAGAGAGTGTAAACGAATTTAATTAATATCTTAATTTTGAACTCACGAAAAATACTAAAAGAACATTTTTTGAAGCGAAGAGATGTCAAACCTTTAAAATTTTTTATTTTCACACGTCAAATTGATATTCTGTTGGACAAAATTATTCCTTCACTTCAAGCAATTTCTTCACGTTGTCAGTGATTCCAAAATGAAAACTATACTACTGTGTATCAAAAAATTCATGGAGCAAATTTAACAGTAAGGGCAACTGGTAACCGTGGATAAATTGTCGACTTGAAACTAATATTTTTAACCTGATGCTTCCATTTGCGACTTTGTTTTTCAATTAACAACTACATACACTTTCACTTTGACTGTCGTCGAGAGTACTATCGCTGTGGTAACAGAAATGAATTTTTGTACTTTGAAAGTAACTCCTCTCCTATGTTTTTCTCTTTTCCATGACGTTGCCTGGCACCAAGATTTTTTTGTAATACGCGAGTAGATGCTGTTTCTGCTCAATGATGTTCTTTTTTTGATTATCTGTCCTAGTTACCATTAAACCACTTCATGTCACAAGTGGGTATGATGGCTCATCAACTTAACATTGAATATTACTAAGAGGATACATAAGTTTCAAGGGGAAAAACGGCATATTGTCCAACAGTTCATTTATATATATGTATGTAAATGTATATATAAATAAACTAGCAAACCCGGCGAACTCCGTTTCGCTACCAGATGGCTTCGTTTTTTGTAACATTTCGTTTGGGGATTAAAAGATGAAGAAAAATGATTTTTCCAATGCTGTTTTGAACATATTAACCACAGCGTTATAAGCGTGAAAAAATGCTTGCAACTGTTGTGTTCCCTGTATGTTGCACCGCACATTCAGCTGATCCACCATCGACGAAATGAAATATATTTGCAGAAATTGATGCAGTTCATCTGGTGTTGGCACCATTGCGAACAATGGTTTCAGTGGCTGTGGTGGTGTAAGTAATGGATCCAGTTTGACTTTTCCACTTGCGCAGCACAATCCAGCCGTTTCTCTTCTGAACTTTAACGCATTGCAATATCTTCATAAAGTCGTCATTGGTCCAATATCTAAATTGTCATCATCACTGTGGGATCATATTGGAATGCCAATCGATTGTATGATGCCAATGATCTTCGTGTACTCAAGCGTTGTCTCAATCTGGCATTTTCTCTTATTATATTTTGTTGTTCTTCGCTTAAGTTCTGTGAATACACTTGTTGCTGGCTTGCATGTCTTGTGCGGCGGCCGATGTTCACACGTCTTACTTTTGGCATTTTGGACTATTGTCTGACTTGTGAATTTAACCTTAAATGCACGATCCACATAATTTACATAGTTCAACTTACCACCTTAAGGACAAATGCCTGCTATTATATTTGAATTGATTTGATGGTTTTCAATTGAATTGTTAGGAAACGAATAATTTTAATCTCAATTTCACAATTTTACATTGAAAGATCGTGTGTCACATGAAACTGAGTTAACTCATTTAATAACTGATCAGAGTTGAATGTATGTATTTGAAAAATGAATAAAATATTTATTTATCTTCTTCTATCATATATATAAAATTCTCGTGTCACGGTGTTCGAACTTGAACTCCTCCGAAACGGCTCGACCGATTTTTGTGATCCTTAGCATGATTGTCTGGAGAATCGGCCAACATCTATTTTTCATCCCCCTAAATGTTGAGGGTAGCTCACCCCTAAATTTTTTGTTCATGTATTTGGCCCCACACGTTGTTGGATGTATTCAGTTGAGTGGCAAAAGCGTGGATTACCTCATGCACACATTTTAATATGGTTCGTCGACAAAATGCGTGCAGAAGACATCGATAGTTTGATTTCTGCAGAGATTCCAGATCCGTCTACTGATCAATTACTGTTTGATATCGTCACTACAAACATGATTCATGGTCCATGCGGAAATCTGAATCGTTCATCACCTTGCATGGTAGATGGAAAATGTACAAAGCGTTTTCCTAAAGATTTCACTAACGATACGGTCACACATGTCGAAGAAGTACCGAAAATGGCGGACAATCTTTCATTAAAACTATCAACAACGCAGACATCGACATTGATAATCGTTGGTTGGTACCATATTCTCCTCTGCTGAGCAAAACATTTAATGCTCATATTAATGTTGAGTCATGCAGTTCGGTGAAGAGTATCAAATATATTTGCAAGTATGTGAATAAAGGAAGTGATATGGCTGTATTTCGGATTGAAAATAATAATGTTCATTCTCCTCCGTTGAATCAAAATGATGAAATTTCGAATTACCAAATTGGCCGGTATATCAGTTCCAATGAAGCTGTCTGGCGTATTTTCGGTTTCCCAATTCATTAACGGGATCCAGCAGTTATCCATTTAGCTGTCCATCTTGAAAATGGCCAGCGCGTATATTTCACGAACGATACAGCGCTTGATCGTGCTATAAATCCACCGAAAACTACGCTCACAGAATTTTTTAAACTGTGCAATCGTGCGGATGCTTTTGGTGCCTTCGCACAAACAATTCTCTATTCTGAAGTTCCGCGGTATTTTACATGGGCTCAATCGAAAAAATGGATACCCCTCAAGCAAGGGATACCAGTTGATGCGTGCCCCGGTTTATTCAAATCAAATAGTTTGGGTCGTGTATATACCGTCAATCCAAGGCAGACTGAGTGCTTTTATCTGCGACTATTGTTGGTTTATGTCACCGGACCATTGTCATTTCAAGATATACGGAAGGTAGATGGACAACAGTATCCTACGTATAAAGATGCATGCCTTGCTCTAGGCTTGCTAGAAGACGACAATCATTGGGACAGCATGCTTGCTGAAGCAGCATTAAACTGCACAGGAACACAAATTCGTCTACTATTTGCTATAGTACTGACTACATGTTTCCCGGCCCGAGCACAAATGTTGTGGGATAATCACAAAGATTCAATGACTGATGATATATTGTATCGACATCGTACAAGGTGCAACGATCTAACAATATCATTCAGTGAAGCAATGTACAATGAAGCATTGATTGCTATCGAGGATCTTTGCATTGCTATTGCGAATTTACAAATCAGTCATTTCGGTATGAGCTCACCGAATCGAAGTGCATCTGATTTACTCAACACAGATATGAATCGTGAACTACAGTACGATATTGTACAAATGGCGAGCATTGTTAGCCGCAATGTTCCACTACTTAATGATGAACAAAAAATTATCTACGACCGCATCATGCTGACAGTTTCGGCAGGACAAGGAGGATTCTTTTTTTTAGATGCACCAGGTGGGACTGGCAAAACATTTCTTATTTCGCTACTTCTGGCCGAGTTACGATCAAAAAATGGCATCGCATTGGCCGTTGCATCTTCTGGCATTGCAGCAACTTTATTAGATGGAGGCAGAACAGCTCATTCAGCATTTAAGCTGCCGTTAAACATTCAAAATAATCCAGATGCAATGTGCAACATAAAAAAACAATCGTCTATGGCCACAGTGCTGAAACAATCTAAAATTATTATCTGGGATGAATGCACTATGGCACACAAACATTCGCTTGAGGCATTGGATAGGACATTAAAGGATATAAAAAACAACGATAAACTATTTGGCGGCACTTTGTTACTCCTTTCAGGTGATTTCAGACAAACACTTCCCGTTATTCCGCGTTCAACCTACGTTGATGAAATAAACGCATGCTTAAAATCATCGCGACTATGGCGTAATGTTGAAAAAGTACAACTGACGGTGAACATGCGCGTTCAAATGATTCAGGATCCATCCGCCGAAACTTTCTCTAAACAACTGTTAGATATTGGCGATGGGAAAGTTGCTGTACATGAAAATACTGGTTGCATAAAATTACAGACTGACTTCTGCACAATCATCGACTCGCAAAATAGTCTCATCGATCACATATTTCCCACACCTGGTATCCATATTCCAAGGACGAACGAACCAAAGCAATGACATATGGGTCCCTGAACTCTTTAGATCAGCGTTTAATCATTCGCACATGAAGAAGAGTTGCACTTATCGAATCGATATGCATTCTGAATCCTTATTTCGGATCAAATATAACTCCGTTCACCAAGTAATTTACTTTTCAAGTTTATAAAGTAACCATTTTTGAAAGCAGTGGCGTAGCTAGGATATTTTTCGGGGGGGTTTTTTTTTCTTAATTTATTGATATACAATAATAAAGTGCAGAAAATAAGAAGATATGAAAATACACGAAATTATAAATCAGTTCTTCTCTGCTTTTGAAAGGTTCTTAACAAGCAGATGTCGATTAAGTTGGTTAAAAGCTTTTAGAAATTCAGTGTATACCAAATCCTTTTGAAGATCCTTCATAAATCCTTTTGTGATGCAAGATGAGATTTCCAAAAGATTTGTAATGGTAGATTTGCTCTTAACGAATCTATGTTGTCAGCTCGAAAGATGCGATTTCGATTATTATGGATCTCATCATCTTAGTAGTAACGCTGATTTTTGTAATATCTTGTGATGTGCATTTTTCTCTAAAGCTGGGGTATACTCGTCGGGTCCAAAGTCGACCAAAGAAAACACGTAAGACTTCGGTTGTGAAGGTCTAATCCTTTTATTGGTCTTAAAGCTAGTCTAATATAATATTTATTAATTCTTATCTCTAACGCTGTTTATCGGTGGCTGCAACGCTGGTAGATCCTGTAAGCTAATTTTAAACCCTACAAAAACAGAACTTGTTCTGATTACGAGAAATCGTAACATTCCGGATACACTGCCACCCACCATTAATGGTATACCAATAAACTTATCTGGTACGGCAAAATACCCGGAATTGTCCTTGATCGTAAACTTAGCTGGAAAGAAAATTTAAAAGAAAGGGAAAGGAAAGCTGAAATAGCTTTCCACACTTGTAGTAGAATTTTTGGGGAAAAATGGGGACCTGGTCCCAAAACTATTCACAGGATTTATACAACTATAATAAGACGAAACCTAACATATGCCTGTCTAGTCTGATGGCCATCATTAGAGAAGGCTTCAAACCTTAAGACCATGACCAAAACCCAAAGGCTTGCATGTATTGGCTCGACTAGTGCTATGAGAACGACACCAACTGCTAAGAACCATCTTCACAGATGGTTCCAAAACGGACGAAGGGGTAGGGTCAGGTATCTTCTCAGATTACCCTACCATGAATAGATCAATAAAGCTTCCCGACTTCTGCAGTGTCTTTCAAGCAGAAATACTAAGCAAATCATCTAGCTACGCAAAACTTGATCAAAAAAAATATTGACTTCTTCATAGACAGTCAGGCGGCCATTAAAGCTATCTCATCCATTATCACAAAATCCAAACTAGTAGACAGCTGTCGCAGTAATCTTAGACTGCTCAGCGAAACAAACACGTAAGTTTAACCTGGGTTCCAGGTCATCGTGACATAATTGTATTGTTAGTCTTATTCACTTGGTAAGCATTTTATTATATACAGTAAAAAGATTATAGGTATCTTATTGTATGATGTGACTAATTCAAATACCAAATACAAATACATATACAAAAATATGCAAATATACAGAATCGGCAATGAAATGGCGGATAAGCTGGCTAAAATCAGGTCAGCACTCGAATCCAGCGAAACGAACACCTCAGTTCTAACGCCACTAGAACAAGAAAAAAACAGAAAATTTCTAAAAACCGCCAAAGACAGGTGGTCATCTTTAAAAACATGCTGAGTCTCTAGAAACCTCTGGCCAGATATTTCCATGAAAAAAAAAAAAACAGAATTTCTACTCTAGCTTAGCAGACCTCGGCTCTCTCTGTTGATTGGCATACTCAAGGGCCACAACTCGTTGGGTACCCACATGATGAGAATGGGCATTAGCACATCCGACTTATGTAGAGGATGCCAAGATGATGAGGCAGAGGAAGGATCATTCCACTTCCTTTGTGAGTGTCCTAGCTTGGCCAACACTCACAAAAAAACCCTCGGAGAATACTTCTTCGACGAACTGGGCGACATCTCTTAACTCTCATTGAGCATCGTCTTGAAATTTACTCAGGGCTCCAAATGGTTCAGTGGGGGTTCCCTACCCCAATAAACCAATCACCAACCCAACCCTCTACCTCTCCAATCCTCCCACCTCCTCATCCACTGTTTTTCCCGAAGAACGCAATGGATCCTTGAGATCCGATTCCCCATTTAACCTAACCTAACCTAACCAGTTCAACTTCGCGTTTAACCAAGAAAGGGGAGAAGTCATTTTTTTAAATTATAAGGACATTTAATTTAAGTAACTATATGAAGAAAGTTTTTATTTATTTAAGTTCTATTTAATCTCTTAAAAATCACATGCCAGCAAAACTCTGACCCTATTTGCAGAAAACGGTTACTTTTGACGTTTATTATCAGGTTAATTCGTTGAAACCAATGTAATTGCACAGGCTTGAAATCAATTAAGGTCAAAAAGTAAATATATTTAATTTTCCAACTCTAAACATCCGCTGGCATATCCTGTTTATCGAATACACAGCCTTTCAAGGCTTCATAACTAATCACGTAGCTGGCCATATCGAGGTAACCGGAAGTTTCCAAAACAATTATAATCGCACTGGGAATTCTTTGAAGCCTAAAGGCTTTCTTAAAAGCAAAACAAAAACTTCATTTTCCTGCAAGATGCTAGTCATGTTGTTGCCGTCAATGCGGTAGCAGATCCACCTACACAAAGGAATTTTGCTTATGGCTTAAGTGCTAATTTCTAAACCAATACCATCTGAAATGGTCGACTAGAACCGGTTGTTCTACAACAAAGACAAAAAGGAATTCACTTTAGATTGCTTCAAAGGCAAAACTGAAAACAAAAACAAAATAGAAAAAAAAAGCACATTCAAAGAAAACTGCAGAAAAGATAAACACTTTCGTGTGGTTTCCGGCTGTTATGGAGATCAGCCTATTTTTATAGTCAGTATTGTTCATCCTACCTCTCAAAAGAAGTCTCATACTAAAACTACCGAACCAACTCTCGAATCGATTTGAAGTAATCCGTTTACAATGCCAAAGAGCCTTTGAACTATTTCGGAAAACAGACTTTGACAGAAGAACACCATTCAAAGCTGTTTTCAATAGAATTTCCCACTTGTGTGTCAATGTTCAGTTGCCTTCAGTGGTTCAGCATCTCTTCTCGCTTCAATAAATGTCCTTTTAGTATTTTTCATGAGTTCAAAATTAAGATTTTAATTAAATTCGTCTACACTCTTTGTAGCTAATTGTTATTTTTGAGCTCAAATTTCATCATCAATCGAAATGAAAATGGTTAATAAACTACATGAAACTCCATCCTCGTCGAATGTTTATTTTTTCTTCATCTCAAAGAACCTGCTTTCCAATTAACTTGAAGAGCACCAGTAAATGAAACCTCGATACTAAAAACTTGCTCATTGAAAATGATAAAGAACAGAAATACCTCCTCGAATCAAATATCAGAATTGGAATGTTATCGTCTTGTGCCTTTTAATTGCCAAAAGGTTATACCAAAACTTCGGTACCTATCTCACAATCAGTATTTTTGACTGTAAAATTGAGGGAGAATCCCAAGTAACTTCCACTGCCAGTTCCAGTTCTAGTTACAGTTACTGAATTTGACAGACATTTTACTTGGCAATTGGAATTGAGTGCGGGCGAACTTTCAAGAATACCTTGTACATATAACTACACACACACATAGTTCGCGTTCCTTTTCGAGCCAAAGGGCACAGCATTGTGAAAACAAATGAAACGAAATAATTTGAACAAGAATGGGAAAAGTTTTTCTTTTGTTGTTTATGTTTGGTTTTTTTATTTTTTTATTTCTTATATCACATTTGTATATCTAATTAACTGCTAGACACAACTTTATCTCAGAAGTTCATAAAAATAACTCTTCATTTCATGCTCATGGTTTTGTAGCGTTGTGTTTCCGGTAGCTGAGGGCCATGTTTATGGGAAATAATTAAATTGAATGTGTCCCCGGGTGAGATACAAATAATAATATTCAACCTCATTAGGGCGAAAAAAAAAGAAAATTAAATAAAAATGAAGTGGATGCAATGCTGTCGCCAAAAAAATCACATACATTTTAATGAACGTCATTATGAAAGGAAGTAATGCATTTCAGATGTGTGAGCGTACGCAAATAAATTCAAGAGTGTGTGGGCACTGAGGACAGTTTGGACAGAAAATAAATTACAAGTGATTAGAGTTTGGAAAGTTCCCTTGGAAAGTTTTCACATGACTGTGAGAACGTCATCAGGGGAGAGAAGTGAGAGAAGACAGCTATGATTAAGGTCATAGGTGTACCATGTACGTACAGAGCTCTGTAACACGGGTAGAGGACATAGATAGGAATATCTTTACAGGGTTCTGGTTCCTGTGTTGATAAAAGGTGAAAGTTTTGAACAAGTATTAAAAAGGAAAGATTATTACCAGTTAGGTATAACACAAAAGACCATTGTTGGGCCGGAAATTAAATTGAATGTGGTAGTTGGCAGATTCATTGTTTGAAAACTGAATGGGACATGTAAGTTTGCGGCTGATTAAAACGGTTGGACATGAGATAGATTTGCTGGCTCATGTTGTGTGAAACCAGTTTAAGTTGAACAGAAAGTTCATCTACGTTGTGTGTGGTACTTTTCAGCTTTCTTGACAGATAATCCTTTGGGAGAGGAGTAGTGTTTTTATCATGTTGTAATTACCTTTGCAATAAAACCATTGTTTTAACACGTAGACTTGATAAAACTTAGGAACCCTTAGGAAAGGAAAGCCACTTTACGATGAACACACCAAAGTCTTTGAGGATTTCGTGGGTAGTAACTTACACTTTATAGTTTAGCACTTATAACAAACTCTACTCAGATTAAATGTAAATTTTTTACCATTAAAGGTATACGTCGACATTTGAAACTGAAATGGGATTCTTTGCACACCGATCTGATTTCATCACATATGCAACGAAGTAAATGAATCAAGGAAGACTTAACATTCTCTGTTCATAGCATGCAGATGTAGTGAGTAGAGTTAGGCGGGCCATCAATCAAACTTTGGTTAGAAAATGAGGTACCTTTCGAATTATATTTGAAAATAACGACTGTTTCTTTCTTATGAGTCAAAAGTGAAATAATAATCATTTAAATGATAGAAATAAAGGAATAAAATGTTCACAAATGCGAACATAAAGGCAAAGAAAATGAAGAATGAATGAACATTTGAACACACACTAGTTACAAGAAAATCTGAGCACAGAACAAACTTTAGAATAAAAAAGAAATTCGACTAGGCTCCTGCATTGTATTAGGAGACGAGTTAAAAGTATGTATTTAAGTTTCCAGGAACTAAACAAAACCTTATAAGTGCAATGAGCTCTAAGAAGACTAAATTTAGTTTTACACAAGAATATAAATATGACAAGTTTAGGAAATAAGTATGACACAACACTGTGTTATAAGTTTGACGAAAATATTTAACTGGCAGTATTTGTATGTGTATGTGGTACCCGTGGCGTGATGGTTAACGCCGCCGCCGTGCTTGCCTGCCAACCCGGAGATTCGTAGTTCGAATCGTATGGTTGTAAAAATAGTTTCAATCTTATTTTGGATGTTGATCATGATTTAGTGGTGTTGCGAAATTGGTTCAATCAGCATAGACTTGTAATCAGTACGAAAATGAAATTTATGTTTTTCAACATTAAAGGCACAACCTGTGACGAGTTTTCCTCATTCTACCACTCCACATGCTCTTCAAGATTTTGTTTGGCGAGGTGTCGTCAATATCCTACAACATTTAAGGCTTTTCAAAGTTGCAGTGATGCATGCTTCGAAATTGAACGTGTTAACTGTTTAAAATCTTTAGGTATAATTTTGGATTCCAAGCTAAGCTGAAAAGATTACACTTCCAATCCGAAACAGTATTTAAATTTAATAGTCAAACAGCTGTATCAGGTCAGTCTTTATTGTAGTGCTCCTATTTTAGAACTATACTTTGCTATGGTTTACTTGACTCCAAACTTCAGTATGGGCTGTCTTGTTCGGGAGGTTTCTACTTTATAAATATTTATCCACTGTTAATAAAGCAAAAGCATGCAGTCCCCATTTTGTGTAAAGCAAATTGTCGTACTCCAAGTTTTGATTTGTCCCTGGAAGTTTCACCATTAAGGCACTTTTATTGCTCTTAAAAATAATTTTTTGAAAGTTTTGGGTTTTATGCGGTTAGAGTAGATTTAAATCACAATCCTCGTGTCAAAAACAGAAAATTTTGTCACGCTCCCAAAAATCAAAAAAAAACGCACTTTTCATGGTTTTATTTAGTCATCAGAAAGAGTGAAACAAGTTTTTTTGCGCAACGTTAAAAGTTGGCTTTTCTCGTATAGTTATTCATCTTTAGAACCACTTTTTATTTTTTTTTCATAATTATCTGTGCCCTTGGATCATCTGTTTGTTATATTTATAATTTTATTATTTCTTCTCTCCTCTCTTCATATAAAATTTTTTTGTTCTCTCCTCTTTAAATGTTAATTTTTTTCCTTTCCTTATATACTTTGAAGTTTTCAAAGTTTCCCATCAGTTTTCTACTTAAATTAGTATCCATTATATTCACTTGCCACTTGTTAAATTACAACTGAGTGAATCTTTTACTATTTCCAACAACAATAACTGTACTGTTTTTGCTTTTCATGTATTAATTTAAAGTTTGTTTTGAAATAATCATTAATAAATAAATAAGTAAGTACTGGTCAATCGGGGCGGTGGGGAATGAAATTAAAATTTAGTAATTCATATCTCGTTCTAAGGATGACGCTGATTTTCTTTAGTAAGGCAAGTATTGTCTCCGTGGTAGAATTCTAGGTGGCTAAGAAAACTTTCAAAAATTCAATACTGGGCTTCTGCTACATTTTTGTATTGCAAAATAGGTCCAAATTTCTCTAAAAGAACATAAAATTTTTCTCTCAGTAAAGCAGGTTGCTAGTTTGCTCATTATCTGTGACCATAAAATCTTCGCTGCATATTCGACAGATTGTGACTTTCTACTGCTATGTGTACCTTTGTCTGTATTGAGTTATTCAATACAATTTTAGGCTTTCTTTCGTTGTTCCATTTGAGAATCCATGATTGTATGTAGTTAAAGTGAACCTGAAGTTTTTCCTACATTATCGGTGGCAGTCCTGTTTCCAGATGTAACACATAATTTGGGACATTTCCTGGAAGATGGAAAATTCTATTGATGAAATAGCGAAGGACCATTTCAATTACATCGAAAGATCTGTATACCCAATCTTGATCCATTAAAATCTTACCATTTAAATCTTTATTCATGAAGTTAACACCAATAGCCCGTCAGTCAGAGAACGAATCATACTTACTTACTTAGGTGGGCATTACAGTTCGGGGTGAACCTGGGCCTCAACCAACATCCTTCTATAACGATTTCGATCTCGGGCGAGCTCTCTCCAGTTTCGCACTCCAAGTCGGTTGAGGTCTTCATCCACTTGATTGCGGAAACAAAGGCGAGGTCTTTCCCTTCCGCGATTTCCCTGCAATGTGCTTTCGAACACCCGACGAGCCGGAGCGTTTGGGTCCATCCGCTCTACATGGCCCAACCATCGTAGCCTCGCGAAGCGCACTCTTCTGGCTATGCCCATGTCGCGGTACAGCTCATACAGCTCGTTGTTGTATCTTCTTCTCCACACATTGTCTTCGCATACGGGACCAAAGATCATTCGAAGAATTTTTCTTTTGAAACGACCAAGAGTTTCCTCATCCGCTTTCGATAAGGTCCATGCTTCCGCGCCGTACAGCAGGACTGGGATGATTAAGGTCTTATACAAGGTCACCTTGGTTTTTCTAGAGAGGGTTTTGTTTCTCAATTGCCTTCTTAACCCAAAGAAGCAACGGTTGGCAAGAATTATTCTCCGTTTGATCTCCGCACTGATGTTGTTGTCTGTGTCTACAGCGGATCCTAGGTAGACGAAGTCCTGTACTACCTCGAAGTTATGTCTGTCTATTGTGACGTTTTGTCCAATTCGTCGATGTTCTGTGTCCTTGTTTGATGACAGCATATACTTCGTTTTGCCCTCATTAACCATCAAACCCATTTTTGCCGCTTCTGTTTCAATACTCGCAAAAGCACCTACGACATCACGCTTTTTTCTTCCCATTACGTCAATATCGTCTGCATAGGCGAGTAATTGTACAGACTTTTGAAAGATTGTTCCTCTGGTGTTGACGTTTGAGTTTCTTACAATCTGTTCAAGTGTGATGTTGAAGAAATCGCATGACAGTTTGTCGCCTTGCCTAAAGCCTTTTCGACATCAAAGGTCTCGGTGAGTTCTTTCCCGACCTTAACGGAGCAGCGTATATTCTCCAAAGTTTATTATTATTTTTTTTTTTTTTTTTAATGAAACATTAATTGGAAGAAAAATAAGTGAAAATCATCTTACTAAAAGTATTCAAAGTAGAAGTTCTTTGAATTTCAGAGGGCAGACTATTCCAAATCCTGATCACAGAAACAAAATAAGATCGTTCAGCAATAGTGTGTGCAAATATATAAATGGCATAGTTTAATACAAAAAAATAGTTCCTTCCATTTACATATGTTTTTTGAAAAACTGTCAAAAAAAAGTCAATTGTCTTGTTTTGAAAAAATTCAGGAATCCTGTATGCTGCGTCACTTTGTTTGTGCTTACCTCTGACTGTATTTATTACATTTAATATTCTTTTTTGGATAAAGTTAATTACGTTTTTTAAATTAAATTGATTAATAAATTGTATTAAAAAAATTTCTGTATATGATTAAAATCATGGTAGTAATTACATTTACCCTTGACATTTAAAACCATTTCATGAATTGGTATCGAGTTGAATCATTTGCATCATTGCTATCAAAAATCTTACTTCATATTTTTCATTATTTTGTTGATGACGGAAGCTTCACTAATAAGTTTTTTTTTTTTAATTAAAAAATGAGAGATACCGGCAGTGGCTTGGTATGCTTATTAATTATTGTCGATAGGTGTTTATTCAACTAGAACAGTGTCCGATCATAAATTTATTGCTCTTTAAAGGACAAAGAATCGAATTGAAAGTGGTTTAGAAACTCGAAAATATTGATAAACATCTCTAGCAATGGGATTTTCTAATTGGAGAAATCCTCCCAAAAAGTAAAAAATGTTTAATGGGAAAGCTATAGGTTTTTATCTGATTTGAATGGTTCCTTATTCTTGTTTCTTCAGTTCAGTAGCTTTGAGTTGAACTAGGATTACTGCAATCAAACAATATCTTGTGATTCTCATGATTGAGTCATAAGTTAAATAAACAAGTTTAAAGACAAATCATCTGCCGAACCAGCATCACAATTTACTATAAGACACGATACCGAGTAGCTATTTGAATCCCAAACGTAAGCCCTTAGTTCTTTGCAAACAATTTAAGGTCAAAAAACTAAAAGCGCCATTGCCACGTTCTCGGTTCGTTTTGGAGTTTTTATGGTTTTTATTGTTTTGGGTCCCGTTTTCCTTAAATGGCGACATCTTTGAATAGATTCTAACGTTTTCTAGTATTGCTAAAAGGGTTCTAATGCCTTACAACTTTTTATCCAACACCATTTTTTAGGTTTTCAAGCCAGAATTTCTTTTCCCTTTCTTTAAGAAAATCGACGAAACTGACTGACATTTCGGTAACTTAATTGCTGTAAAGTGCTTTTCATCACGGTTGATAAAATAGAAGCTTTTATGAATTGTAAAAAGGCAAAATCAGACATCAGCCCTCCCTTCGTATAGTTTACCTCATTGAAAGAAACTGGCATTCAATTCGTAGTTAAAATTTACTCACCCAAGCAAAGAAAAGGATGCCATCGTCGTGACATACATAACACTAATTTGCCTACTTCGTTCTTAGAAGACTAAAAAAAGATTCTAAGTTAATTTCAGACAACTTAAATCTTCTGTAGAAAGAACCTTTGATCCGGTAACTGTCTCATAAAGTATTCTGTTCAAATTCAAAGCTAAATCAATAATTTCTCACTGTACGATGTTCGAATTCTCCAAAAGTCAAATTAAGGACTTTGATTTCCTCTTTCAACTGAAGAAGAGTATCATTTGATTTCCTCTTTCGTTTTATGTATTTAGGTGTTGTTAACACTTCTCCTGATTTCCCTCCAATCTTTAAAGTAACAAAGCTTACGATGAAATTAAAACCCATAAAATGCTTTAATTTAAACAGCTCACAGCCAAGTTAAATGCACCTGTCTGTAGATTAACACTGTCCTTTCAATTGGATTTAATAAGCCGCAAAATCTCATTAAAACGTGTATTTCCTTGAGAGTACACACAGATAAGAAAATGAAAAAGAACAACACACAAAAAGGGAATGACATTGTTACCACAATAAGTACCTAATTTCGGCTGTTCAACAGAGTTCAGGTGAAGTAGATACTTTTCAAAGGAACAAAGGAATAGTCTGTACTGAAATGAAAGCAAGCTTAATATCTACTCAGGCAACAATTCACTCTTGAAGGCAAGCGAAATGGGATTTGCTATCAGATAATTATTTTAGACGCTGCAAGCAAGGACTATGAACGTAAAGCTGATTTGTAGAATGTACATGCCTGGCGCTTCGGGGAATAGAGCTTTTGATTGGACCTCAGTTTAAATGGGAATTTAGATTATAGACAAAACATTGAAGATTATAACTGTCGTCATTGAATAACTATATATAGAAGTGACACCGGAGAAAATCGCCACAAGGAGTTCTTATGTCGCTAGTGTCGTCGGAGTCGGAGCTAGTTAATTCACCAACCTTTTTTTTCAAATTTAGTCCCAAAGGATATTTTTTATTATTGTTTATTACTGTTTCGTTGGTTACCGATGAGGTTGTTCAGATTAAAAATGGTTTTAAAGTGATGATAAGAACTAAGTCATTGAATAATTACATTGAATAAATGCAATCATTCAATGACTGAGTTTATGAATTTGCATATAAGAAGTGTCTAGTTAAGTAGATTATTTCTTTTTTCCGGTGATGTGAAGTTGTATACCGTCATACCCAACTTTTAAAACTAATTTGTTGGGTAGATTGGTAGATATGTAATTATGTACATAGTTTATATATATGGGTACTTCATGTAAATACGGTTCCCTAAGTTTGAAAGTTCTCATTAAAAAAGGTCGTAAATGTTCAATTATTTATTAATAAAAATTAAGTCAACAAAAACTACCTTAACACAGTTTTTTACTACCACAGATTATGTACATATAATTTAGAGATTGTTGTCGCTTCTCAATACCATTTTCAGAAATAAATCCCTTAACGGACATATTTTAAAACCTAAACTGCCAAATTACCCTTATTTCAAAATAGTTTGTGTATGAAATAAGCAAAGCAGAGACAAAAACATAAACAATAATAAATAGTGTGACTATTGCTAGGTAACAATCTTCTTATACCGAGTTTGAGAAAGTTGTTTAATTCGGGTGTCAGCTTCTATATATAGTTATTCAATGCTGTCGTGTTTATTTATTTTATTTGTTGGCATTCATTCATCAATCTTGGTTTAGTGTTGAGGACAATGAAGTGACAATTATCGCCTTCTTAATAAAAATTCTACGAAGAAGATATCAGGGATTGAAAAAGCAAACTTTATGAGCAAAGTTTTATGAATTTTTTTATCAGTGTAGAGGTAGCAAACAGTTTGATGAAGGTGTATTTTTCCAACAGAGAAGAGAACGCACTCATAAATTTCTTTGATTAAACGGTTGATGTCACGAGTTACTGTGTTTTAAAATATTCAAATCTAAGGTCTGGGATCTTTTATTCCGTTGTTGATTGCTTTTATTTATAAAGCAACGAAAGAGTTTGCTACCTCAACGTGATTTGTAAAAGATTTTTTACTATGAAGAATTTAACCTTTTCAACAGATGCAAAACAGACTAGTGTGGGTGTTAGCCTTTCCTGGTTTCAAGCACATTATGGCATCTGCAACAGAGACCTTACACTTAAACTTAAAGGATATTCGTCATATCAAAAACTGGTTTGACCGCTTTGGAGCTAATTGAATAAAATAAGAAAACATTGATTTTAATTTTATTTTCCGCTTAGAGCTCAAATTTATCGTTATCGAGGATTAGCGATAACGAATAGTTTTTGAATGATTTCGTACTGTATTCAAAATAAATAATCTAGAAACTTTGTGCGCACGGAACAGACTGCTTTCAGAAGCATAGCGATTGTGCAAAATTATTACAAGAACTAGTTGCGATTTGGTGCCGACCTTTTTTATTCGTTGGACGTTGCGTTGGTCAGCTTCAAACATGGCAGCAGGAAATATATATATTATATTGTGTCGGTGGCATGGACAATTTTTAAATAATCGTGGTCTTCTCCACAGTTGTGGCAGAGCAATCAGAAAGGTCTATTGTAGTTTTTCTTTTGGTGCCCCCCCTTGGCTATTGCAGTTCCAGCAATTAAATAAGATTGCTCTTTAAAAATCAAATGAATGTCTTTCGTAAGTGGGCTGCTGATCAAAATACAGGATTTTTAAATTGATATGAAATTTTTCGAAGTGCAAAGTCTTTATAAGCCATTTAATCCATTAGGTGTAAAAATATGCTGGAACTGGATTTGCTTTATTGTCAGCGGCTACTTCCAGTAAATCAAACTCATAAAAAGCTATAGTAAACAGCTTTTTATGAGTTTGATTAAGAGTATACATGTAAAAGTAATTTTTGCTTTAAATAAATAAATTAAAACTCTCACCAAAAGCAAAATTAATAGACAAGTGTTTCTTCTAATGTGTAAAAAATCTAACTTTTGCAGAACCCCTTAGGCACCTCCCAAACCAATGCGATTGTACAGTGACGGCAACACTGTTTCCACAGACTTGTCGTCGTCGAAACAGCGAAGGTTTTTGATATGGCAAACTGTTCTATGGATAGGGTAAGAAGTCTGGTGTTTGTGTTTTTGAACTGAATTTGATCGGGCTTACCTTGAATATAATGCACAAGGAGTTAAAATTGTTGAGATAAGGAGTGATATGAAATTTTTCAGCTTAAGTGTACCTCAAGGATCTGTTGTAAGTCCCACGCTATTTCTTGTTTACATTGAGTCTATCGTGAAGCTTAACTTTGAGCTTCTGCCAACGGTACGAAAAGTTCTCTGGATTTCTGGTTGCTGACATTAATTGCAGCTTATTGAGTGTTGGGCTGGTAACTAGCAATAAAAGAAAAAATGCTTTTCAGGTAAACTTCGTCTATAAATTTGAAGTCTGTTATACATTTTTAATCAGAACTTGGAATCAAAAACCACATAGTAACTGCTTCTGCATTTCTGATGCTATTGCGGTTATGTTTCTTCCACCTTTTAAAGCCATTTTACATGTAGTCATAACTGTTTTGAAATCTTTTATGGTTTTCATCGCTCTTTGCAATACGAAAAAAAAAGAATCTTTTGAGGAATGCCCAAAACCAGTAAAACATCCTTATTTTCATTTACTTTAGTAGTGTGTTTTGGGGGAGTCTGGACCCTCCCAACCTCCCAAGGCATTGGTCTATCAATCAGACACATTTGTATGGAGAGTAAAGGCAATCTAGCTACTTTTAGGGTTACCAACGCTGGCATCTTTTTTGTTTTATTTGTATGGAGAGTAAAGGCAATCTAGCTACTTTTAGGGTTACCAGCGCTGACAGCTGTTTTGTTTTGATTATCAGTTGGATGTTCCAATTGCGGTTAAGATTGCTCCAATTGCGGTTAAGAGGTTCTTATAACTTTGATGGATATGTGAAAGCTCTAATCGCTTGACATTGAATTTTGAATGTTCTAATTGTGTTTTAGTTGTTTATAATTTTATTTTCGTAGGGAGACGTATGTATGTAGGTATTTTTGTATGTTTATTTATAGATATATACATACAATACAATTTATAGTAGGGAATTGCAATCATGATGACGAATTCATGTTATATCATGTTATATACACATATATATATGTATATTAATTTTACGTTTGAAAAGTATTGTGAGGGTGCTGCTGGTAGTTAAAAATTTAGATTTAGATGATTATAAGTCTGTGAGACTAGATTTTTAATATATGTGTTGGTGTTTATGTGCAATACATATACCTTTATTAGTTTGTAATAGCTTAGAGTTGCCAAATTCGTTAAAAGTGAAACTTTTCCAAGAATATTGTTTAAATACCTACTATAAACATAACAAAAATAAAAACACTATTTCCAATCCGTTAAAAGTGAATATTTTCCAAGAATAATAACATTCAAGCAATAAAAACTTTTTACCAACATTATCTTGTAAAATCTGTATCGATCTCTAAACAAATATGTTTACTTGCGAACACTGTCAAACCACCTTTACTAGACGGGATAATCTTGTTCGTCATAGGCAGATGAATCATGAGAAAAAAGTTTCAATTCTGTGTGATAAATGTGGTACGTTTTTCGATAACGCTAGGAATTATAGCTATCACATGAAGAAAAATCATCATGAATTCGTTTCACTTAACACAATATTAAAAAAAAGGAAGAACTCTCAATCTGGTGTGCAAAACAAACGGATTAAAATTGAAGGTGATTTGAGTGATGAAGTTAAACATTGCAATATTTGCAAGCTGAATATTAGGAAGTCAATGTTTCAAGGGCATCTAAAGAGTGATTCGCATAAAACAAATGCTTGTAGTAAGCATGATGGGTATGGAGGAAACGTTGAAGCTATATCTACGGCTTTTAAGGACCGCATAAAAAGCTATAGAGTTCGAGATTGCAATCGTCAAATTGGTTATAAGGACTTTATGAAGAAGCAAGAAACTATTATAATAGAACTCGTAAAGAAAACAATGGAGATCGAAAGTGTTATAAAAGTCGCTTTTGAAATGTTCGGACTATATGTAAAAGATAATGCTAATGAAATGATGACTGACATTAAATCATTTAACACAAAATATAAGATCATAAACCAATCAAGTGATTTAAAAGAAATATATAATACGTTTACTGGAGACATCATAGCCAAGAGTGAAGAATTCCAGGAGCGTGATAGTGGATGGGCCTTACAAGATGTACTTTACCTTGAAATCAACATAAATAAATACAACCCTATGCGTGGATCATCGTATATCGAATTACCAATGAATATACAATCGAAAAAAGCTATCATCAATGTAAAAAATAATGATAATGCATGCTTTGCCTGGGCTATTGTATCGGCTCTACATCCCTCTAACCATCATGCAGATCGAGTTTATTCATATCCTCATTACTCTAGAGTTCTTAATTTAAACGGTATGAAATTCCCGATGGATATAAAAAAAATTTCCCAATTTGAAAAACTTAATAATTTAAGTGTTAATGTGTATGGCCTAGAAAATAATACTATTGTAGGACCTGTGTTTTATACTAGTGATAAAAAGGAGAAGCATATAAACTTATTATATATAGAAAATGGTGAAAACAGACATTATTGTTGGATAAAAAACTTAAATAGACTAGTAAGCACCCAAATTTCTAAACATAAATGTACAAAATGGTTATGTGATGGTTGTTTAATATACTTCCGTTGTAAAGCTTCTCTTAATGAACATCTCAAACATGATTGCAATAAGGTGCATACAGTATTACCAACCGAAGATAATAACATTTTAAAATTTAAAAACTTTAATAAGAAAATGCGAGTTCCATTTGTAATTTATGCAGATTTTGAAGCAGCTTTAAAACCAATAAAAACTTGTTCACCAAATCCTATAAGCTCATTTTCGAGCAACGTTCAACTTCATGAACCTTTTGGCTTTGCTTATTATATTAAATGTAATTTTGATGATTCATTAAGTAAATTTATATTGTACCGAGGTGATAACTGCTCGAAGGTTTTTATGAATAATTTGATAGATGAAGCACGGCGTATTCAATTAATATTAAGAGAAGAGACTCCAATGAAAAAATTAACTGATGTGGAAAAAGACAATTTTAAAAATTCTAAAACCTGTTTTATATGTGAGGATATTTTAAATGAAGATCGAGTAAGAGATCATGATCATCTCACAGGAGAATTTCGAGGTGCTGCGCATTCTGAATGCAATTTGAAATATCAAATACCCAATTTCATTCCAGTTATATTACATAACTTAAGTGGTTATGATTCACACTTCATTGTTAAAGAATTTGGTGATAATGACGAAAAAATCGATGTTATACCCACTAATAAAGAACGATATATCTCCTTTACTAAATACATTAAAGGAGATACTTTTAAAAGTAGCATTCAACTTAGGTTTATAGATTCCTTGAGGTTTATGGCTTCTAGTATTGAAGAACTCTCAGAGAATTTAAATTCAGAACAATTTATTGAAACTAAAAAGGCTTTCCCAGAAGAGAATATGTTTAATCTAGCTACTAAAAAAGGTATTTTTCCATATGAATATGTTACATCATCTTTAAAACTTGAAGAAACTCAGCTTCCTCCAAAGTCAGCTTTTTATAGCACTTTAAAATCAAAAAATATTACTAATGATGATTATTTACATGCTCAAACAGTATGGAACACCTTCAATATAAAGACATTAGGAGAATACAGTGATGTTTATTTAAAAACTGATGTTATGCTTCTAGCAGATGTTTTCGAAAATTTCCGAAATGTTTGCATTAAAACATATGATCTTGATCCCTGTCAGTATTATACAGCACCAGGTCTAAGCTGGGATGCAATGCTGAAAAGTACAAAAGTGGAATTAGAACTTTTTACTGATATTGATATGACCCATTTCATACAAAAAGGAATAAGAGGTGGTTTAAGCCAATGCAGTGGAAGATATGCTAAGGCTAATAATAAATATATGACAAACTTTGATGAGACTAAAAAATCTTCTTTTTTGGGGTATTTCGATGCAAATAATTTGTATGGATGGGCAATGAGTCAATATCTTCCCATCAACAAGTTTCGATGGTTAAATGAAGATGAATTTAAAAGTTTAAATATAGAATCAATATCTGATGATTCAAATAAAGGGTATATTTTGTGTGTAGATTTAGATTATCCTGATTATTTACATGATTTACATAATGAAGTACCATTTTGCCCTGAAAACATGAAACCTCCATATAAAAGTTCTAAAAATTCAAAATTAATTGCAAATCAATTTAATAAAACACGATATGTTATTCACTATCGAAACCTTAAACAGTGTGTATCAAACGGTTTAGTATTGAAAAAAGTACACAAAGTTCTAGAGTTCAATCAAAGTGCATGGTTAAAATCGTATATCGATCTTAATACGCGTTTAAGAACTCAATCAAGTAATGACTTCGAGAAAGACTTTTATAAACTTATGAATAACAGTGTTTTTGGGAAAACAATGGAAAATGTTGATAAAAGAGTTGATGTAAAACTAATCACAAAATGGTGTAATAATGGTAAACGTATAGGAGCAAATTCACTTATAAGTAAACCAAATTTTCATAGCAGATCGATTATACATGAGAACTTAGTTGTCATTCAAATGAATCGATTGAAGGTTAAGTATGATAAGCCTACATACGTTGGATTTTCTATTCTGGATATATCTAAGACCTTAATGTATGACTTCCATTACAATTTTATGAAAGATAAATATGGCGATAAGCTACAACTATTATATACTGATACTGATTCACTTATTTATGAATTCGAAACAGAGGATTTGTATGATGATATAAACAAAAATTTAACCTATTTTGATACGAGTGATTATCCAGAGAATAATCAATATAATATCCCCAGAGTGAATAAGAAAGTCTTAGGAAAGTTTAAAGACGAGTGTTCAGGCAAATTGTTCCTTGAATTTGTAGGCACCAAATCGAAATCATATTGCATTGTCACTGAAGATGATATAGTTAAGAAAATAAAAGGGATTTCGAAGAATATTGTAGCAAATGAGATAACCTTAAATGATTTTAGAGATTGCCTTAATAACCCGTCTACTTCCTTATTAAGAAAGATGTATTGTTTTAGAAGTGACAAACATTTTATTTACACACAATTAATAAATAAGATCAGTCTTACAGATGATGATGATAAAAGATTTATTATCCCTAATTCCTTTACAACTTTAGCGTGGGGTAATAAGCGTATAGAAGACTATTATTTTATCTAAAAATAGTCGTAAGATATACCTGCATGTGTAAAATGTTATATCAAAAAAAAAATAAAAAATTTATATGTTAATAAAATGTTGATATTTATAATAAAATTATGGTGATTCTTGTTAGACTTTAAGGTGTAATGTATAGACTTTAAGGTGTAATGTAATGAGTAAAGACATAATTCTATTCATCATGAAATGTATTATATAAAAGAATATACCAATCAATATGAAAATAATTTATATGTACAAACATGTATACATAATAAAGTCAATTAAAAAAAAATGCTTATTGTTTTATTTTTTATTTTAATTTCTTAGCACTTTTTTAGACAGCAGTTGATTGCGAAATACAAATCGGACAAACTTATTTTGAAAGTAAAGGCAACAGCAATAAGCCCTAAATATTAAATAACAAAAATGACCAAAAACACTTAATTTCATAATTCTTATATATTATGTGGATACAAAATGTTATATGGGGAAAAAATGTTATATCAAAAAAAAAAAAAAAAATTTATATGTTAATAAAATGTTGATATTTATAATAAAATTATGGTGATTCTTGTTAGACTTTAAGCTGTAATGTATAGACTTTAAGGTGTAATGTAATGAGTAAAGACATAATTCTATTCATCATGAAATGTATTATATAAAAGAATATTCCAATCAATATGAAAATAATTTATATGTACAAACATGTATACATAATAAAGTCAATTGAAAAAATGCTTATTGTTTTATTTTTTATTTTAATTTCTTAGCACTTTTTTAGACAGCAGTTGATTACGAAACACAAATCGGATAAACTTATTTTGAAAGTAAAGGCAACAGCTATAAGCCCTAAATATTAAATAACAAAAATGACCAAAAACATTTAATTTCATAATTCTTCTATATTATGAGGATACAAAATGTTATATGTGGAAAAAATAATCAAAGCCCCGAAGCTATCTGATCTGCTCTGTTAACTGGTCTGATCTGCTTTTGAACTACTCTGATCTGCTTTTGAACTACTCTGATCTGCTTTTGAACTGCTCTGATCTGCTTTTGAACTGCTCTGATCTGCTTCTGAACTGCTCTGATCTGCTTTTGAACTGCTCTGATCTGCTTTTGAACTGGTCTGATCTGCTTTTGAACTGCTTTTGAACTGGTCTGAACTGCTTTTGAACTGCTTTTGAACTGGTCTGAACTGCTTTTGAACTGCTTTTGAACTGGTCTGAACTGCTTTTGAACTGCTTTTGAACTGCTCTTGAACTGGTCTGAACTGCTTTTGAACTGCTTTTGAACTGGTCTGAACTGCTTTTGAACTGATCTGAACTGCTTTTGAACTGCTTTTTTACTGTTTTTTACTGCTTTTTTCTGTTTTTTACTGCTTTGAAACAGCTTTTAAACTGCTTTTTTCTGTTTTTTACTGCTTTGAAACAGCTTTTTTTCTGTTTTTTACTGCTTTTTTCTGTTTTTTACTGCTTTGAAACAGCTTTTTATCTGTTTTTTTACTGCTTTTTTCTGTTTTTTACTGCTTTGAAACAGCTTTTTATCTGTTTCTTACTGCTTTTTTCTGTTTTTTACTGCTTTGAAACGGCTTTTTATCGGTTTTTTACTGCTTTTTTCTGTTTTTTACTGCTTTGAAACAGCTTTTTACTGCTTTTAAACTGCTTTTTTCTGTTTTTTACTGCTTTTGAAACAGCTTTTTACTGCTTTTAAACTGCTTTTTACGGTTTTTACTGCTTTTTTCTGTTTTTTTTTACTGCTTTTTTTTACTGCTTTTGAACCGCTTTTTACAGGTTTATACTGTTTTTTATTTTACTGCTTTTGAACTGTTTTTTACAGGTTTAACTGCTTTTGAAGAGCTCTCATAGAACATTAATGCACGTATGACTATACTAGTACAGTACTGTACTCATTGTAATAGGTTCGAACTGATACAGTTAAAAGCAGATCAGAGAAGTTCATAATTCTTTCATACACACAGTTCTTAAAATAGAAATAAAAATTACCATCCACCACTTTTTCGTCCACACAAAACCACAACAGCCGAAAAAAAACCAAGAAAGAGTCTGCACCCATTTTGATGAACAGAGGTCCTTATTAGGAACATGTGTATTTAACGAAGTAGTAAAAGCTATTGAAATGGGTTATAAGCTGCTAACTATAATGGAAATTTGGGGGTATGAAGTGATCCAATTTAATCTTATAATGTCTTATAAAAATGAAGATATTGGGAACGTTTTGGAGATAGACTTGGATTGGCCCCATACCTTACATAACGTTCACAATGACCTGCCTTTCCACCCCAGAAAATATCAAACATTTTTTTCCCCATATAACATTTTGTATCCTCATAATATATAAGAATTATGAAATTAAGTGTTTTTGGTCATTTTTGTTATTTAATATTTAGGGCTTATAGCTGTTGCCTTTACTTTCAAAATAAGTTTATCCGATTTGTGTTTCGTAATCAACTGCTGTCTAAAAAAGTGCTAAGAAATTAAAATAAAAAATAAAACAATAAGCATTTTTTCAATTGACTTTATTATGTATACATGTTTGTACATATAAATTATTTTCATATTGATTGGAATATTCTTTTATATAATACATTTCATGATGAATAGAATTATGTCTTTACTCATTACATTACACCTTAAAGTCTATACATTACACCTTAAAGTCTAACAAGAATCACCATAATTTTATTATAAATATCAACATTTTATTAACATATAAATTTTTTTTTTTTTTTTTGATATAACATTTTTTCCCCATATAACATTTTGTATCCACATAATATATAAGAATTATGAAATTAAGTGTTTTTGGTCATTTTTGTTATTTAATATTTAGGGCTTATTGCTGTTGCCTTTACTTTCAAAATAAGTTTGTCCGATTTGTATTTCGCAATCAACTGCTGTCTAAAAAAGTGCTAAGAAATTAAAATAAAAAATAAAACAATAAGCATTTTTTTTTAATTGACTTTATTATGTATACATGTTTGTACATATAAATTATTTTCATATTGATTGGTATATTCTTTTATATAATACATTTCATGATGAATAGAATTATGTCTTTACTCATTACATTACACCTTAAAGTCTATACATTACACCTTAAAGTCTAACAAGAATCACCATAATTTTATTATAAATATCAACATTTTATTAACATATAAATTTTTTATTTTTTTTTTGATATAACATTTTACACATGCAGGTATATCTTACGACTATTTTTAGATAAAATAATAGTCTTCTATACGCTTATTACCCCACGCTAAAGTTGTAAAGGAATTAGGGATAATAAATCTTTTATCATCATCATCTGTAAGACTGATCTTATTTATTAATTGTGTGTAAATAAAATGTTTGTCACTTCTAAAACAATACATCTTTCTTAATAAGGAAGTAGACGGGTTATTAAGGCAATCTCTAAAATCATTTAAGGTTATCTCATTTGCTACAATATTCTTCGAAATCCCTTTTATTTTCTTAACTATATCATCTTCAGTGACAATGCAATATGATTTCGATTTGGTGCCTACAAATTCAAGGAACAATTTGCCTGAACACTCGTCTTTAAACTTTCCTAAGACTTTCTTATTCACTCTGGGGATATTATATTGATTATTCTCTGGATAATCACTCGTATCAAAATAGGTTAAATTTTTGTTTATATCATCATACAAATCCTCTGTTTCGAATTCATAAATAAGTGAATCAGTATCAGTATATAATAGTTGTAGCTTATCGCCATATTTATCTTTCATAAAATTGTAATGGAAGTCATACATTAAGGTCTTAGATATATCCAGAATAGAAAATCCAACGTATGTAGGCTTATCATACTTAACCTTCAATCGATTCATTTGAATGACAACTAAGTTCTCATGTATAATCGATCTGCTATGAAAATTTGGTTTACTTATAAGTGAATTTGCTCCTATACGTTTACCATTATTACACCATTTTGTGATTAGTTTTACATCAACTCTTTTATCAACATTTTCCATTGTTTTCCCAAAAACACTGTTATTCATAAGTTTATAAAAGTCTTTCTCGAAGTCATTACTTGATTGAGTTCTTAAACGCGTATTAAGATCGATATACGATTTTAACCATGCACTTTGATTGAACTCTAGAACTTTGTGTACTTTTTTCAATACTAAACCGTTTGATACACACTGTTTAAGGTTTCGATAGTGAATAACATATCGTGTTTTATTAAATTGATTTGCAATTAATTTTGAATTTTTAGAACTTTTATATGGAGGTTTCATGTTTTCAGGGCAAAATGGTAGTTCATTATGTAAATCATGTAAATAATCAGGATAATCTAAATCTACACACAAAATATACCCTTTATTTGAATCATCAGATATTGATTCTATATTTAAACTTTTAAATTCATCTTCATTTAACCATCGAAACTTGTTGATGGGAAGATATTGACTCATTGCCCATCCATACAAATTATTTGCATCGAAATACCCCAAAAAAGATGATTTTTTTAGTCTCATCAAAGTTTGTCATATATTTATTATTAGCCTTAGCATATCTTCCACTGCATTGGCTTAAACCACCTCTTATTCCTTTTTGTATGAAATGGGTCATATCAATATCAGTAAAAAGTTCTAATTCCACTTTTGTACTTTTCAGCATTGCATCCCAGCTTAGACCTGGTGCTGTATAATACTGACAGGGATCAAGATCATATGTTTTAATGCAAACATTTCGGAAATTTTCGAAAACATCTGCTAGAAGCATAACATCAGTTTTTAAATAAACATCACTGTATTCTCCTAATGTCTTTATATTGAAGGTGTTCCATACTGTTTGAGCATGTAAATAATCATCATTAGTAATATTTTTTGATTTTAAAGTGCTATAAAAAGCTGACTTTGGAGGAAGCTGAGTTTCTTCAAGTTTTAAAGATGATGTAACATATTCATATGGAAAAATACCTTTTTTAGTAGCTAGATTAAACATATTCTCTTCTGGGAAAGCCTTTTTAGTTTCAATAAATTGTTCTGAATTTAAATTCTCTGAGAGTTCTTCAATACTAGAAGCCATAAACCTCAAGGAATCTATAAACCTAAGTTGAATGCTACTTTTAAAAGTATCTCCTTTAATGTATTTAGTAAAGGAGATATATCGTTCTTTATTAGTGGGTATAACATCGATTTTTTCGTCATTATCACCAAATTCTTTAACAATGAAGTGTGAATCATAACCACTTAAGTTATGTAATATAACTGGAATGAAATTGGGTATTTGATATTTCAAATTGCATTCAGAATGCGCAGCACCTCGAAATTCTCCTGTGAGATGATCATGATCTCTTACTCGATCTTCATTTAAAATATCCTCACATATAAAACAGGTTTTAGAATTTTTAAAATTGTCTTTTTCCACATCAGTTAATTTTTTCATTGGAGTCTCTTCTCTTAATATTAATTGAATACGCCGTGCTTCATCTATCAAATTATTCATAAAAACCTTCGAGCAGTTATCACCTCGGTACAATATAAATTTACTTAATGAATCATCAAAATTACATTTAATATAATAAGCAAAGCTAAAAGGTTCATGAAGTTGAACGTTGCTCGAAAATGAGCTTATAGGATTTGGTGAACAAGTTTTTATTGGTTTTAAAGCTGCTTCAAAATCTGCATAAATTACAAATGGAACTCGCATTTTCTTATTAAAGTTTTTAAATTTTAAAATGTTATTATCTTCGGTTGGTAATACTGTATGCACCTTATTGCAATCATGTTTGAGATGTTCATTAAGAGAAGCTTTACAACGGAAGTATATTAAACAACCATCACATAACCATTTTGTACATTTATGTTTAGAAATTTGGGTGCTTACTAGTCTATTTAAGTTTTTTATCCAACAATAATGTCTGTTTTCACCATTTTCTATATATAATAAGTTTATATGCTTCTCCTTTTTATCACTAGTATAAAACACAGGTCCTACAATAGTATTATTTTCTAGGCCATACACATTAACACTTAAATTATTAAGTTTTTCAAATTGGGAAATTTTTTTTATATCCATCGGGAATTTCATACCGTTTAAATTAAGAACTCTAGAGTAATGAGGATATGAATAAACTCGATCTGCATGATGGTTAGAGGGATGTAGAGCCGATACAATAGCCCAGGCAAAGCATGCATTATCATTATTTTTTACATTGATGATAGCTTTTTTCGATTGTATATTCATTGGTAATTCGATATACGATGATCCACGCATAGGGTTGTATTTATTTATGTTGATTTCAAGGTAAAGTACATCTTGTAAGGCCCATCCACTATCACGCTCCTGGAATTCTTCACTCTTGGCTATGATGTCTCCAGTAAACGTATTATATATTTCTTTTAAATCACTTGATTGGTTTATGATCTTATATTTTGTGTTAAATGATTTAATGTCAGTCATCATTTCATTAGCATTATCTTTTACATATAGTCCGAACATTTCAAAAGCGACTTTTATAACACTTTCGATCTCCATTGTTTTCTTTACGAGTTCTATTATAATAGTTTCTTGCTTCTTCATAAAGTCCTTATAACCAATTTGACGATTGCAATCTCGAACTCTATAGCTTTTTATGCGGTCCTTAAAAGCCGTAGATATAGCTTCAACGTTTCCTCCATACCCATCATGCTTACTACAAGCATTTGTTTTATGCGAATCACTCTTTAGATGCCCTTGAAACATTGACTTCCTAATATTCAGCTTGCAAATATTGCAATGTTTAACTTCATCACTCAAATCACCTTCAATTTTAATCCGTTTGTTTTGCACACCAGATTGAGAGTTCTTCCTTTTTTTCAATATTGTGTTAAGTGAAACGAATTCATGATGATTTTTCTTCATGTGATAGCTATAATTCCTAGCGTTATCGAAAAACGTACCACATTTATCACACAGAATTGAAACTTTTTTCTCATGATTCATCTGCCTATGACGAACAAGATTATCCCATCTAGTAAAGGTGGTTTGACAGTGTTCGCAAGTAAACATATTTGTTTAGAGATCGATACAGATTTTACAAGATAATGTTGGTAAAAAGTTTTTATTGCTTGAATGTTATTATTCTTGGAAAATATTCACTTTTAACGGACTGGGGAATAGTGTTTTTATTTTTGTTATGTTTATAGCAGGTATTTAAACAATATTCTTGGAAAAGTTTCACTTTTAACGAATTAAATAACTGGGAAATAATGTTTTTTAATTATACTTTGTTTATAATAAGTAAACAATCTTATGATTATATAATAGACTGCACGATTGATGCTTATCCATGAATATTTCACAAAGAACTACTCGAAAGACGTCATACATCAAGTATTTATAAGAAAATATATTATCAGTGTTACCCACATTAGTAAATAAAAATGTGTCACATTCTAAAAAAGTAGTATTATATAGTACATAATGCAGCATAGCGTAGAATAGATATAGAACTATTAAGGGAAAAGCGTACTAGATTATATTAAATGCTTGATACTCCTTTTTTAAACATTCACAAAACACTTAAAAACACCAGGTATTGGTAACTCTAAGCGATTACAAACTAACAAAGGTACATGTATTGCACATAAACATCAACACACATATTAAAAATCTAGTCTCACAGACTAATAATCATCTAAATTTTTAGCTACCAGCACCCTCACACATGAAAAGGTTTCAATAAACATGTTGAAACATGAAATTGTATTGTATGTATATTGTATATATCTATAAATAAACATACCTACCTACCTACATACATGCATCTCCCTATGCCCAACCCAAAACAAACATTATCATGAAAAGGTTTCAATAAACATGTTGAAACATGAAATTGTATTGTATGTACAATTGTACATATCTATAAATAAACATACCTACATACCAACATACATCTCCCTATGCCCAACACAAGCAATCATTACCATGAAAAGGTTTCAATAAACATGTTGAAACATGATGTGACAAACCATGACGCATTTCTTTAATCTACTACAGTAGTCGCTCGATATAGTGAATCTTGGAAGAGTGATCTATCCAGTATAATGAACACCTAAAATTTTACATGCACTACTCTAAACAGTGAACAATAAAGATCTCGATATAGAGAATATATAATTTTTCTCAGTTTTGGACAAGAATATCGCAGCTGCAATGCGTTGTAGGTACTTTTGCACAACAGCAGACATAAGTAGCAAACTACTTTCCAAAAATTTGATTGTTATAGAGAAAAATGATACTAATTTGTACATGTTATATTTATGTACATTTAAGTAAATTTTTTGTTTTTTTACGAGTTCAAATGTCTTTGTTTTATATTATTTCATATATTTTTCATAATACATATGAATTGTTTTTGTTTTTAGCTGTTTCAACTTGATTAAAGTGTTTGTTCATCGATTAAATAAATATAATTATCTCCACACTGAACAAAGTATGCATTTTTAATCAAATTTAACTTTGGAAAGCGTTTCTAGCCTCCCACTCGAAATAGTGAACAATCTCCATATAGTGAAAATGGCTGGTTTTTATTACTTCACTATATCGAGCGTCTACTGTATATTCAAATACTCAACTCATGACGATGGTGATGCACTAGCCGACGGCAAAACCCAACTTACAATCACCAACCAAAAAGATGTCAGCGTTGGTAACCCTAAAAGCAGCTAGATTACCTTTACTCTCCATACAAATGTATCTGATTGATAGACCAATGTCACAAAATACGAGTATTATAAAAATCTTAATTTCCAACCATAGATTTCTTCTACACACAGTTTTTAAAATATATCAACAATTTTCATCCCCCACTTTTTTACACGACATTTGTCCTATAACCACATATTTCTTTCCACACACAGTTCTTAAAATAGAACTAAAAATTTTCATCCACCACTTTTTCGTCCACACAAAACCACAACAGTCATCAACCAAAAAGATGCCAGCGTTGGTAACCCTAAAAGTAGCTAGATTGCCTTTACTCTCCATACAAATGTGTCTGATTGATAGACCAATGCCTTGGGAGGTTGGGAGGGTCCAGACTCCCCCAAAACACACTACTTACTTTGTAGACAAAAATTCGTTCGGAAATCATAATTGCGGTTGATTTCTGCTCATAACTTAAGTGTTAATTTGTGGGATATGGTATCTAGTCCCTTTTAAAACAAATGTGTTCCGTATTTTCTACACAATATCTTCTACTAGTTTTTTTAAGGGTCCACCCTCTGTAGAATTTCAAAATTTGCATTTTTCAAAACAAAACATATTTAAAAGTATTATCCTAAAATTTCATAAAGATCTGAGCACTCTAGCTGCACTTTTGGGTGACGTTTGCTTAGATACCTCATCCTCCTAATTATGACGAATTTTTGTTAAAGAAAACCTTAAACGCGTTTTTCTCGGAATGACGTTTTCCTGCGGCTTGTTGAAAAAGTCTCCTAAACTGATGATGCGATCTTTACCGAATTGTATTCAAATTTTCTTTAAGACTATAGCCATACAGTAATATTTGGAGCATAACTATTTTTTGGATAAAAGCTAGTTTATTCGTAGTCTTTGAAAAAATGGCTGCCAATTTGAACATTTTTTAAAATATCATAAATTGTACAATGTGTCCTATAGCTTTAGTCTTAAAGAACATGTGGTTAAAATTTGGTAAGGTTCTGATCATACATTCCAGATTTTTCGTCAATAACGCACATCCACCTTATTTTGGGTCAATCTTCTCACTCCTATTTTATTGGAAGACTTTATAAAAAAAAAGGAAAAAACTTCTTCTGATTTTAATAATTTTTTTTGTGAAAATTGCATTTAGCCAATAAAATGCAAAGAGGGTAAAATAATAATAAAATGAATTGAGTGTGAGTCGTATCCCGATTCAACTTATAATTTTCTTCTTTTGCGTATCATTTTTTCATCTTTTGAAAATTGAAGGCCCTCTGCAGTCCCCCAAAGGTTGTGAGAAATTGCGCTAGGCTCTGTGGCTCACCGCTCTGTTGCTCCACCCTCTGCATAAATAGACTGATAAATATGTCTCATTGTTTTTTCTCTGAATTTTCAAAATCAGTCAAGTGCAGTTTATTTTGCCTTACGGTGCATATCCGGGACTGCCTGTTACGTGATTTATCGAGATTAGAATCTGAGATATATCCAGTTGTTTCTCACGAGTATTGTCTTTCAACTGTGATTATACTTCCTTGAAAAGTGCTTTCTTAATATTCGTTTAGAATTAGCAAATTTGTACCTTTTTTCATTCCTCACAAGGTGTGGTAGTGGGAAATAAGTCTCTCCGAGCTCTGTTGTGACACCCTTTCTTATTTATGTATGCCACGTCAAAGGCTATGCATATTTTACTTTCAATTCGAAAGCATTAGGTACAAAACATTTCTTGCAAAATGAATTTATTCTGCCTGTCAGCAGTAAGCCGGTACACCTATTGGAACCGTACTAACGGGTTAGCTTAACGTACTTCGCTCTTCGAGAATATCAAAAAGAAACAATTCACCATCCCAATAAAGGTTATAACTACCTTTAAAAAATCTACGCAATATTCTTAAATTTCAACATAATCCCATTTCAAGCCATCTCGAAAGACTTCCTTCCTACCAAATAACGCACAAATTATGGCCCTCAATTGCTTTTTAAAACCAATAACTTTTTTCAAATAAAAACAAACGACATCCACCCGGAACAAGTACACACGTGCATGACTATTTAAAACCCTCAGTTCTTAAGGGGTAACTTCAATCCCAGCACGTATTACGATAAATTTCTATTATTTTCCAGCCCGTTACTGTGTGAGCTGAGCTTCATTCTTCCATATGAAAATGTAAATCACATTACCTATCATACAGTCCCAGGTGGTATCATCCAATTCCTCTTCTTCAGTCAAAAATATACAAACATAATCATGAAAAAATAAATAAATAAAAAAAAGTATAGGTACGACGTAAACAACGCAATTCCTAGCTGAAATAATGAACATCCTTTTTTATAATAAAATTCCGATGCCATGAAGTGGAAACACATAAAATAAAACCCAAAACGAAAGAAAAGACAACAAACCAAACGCGAACGTAAATATTATATTTTTTTTTTTGGTATCCCCCGTTTTTTTTTCTTCTTCTTCTTTTTCTTTGCTTCCTCTACGAACAAAATTAGCTAAATAAACTTCACCCTAATAAGACACACTTCCGACGTTTAGGAATACCCCCACGTGTGAGAGTTAGATTTAGGTATACTCGCATATCCCGTTTGATGGGCGAGAAGATGTTTCAAAAATGAAAATCAGTTCCCCATTAACCGTGTTTTATGTTCATAATGTGGTAATTAATTTTTGCTAATGGTACAGCATGACGTTGAATCCCTACATCCGCCGAAAAAAAGGGGGAAGAAAAAACACACGAAACCTCCCAAAGGACTATACTCAGATGCTCATATGTAAACATTTTTCGCTCCCCACAATGCGGATGGAATTACCCTGATTGATGGTTTCTTTAAAAAATGTATATCCTGGGCTTGCACACAGCGCAAGATAAATCCCTAATCTATCAGGCGAACGAAAAAGAGTATACCTAAAAAAAAACTGTTGTACAAAATGATAAAACTCACATGAAAGCCATGATGGAGGGGAATTTCATTGTAAAGTTTGTCCCTTCATAAAAAAAATAACTCCACACCACCTCCGCTCCGAATGAAGTTGAAAAATCGTACCAATTTGTCAGCACGTTTGTTGCACCATTATTGTAGCCGCTGGATGTTTGATTCTTTTTTTTTCCGTCAGTGGAATCTAATGGGCCTAGAATTATGGTTGTTGGGCTCTTTGGGCAAGTATCATCTTTCATCTTTTTCATGTTTGAAGTGTGGAAATGAGGAGGTAACATTATTCTGAAGAATATTTGTTTTCTGTCATCTTTCCTTCATGGTTGTCGTCATTCAATTATTTAAATTTGTTGTGGAAAAAATCATGAGGATCATTGTTATGCCTCAAACCTTTGTGTAATATCAAGTCGCTTCCTGACAAACACTCGTCATACGACTACTACCTTTTCTTTGCAGACACCCAGCGGGACAAGAGCAACAAAACTACAGCCTGGATTCCTCTAAACAAGGGTTTTTCCGGAACAGAGAATTGTGGAACAAAAACGCGCGGCGTAAAAGCCTAATACGAATTCAAAAAGAAATTTCAACAGAAAAAAAACTGAGAAGCTACAAAAACCCTTGGAAATAGCTTTGATTATGATAATGCCTGCGCATATTTTGTGTTTCGTTTTATTATTATTTGGGGGAGAAAAGTTTGCGGCTCTAAGGATTGTTTCCTTTGTTGGCTTTAAGCAGAAAACAATTTTTATTTATATATTTTGTTGCACACAGGACGACAGCAGCATCAAGAACGGAATCCATTAACGAAATAGATCAGCCAGAGGGATAGGGTTGGTTGAGTTTCAATAGAATGCTTGACTGTTGATTTTGAATACTTTGAGCTTTGAAAATACCACAGAGTCTTTTGAACGTGAACGTGAAACGTGAATTTTTTTTTTTTTTTTTTCATTTTTTTATGTCTGTGGGATGTTGTGGGTTGCCTCATAGTCCCAAGGTCTTGATGAGATGAGATGAGCAGGAGCTAGAGCTGCCCCTCTCTACTCCGTCCTGTCCGTCTGTTTGACTATCATAGGCAGATGCTTGAGTTTGAAGTGTTTATTTAGCATTTTCTATGGAAATTGTATGTTGTGGTGCAAACACAGTTAGTTTCCTTTTTTTCCTGATTTTACCATTTTGTTTTGGCTGGAGTGAGCTTGAGTTTTCCATTTTTGATTTGAAATTATGCAAAGCGGTTTATCAGTCAATTGGTTTAGCGAAGCATTGTAAATGTTGACCACGAAGAGTGATGGGAATTAATTTAGGAGGCCACTCTCGCTCTCGAGTGGGCATTCGAATCAGAATTGTTCGTGTGTCATTTCCCAAAATGTGGTGGCAATGATGATGATTTGTTTAGGGGAATACCACCGATTTGTCAAAATCATCTTGATTGGCTTATTTATCTATCGACCACTTTACCTGGGTTTGATTTGTGGGAATTTGATAAACATCGAGGTTTGATGATGGGCATGCGAGCACACATTATGGGCCTTCATTGTTTAATATGGGGAATAGACCCAAAACCTACTTAAATACATATAAATTTTGGAGCTATCGATTTAATATTGAGTGTGCAATAAATTGCTGCGATCACTCACCGAGCGAATGTAATTAGTTTTTTGGTCTTTCCAGTCTCCAAGTTGTCCCATAAATTTGAGAAAATGAAATATGTGTGCAGCGTATTGAATTAAATTAATATCCATGTGATGTAACTATAGATAAGTTTTTATTTTGTCTTTTTATTTTATTTTGAAAAACATAAGAAATTTCGAATTATTTGTATCAAGGGTTTTGATTATTATGATAAGGCATCAGGAACTTAAGTTTTATCTTTCTAGACTATTTTTTTTTCTAGACTATTTTAAATTCATCTTAGAATAGTAAAAAACTATAGACGTGGGTACATTTGGCTGGATTTAGAAAATTTGACCGTGCGCATTATTTGGCTTTTTTTAGTTTTCTACTGGCATCTATTACAGTGTATTCGCAATTATCGCAACTGTTTGCGCATCTCCTAGTCTCCTTGACCTTATTATTGTTCCAGATATATCCTCAATTGTACTGTCTGACCAACTTGCATTCGATCATTGCTCTGACCATGATTTGCTTTTTTTCACCTATGATATCAGATTTAATCACGATGCTATTCCCTGCTTCTTTAACTATATGGATTTTCGTTCAATAGATGTTGAAGCCTTACATGCTGCGGCCTATATTTCACCATGGTCTAATTGCCGATTGTTTTCAGATCCTGATGCTAAACTAACATGTTTTCAAGAAGTTGTTACTCAGCTTTATAATCAATTTGTACCGATTAAAACTGTTCGCATTCGTAATAAAAACTGTCCCTGGCTTACATCAGAAGTAATCTATGCTATAAAAACTCGAAACAGACTCTATACTAAATGGAAAAAATATCCCTCTAATGCAACTTGGAATACTTATAAGACTATGCGTAACCGTGTGGTAGTCCTTGTACGGAACGAAAAGAGGAACTATTATGCCTCAAAGCTTAGTACTACTCTCTCTTCAAAAAAGCTATGGAGTTATCTGCGACAGATTGGTATTACTAGCGACAAAAATTCGGCTAAGTGTGAAATTGATCCCAACTAACTGAACAGTTATTTCGTAGGTGAAAGTGCTGGGGGTCTTCTTTCTGATAGTGAATTTGAAATAGTTAATGTGTGTGAATATGAAGTCAAGACATGCTTATCCCTTATTAAATCAAATTCAGCAGGTGAAGATGGCATATCGCTACGTTTTTTAAAGCTTATCGAACCTGTCATCATATCCCACCTTACCCACATCCTAAACCACTGCATTACGACCTCAACTTTTCCTAATTCATGGAAAATTGCCAGAGGTATTCCTATTGCTAAGAAAACTTCTCCTGAAAATGCTGATGATTTTGGGCCTATCGGTATTCTTCTATGCTTGTCAAAGATCCTAGAGAAACTTATGTCGAAACAGGTACTTTTTTACTTGTCTTCCAATAACTTGCTCTTTGAAAAGCAATCTGGCTTTAGAGCTAAACACAGCTGTTCAGCTGCTATGGTTAACATTCTAGAAGAAATACGACAACGTTTTGATAATGGTTTCCTAACTCTGTTTTGCTTACTTGATTTTTCCAAAGCTTTTGACAAGGTAAACCATAAAGTTCATTGTTGGAAACTAAGAAATCTGTTTAATTTTGCTAAGAATGCTGTAAAATTTTTCAAAAGTTTCTTAAGTGACAGGTATCAACGAGTTTTATCGTCTGATGAATCAGTATCAGCGTTGTTACCGGTGAAACAGGGTGTTCCCCAAGGATCCATTCTTGGTCCAATTTTGTTTTGCATGTTCGTGAATGAATTGTCATCAGTTTGTAAATACTCTTCTGTTTACCTCTATGCAGACGATGCACAATTGTATCCCAAACTTCTGATTTCGTTGAACTTGCAAACAATTCAAGTAATGATCTTGAAAGCATTCGGATATGGTCTAACTCGAATGGTCTGTTTCTTAATCCGAAAAAATCGCAAGTAATCCCAATTTCGCATAGAATGCCTGAAGTAAATAGGTTACCTGACATAATTCTTTCTGATAAAAAACTAAAAATTGTTTCTACTGTAAAAAATCTTGGATTTGTCATCTCTCACAACCTGTCGGGATATGATCACACTAATCATGTGATAGGAATAATTTATGGATACCTCCGTAAACTATGGATTACTGCGAGCTTTTCTCCTACTGTGACTAGACGTAAGCTAGTTCTGACCTTGATTTTGCCACATATAACCTATTTCGAAAATGTATACTGTAACTTCGATTCTCTAGCTCAGCGTAAACTACAAGCTGCTTTTAATGATGCTGTAAGATATATTTATGGTTTACGTAGATATGACCATGTTTCCAATTTTGCTGATGGTCTTCTTGGAACCTCTCTGAAGAATTATATCGATGCAAGAAACTGTATTTTTCTACATAACATTATAATGAATAAAAATCCCGTGTATTTATACAACAAACTTACTTTCCGAGTTCGTCAAGAACCTTTACGCTTAATACAGCTAAATACCGGTTTTTGAATTCTTCACGCCTCTTTTTTGTCTATGCAATCAAGCTGTGGAATTCGCTGCCAATTAATATTAGAATAGTTTTGAACACAAACTTTTTTAAAAAAGCTATTCTTTCTCACTTCTCTCTTCAATTTTCTAATACTTTTTCTACTTTCACTATCCTCTTCTTTACTCTACTATCATAAAAATTCTTCTTTTAATAAACTTTTTATTAATTTTTAATTTGTAAACTCATTTAGCTCTAAGTGCTATAAAAGCTAATAATCTAAATGAACCACACTTTTACTTTATGCAATAAATTGAATTGAGTTGAATTGTTTGCTGCTATGGAAATCGAGGAGTTGCGGGAACCTAGAGCCGCGGTAATCGAGAACGTACTGGGACTCTCTTTTGCAATTAATTTATTTATCTATTTATGTAAGAACTAAAAACTAAGCTGTCCATAGAAATGGCTTTATTAAGAAAAGTAACAAAATTGTGTTTTGTATGGGTAAAGGAATTGCTATATGAAGAAAAAGTTCGTTGAACTTTCTTCATTAAAATATTGGCTTATTATCATAGCAATATATTGTGGATTTTCACCGTTTCATTATAAGAGTTATCAAAAACGACCTTTATTTGTAATGATGAACTGAAAAGTTACTAACGAGGAACTGTCAAAAACTCGAAATGAAAAACTGTGGCTGAGTAACCGCATTCGTTATCGAATAACTCGTGACGGAATTATGTGAGTTTGGTATTTCCGCTCACGTTATCGAGTAATCTAGTACAGTGCTCCCCGGATGAGCACTTTTTAGGTTTTGCTATCTTTTATGTGCAACTAACCGGGAAAGTTAGTTATTCAAACCGGGTTACATGCCTGCTGATAAAAGGACCCGCTTTAATACTTTAAAAGCGTTCGTAACCGAGGAAGTATGTAGTATTGTTTGTGTTTTTGTTGGACATTGATGACATTTCAATTGCTGTGAAGTCAGTTGTACTTCTGTGCTGATTTTGAAACAAAACAGGGAATGTTTGATTTTTATTTTGGGTAGGTAAGGTAGTTATCCGAAAAAAATGCATGCTTTTTAGATAAACGTGTTGATAAATAGAGGCCGTTAAGCGGGTTAGGTAAGTATCCGATTGGCATTTAACAGGGTAAATTTGTGAGCAATTTGAAACAAAATAAGAAGTGTAGAAAAAGATTGCTTAAATAAACGGATAGTGCATCAAAGCGGGGAGGTAAATAAACGGGAATTTGTACCACAATTTAGCATTCTCTCATCTCAATATCAAACGAAATTTCATTCGACGCATAAAGTGCTAACATATTATTCATGAAGTGAGAATATAAGAAATTTTCTGTATACTTTTTTTGGTATTTCTTAATAGGAAATCCAAAAAGAAGTTCCTATTCGTTTCAACCGATCACTTTCATTGTCCATGTACACATTGACCGAAAGATAATCGAAACCGACTAGATATCAATTAACAAGATTTATTATAACAGCACAATCCGAGGTGCATTTAATGCAACTTTTCGAAATTCTCACTAAAAGTTGCCTTTTTTTTACAAATTAATCAATTCTGGTTTCAAAAAAATGAAGCTAGTTTTAAGAGACATCAGCGACATCTGTGAATTAGTAAAGACTCTAAATGTTGCAGTGAATATTCGATGTTACTATAGTACAATTTTAATTACCTATACGATACGTGAGATCACGTATGCTGTATTCTCAAAATGGTTACTCACTCACAGTCATTTCAGCTTGTTGCCGACTTCTGAATTATATTACACTAAATCGATATTGCCCAATGGACAAACCAAAAGCGTTTTTTTCAAATCGCTATTCTTGTTCTTCTTCTGCAGCCTACGATGGGTTTGCTGTGTTCTTGAGTGTATGGGAATACTGCATAAGGTAAGGGAAATAGAATTTTTTTTCTCTTGAGCGATTACATCGAACAGAGCAAATATGTCGGGTGCCAGACTCTTCAAAGCCACAGACTACAAACTGGCTTTCCTATGCAATGCACATTTAAAAACAATCCTGAGTGCGTCTGTATGTGGAATACACAAAATTCTTTCAAATAATTTTGTTTTTTTATAAAAATTTTTAGAACAGCGAACGGTTTTCTCTTTGGTGTTGTTTTGTAAATTTGTTTAAATGGTAACTGCCATGTTTTCTAACAGAATATTGTTGGCATTTGGCAACTTATATTCATCACATGATTACTTAAGTTTAACAAAGCCTGTAGCTCCCAAAAAATACATAGTTTCATTTTATTTCATTTCTCATTTATTTATTTCAAAAATAGTTACATTAACTGGGATACATTAAGATATAAATCTTTTAGAGCATCAATACATTTTTAACTGGATTGAGAAAATGACGGAAAAAAAGAAAAGAAATTAGTTAAAAACAAAAATCTAAAAATTCGATGTTATTCAAAATTAAAGAAAAGTAGAAGTTCCTATATTAATAAAACTAGCAATTAAGATTAATAAAAGAAGATAAGATTACTGAAAAATAGGTTATTATTGAAGGTGGTGTGATAAGTGCAAAAACAAATTCCTCTTAAAGGCCGCCGGTGCTGCTGTTCGTTGCAGTTCATTTGGGAGCAAGTTCCACAAACGAATTGCATTAACGCAAAATTAACGTTCCGCAATGTTGTGAAAAAAGTGAGGTAAAATTAACTTTAAACTTCTCTGCGACTGGGCAAAATGCAATGTTTCTCTAAGATAGCCAGGACACAAATTATGGATGATGCTATGGAGCCTCAACAAGGTTCTGAAAGTTAAAAATTCATCTAACTCTATACCAAAAAGAGTGTGTCGTAAATGAGACACACTAGTTTGTCGGGGTATATTATGGATAAAACAAAGACAATCGTTAAACGCAACATTAAGTTTGCGTTTACACTCACAGTCCAAAACAGAATACACAGAACAATTAAAAGTAAAGTATGAATATCTGTTATGTCTCTTCTAACTCATCAATATTATCAATTTGAAACATATTTGGCGGGGAGTAAATAGCAACAAGTAATCATTTATCAACTGTATTCCCAACTTCAACGCAAATAAAGTCTATACTAGTTTTCTTTGATTTATATGCTGTAGACGCAGATAAATGTTCACTTACACATACTCCACCTCCCACTCTATCTTTCCTATCATTCCTATGAATACTGTAGCCCGGTAACGAGATTAGTGTATCAAAGACTTTAGAATTCAGCCAAGATTCAGACACCATAACAACATCCATTGAAGAATCGTGAAAAATTTGGTATAACATTGTATACTTCGCTCTAATGCTTTCGGCATTTAAGCAACAAACATTAAGTCCATCAAAGAAACCAAACAACATTTTCAGAACGCACCTCACGTTATCAGGATCTATGCAAGCAACCATAGATTAGTAAAAATTTGCAAATAAAAGCCAACATCACCAGCCCTAACGAGGAGTAAATTTGCACCATCGCCAAAAAACATTTTAAAAAAGAGCATAAAAGTTTGAAAAGATTAATATACAAAATTTTTAAAATACAAAGAAATTCATCTAATTGTTTTTCAAAGTTAAGATTAGAACACATATGTAAGCGTAAATTAAATAGCATATTGCTCAGATTGAAAAATTCTATTAAATTAAGAGAGAAAAATTACCAACAAAAGTAAGCAATAGGAAAAAAAAACAATAAAATCAATAAAGATACTTAATCATAACGAACAGCAACAACATAATCAGCAGCGGCTGGTCCGTCATCACCAACAACAGCAATTACAGCAGCAGTTCGTCATATTTATGGGAATATCCTCAAAGTCATCAATATGTATTTTTTTATTAACTATAATTATCTTTAATTTTTAATCAAAGGCAATACTACCAATGTAATTTGGGTTTTTTAAGCAAGTTGCTAGTCCTGAGCTTCAAAATTTTGCCCTACATGCACCGTGTTTATCCTCCAACCTCCAGAACTTCCAAAGGTAGGTTTCAATAACTAACTTTACCACCATACTTTTCGAATAAATTTGAATTTGAAGTATAAACAAAGTAGAGCAGCTTGTCTTTGAGACTTTTCGATTTACTTGGTTGCAAACTAGATCGTAACCACTCACAAATTTCTCAAACCAACGCGACCTGTACGCACTCCCGGCTTATAGTGACAAGCTTGTGATTCACAATCGTTTTTTTTTCCAGTGAGTGCATTATTATTAGGATGTTATTTGCAATTGAAAATGTAGATTGTTCTCTGATTCGAATGTCAGAAACCAATTCGCGAAAAGTAATTTATTGAGTATGTATAATAATTTCGAAATCGGCAAACAAATATACATAAGGCGTGTTTTTTTCACAAGACTGTTATATACATAACATCATTTTACATGCAAAGCAAAAACAACATCCCCGACAACCAATGTTATGGATAAAAGGATGGTTAAGATTTGGTCGGGGATAGATTTTTGACGTTTAGTCGAGTATCGAATGAATTTTCCGACTTTTCATTTTTTTAATGTTGGTGCGTCTAGAGACTTTCATGTATCTCGAACAAAAGCAAAATGGGTGGTAAAGGGTCTGTTCACAAATGTATAACTGAACAAAATCATATGCCCACTCTTACACTCCGCAATTTAGTTGCAGAAAATTTTTGATTTTTAGAATTTCATTGATTTCAAGAGTTAGATTTGTAAATGTATATTAAGATACATAAAACAACGTAATAGCAATTAAAAAAGGTCTTTTTAGTGACTGAAAGCACCTTTTGCATATATCTTTTCACATTAATGTGTGAATGTTAACATTTTTTCCAAGGCTAATTGTTAAGTATGCCATAAAAATGGTTGTACTTTCTTATTATTAATAGTTTAATTCGTTTGAAACAAGTAACAAAATATTTTTTCCAACTCACATCTAAATCACAATCTCATATAAACTCAACCCCAGCATGTAAACAGAGTCAAGAGAAATTCTTTGTTACCTTTGTGAACGGACCTATTTTTGACGTTTCTAAACTAACAAAAAACAGAAAAAAAAAATAGTTTACCTGCATTAATTTCACTACGGAACATTTTTATTTTCCACTCTATACAATTGCTTTTGGTTTTTAACAAACAGTTTTTGCGTTTTTGTGCGAATTTGGCAAAAAAAAATCATTTGTTGCCTTTTATTGGTTTGACAACTGATCGAGAACACCAACCCACAAATAAAAAAAAACGAAGCGTTTTTTTTGGATATCATGTTATGTACATAACATCCCTGTGAAAAAAACACGCCTATTGTATATTTCATTCCATACCAACTCGGTTGAGGCTCCTACAGGACCTTAATATTTATTCATTCATTTATGTTCTCTTCAATCACGGTTTAAAATCAACTAAATGAGTTTAAGTTCGGGCAAGGATCTTGAACAAATTCTATCAAAAAAACCTGTCATACTTATAAGATGTCAGAGAAGTGGCCTCTTTCCAATTTGTAAAATATCTGTGCCGGCTGTATTAAGTAAATTAAGACTTTAGGAATTCTCAGGAATCTTCTTTTCGAATTTTGTCAAAAAGGAAGCGTAAAGAAAATGGGTATTGTTGTTTTTATATAAAATCGTGTTACATACAATCGTATTGAAGGACTTTTGTTCTCCTCACATTTAAGTGAAATTAGAAAAAAAAACACTCAATGGCTGTCAAGCCTCAATTGAACTCTATAGTCAATAATGCGATGGGTCAGAATAAATGAGAGTATTGAAAGTTAAGTAGCTTTGCAAACTCCCTGTGAGCTATGCACACAATTGATACAAAAAGAATTCTATGCTAAAAAGGCATTTAGGTGGTCCTTGTCCTCTATTTGCCATCTGCTAGCGATATGATAAATATTATCATTGCCGCTTATAGCAAATATTCTTCGCTTTTGTTACAAAATTTAAAGACAGCAAGTTCAGCTCCTTATCAATTTTCTGAGAAATACACAAAAGCGTCTTCTTTTTTTTTATTAAGGACTCAATGCAAAGGGGAAAAAACAACATCTGGTAGACAAAGATAAAACACTTTATTGTTTTTTTTTCTTCTTCGTGAAATTAATGCGCCAAATTTCATTGATAGTCATGGACCAAAAAAAAAAACAATGTTCAGCTTGAGCAGACTTACATTCTAATAGCGAAGCTTTGTTCCGTGAAACAAGCCGGCACATGAGAAACAATTAGGTCTTCAAATTCCTTTTTTTATCTTCCCTAAGATTCAAATGCCACTCGAAGAAGCTTCTTCCAAATTGACTTTTCGGTAATTAAGTGAACTTATGCTAATGTTGGTCATAAAAATTCTTCGTCTTGCATTGTCCATTTTCTAATAACAACACTCTTCCGGGCAACATTCCAGCTTTTTGTGTAGCACAAATGAATGTGTCCACGATGGAAAATTAAAAGTAATCCTCATTATACTGTTCATAGTTTCTGATAGTTAGCCTCGTTTTGTTATCTATACTCTAAAGTCTGAATGCATTGACTATGCTGTGAGCGCAAACGAAGCTCATCACCAAAAACAAAACAAAAGTAGCAACAGCAGCATGACTATTCGGAGGTTTTCAGTTGGGGGAATGAAAAACTCCCAAGTCCCAACGCTAACATTTAAACTGTAATATGACCCAAAAGTTTTTCTTTAAGTAGTGTATACTTAGATATCAGTATCATAGAACCACATCATAACCGTGAATCACAGAAGCTATCAACGGTATAAAGCTAGGCGCTGTGGCGGCATCGCTGTCGCTGGCAAGAAGTAGTACGCGTTTACGTTGAACATTACACCGACTAAGAGCAATTGTTTTTCATCAAAAAAATTGGAGCATTTATGTTCTTTCATCTCTTGTCTCTTTCTTCCTAGTTTCATTGTGAACGGTGTGTGTGTGTGTGTGTGTTTTTGTGTTGTTATGGCGCTACTCGACTGTTTGCTTGACTCGGCACGGCACGGCGCACTCCATCTTCTGGGAAAGTTAACAAGGAAAAGACAACGAAATACGAAAGTTTTGTGTCCTGTTCGAGGAGATTCCTGTTTTTACGTACTTACTCGTGTATGTAAGATTTGTAATGGATTTTCCTGCTCCCGTTGTTTTTGTGTCGCAGCAGTGATTTTTTTTTTCTCTTATTGTGCCCTGTTTCTGCGCCCAGCTTAGGATGCTTGTCTTATGTCAGTTGAGCGTACCGACAACATAAACTATGATAGCTTGTTGTACCATGCCAAAGGTAGATAAAGGGAAGCAGTTTTGATGCAAAGTTTGGTCATGAATTGTACACACCGCTGCGTTACCGTCGCCGTCGTCGGCGTCGTAACGTAGGTAACCTCCTTTATTTTTGGTGCAAGTACTTTTCCAAGAAAACGTCGGTTATCTTTTCTCGTCAGAATGTGTTGTAAGGAGTCCTTTTTTTCACCAACTTCCTTTCAAGAATGCTGCCAAAAGCCCACTTATCGTGTCGTTTCTTTATTATTATTTGCTTGCAAGCTTCTTATTCTGCTTTTGGGAAGAAAAAATAAATATGTATAAAATAAAACTCAGGAATATCAGCATTACAAGGGATTCAGTTGTCCTTTATGGTAGGTGCTAGGTGGTATAAATACATCCTTGAGAGTAAAGGGAACATTGATGTAACTGTAGTTGATGCTGATGGTGATGCTCGTTTGCTGCTACTACAGTTGTGTTATTCCCCATTTAAGAATCCCTCTCTTTTTTATTTATTATGTACGACATGTGAGAGTTCTTTGCACTTTGGGTAAGCGAAATTGTGTGTTAATACGAATGTACATATATGCGTATATTCGGAAGCAAGGTATCCATGTTTTCATAAACCTATTTCTGCCACCATGAGCTTCTTCCTTTTCCAGAAAGCGGAGAACTCTTTCGCAGGAACGACTAATACCAACTCCAAGGAATGAAGAAAATGAGGAATTATGACTGTTTAGGTAGCAAAGTGTGCACAATAACGGCAGGGTACGGCTGTTGGATGCTTGAAAAATTTCGCTTCACAAATCAGAAATATAAATGTCAAGAGGGAACTCTTTCGGAGGCACTTTATTGGAGAAAAAAGAAGAAGGAAAACTTGTGAAGGGCTTTTGAAATACGGCCATTTAGTTGAAGAGACAAAGCAAGTATTTTCATTTAGCCAATGAACGATCGCTTTCGCTCAGGCTTGTAGCTCAGATTGAGGCAAAAAGGAAAGTGCTGAGGTCAATGGATTAATATACTTCAAGCAGCTGGCAAAGGACAAGGTTACTATTGAGTAGGTATAAGTTTTTGTCAGTTTTGTTTGAGGGAAAACCTATTGAATAAATTTTTTCAAATCAAAGGGTAGAAATGCTAGAGTTGCAATATTTCGTTTGACACAGAAGTTTCCACTGTGCAAATTTTGCCAATCGTGGAAAAGTTTTAGATGACGATTTTGATATTTTGCAGTTATTTCGATACTTAGGGGAGGTCTAAGGGATTACGTAAATTTAACACGATGCAGATTTGAATTTTTCATCATCAGCTTGAGGACTTTGAATTTTGTAACCCCATTGTATTTTATTCATCATGATATCCTCGAGGTGCTTGATGGTAAAATTACTGCGAGTTGTTCTCAAAGTGCTATCGAGACACTGATTTCATGGAGGTAGTTCGAATGATTTTGTTTTCTTGTCTTATATTAACAACCACTCCAAGTAACTTTTGTAATTGCGGGATCTACAATGTTTAATTTTAGAACTGTGATACCTTCCAATTTTGAATGAATTATTAATTAATAATGTATCATATTAACACGGAGCGTGCGTCGTCGTCATTCATTATTCATATTTGAGACCCTAAGACCAGAAGTGGTGCTATCATCTATTTTGAAATTTTGGGTTTGGGAAAAAGACGGAACTTATCTTTAACAGAATTTGCGTGACCCATTTACATGTGTTTTGCTACAAATGACAGAGATGTGTGATGGTTCCGGGGTTTAACAATTTTTGAGAACCGAAAACCCATTTTTTCAGTTCTATGAATTCGGGGCCTCTCTAGGACTCATTTTAAAACAGTCCATAACTTTTGGTGTATGAAACTATTAAAAGTATTATTTACATCGCTTTATTAAAATTTTTAAGCAATCAGCCTTCAAAAGTTTCATAATTTACAGTCAAATTTAAACCACAACAAAAATTTATTGTGACAACGGCCTTGTCAACCGAAAAGAGTCGGTTCCCATTAGAACACCGTAATTAAATCGGAATGAGCACTGTTAGTTACAAGATGGGGGACCGTCCGTAACTACTGCGTGCTGTTGTCATGTGTTATTTGTTCTATGTAGTATGTAGTAGTTTGTCTTGTGGTGTATCAGCCAAATGGTCTTTGTCGCCCGGCTGCAACCCCCCCCTACTCCGCAGATTTATGTGTGGAGTAGGTTTAATGTAAATGTAAATGTAAATTTATTGTGTATTAATCCTTGACATTTTTTCCACTTTTTTCTTTAAGTTCTTAGATTGTGCTGCGCAAAACAGGTACCAGACTAAAGCAGCTAAACAAATCTTTATTCTATATAAACGGATGGTAAGGCTGAAAAGCTACTTAAGCTTGCTTTTTAATCTGGAATAAGGCAAGTAAATGGGGGTCCAGATACACTGGAACTTGAATCAAAATCTAAATCTTCGTTAAGTATTTTTTTAAGCACATTTTGCTTAGTTCTTTAATTGCTATCAATAGCCCAGTTCACACTGTACAATTAGTTGGACAGACTTCATTTGATAAAAGTTGGATGGTCTGATGTAGTTTTCGTTCACACCTATCATGCTTGTCGTCCAACTTTATGTCACATACCCTTCCACTCCGTCCAACTTCTAGATTTTCAAAAAATTTTGAAAACCATCCAACAAATTGGACAAGCGGTCGTATGAAGAGTTCACACTATCAAGCATTGGTTTGTCAAACCTAAGTTTGTCCAACTAATTGTACAGTGTGAACGGGGCTTATCTCGTTTTACTGTTCAGCTATAAGGCATTTTTTCCATTGACAGCTAACAGTGGTATAAAATTTCAACACATACCGTCACAGATGTCTTATCTTTTCTGAAAACAACTCTTTGGCCATACTGTATAAGTTAGTTTGACAAGTGGTCAATGATTGACGTTTTCGTGGTTCAGATTATTAAACTTTCCATTTTTTTACCAAGCCTTTAAGAACCGACCAAAGTCCGAAATAGAATTGTAAGACTTCTCTACTGTAAGACTCAATTACTAAAATTCAAAAATTAACTTAAAATTTCATATGAATGCATAACACCACTTCTTCTTCTTACAAAGGCTTTATTGAGACTGACTCGATATAACAATTAACAAGTTAACAACGTTATAAAAAATAGAGAGAACATATTCTAATCTGTTAATTACTGTAAACTGTAATACAATGCAGTAAGCTAAGTTTACAAACTGCCCAAAGATCGTGCGATAATTCTGTTAGTTAAGAGAAATCACAAAAATGAATACATACAAATTATGTGTGTTTGATTTGAACGAAACATTGAAAAGTATATTATGTGTTAATTAAATGATTATAAGAGATGAAGTCTCTTACAGAATGACTCTGTCACAGCAAGTACTTGCGATTGTGTGCTAAGTACATACAATATCAGAATGCTGATTAAAAGATTTTTGTTTTTCTTACCTTGGGGCTACTCGAACAATATATTGCAAGTCATTTACAATACAATTAAATTTTTATACGTACACAATCAAATTTTTGAAATTGAAAGCCAACTGGTATGGAATATTCCAAACCAGCTGAGAGGCAATTTGAGTAGCCATTAAATTGACGCCTTCCACAAAACGCACTAAAAAATTGAAAATGAATTGAAGAAGGAAAAAAAAGAACTGCTCAAAAAGCAAAAAGATTGTTGAAAAAAATTGTTTTTTTTTCTATTCTGAAATCAAATAATGAATAAATTGATTGAAGGCCAATTACCTGGCAAATTGTAAGTCGCCTAAGTCACATCCTAAACACGTACAGGAATTTGAAAGATTATGCATATGAGCCGGTGGCATATGTCATATGTTGATCGTGTAGCCTTAGGGTTAGCACCATTTTTTATGTTTACCGTCATTATCTTTTTTATTTTGAAACCTTTTCCACCTGAACCATACGTATTTGAAGTTTTGCCAAGCAATTATAAAGACGGGAACTTCCTATTATTGCTTTGTTTTGTATGCAAATTCCATTTTAAAGCATTTGAAGAATGTTTTAGTATAGCCTCTCCATAATATATTCTGTGATGCAGGGTTTGCCAACTGTGCACTGATTATGAAAATCGAGTTAGATCACATAAAATATCAAAAGAAGTCAAATCAAATAGTCCAAAGACTTTTTTGTAAAAATGTTGTAACGTCATTATTTTGCAATTGCTACTGTATATAAAATATATACACTGAAAGTTTAATCATAATCATACGATACAACAACTTTTTTTAAAATCAAATTTTCATGTACAAAGATTTTGCTAAAAGCTTTTTTGACAATGTAAACCCATTGCTGTTAAAATATTAAAAAAAAAAAAATTTATTTTTTTAACAAAGTTAATAAAATTTCATAAACTTAAAATTTTAACAATATTGTTGATACGCAAAGATTTTGAAACAACTCAGGACTTCTAAAAAAAGTTTTTTTTTAACTGACAACAGGTTCATATACGAGCGGGCATAAAAGCAGGATTCACTTTTTTCGATTTTTCTATCATCTGAATGTCATGTTTTTTATTATGAAAATTTAATAGTCACATAAGATACTTAAAAAAAATGATTTAATATTCCCAAGGTGTTTATGCAAAATAAAAAAAATCCAGTTTTTATCCAGTTTATCGTTAGAACAGTTTTTTTTTTAACGATTTTTTATTTTTTACTTAATTTAAAAACAAGTTTTTTGATCATCAAGTATGCAAGTTTTAAGAGTTTGTCTGAATATGTTTGAACAAAAAAATAAAAAAAATAATCAAGAATATCGTTAAAAAATAAAAATTATTTTTAAAAATTTCAGAACCTATAACTTTTCAAGCCATGGTACGCAATCTAATTTAAATATTCTTGAGCTTTTCAAATACAAAATTTCGTCACAATAGTAATAGCTATTAACGAGATAGCCATTCTACCTGACGAGATAGCCTGTGAGTGAGTTACTATTTAAGACTTTTTTTTTTAATTTTTTTTAGCCTTTTCAGAGAGACAACCAAAAACTTATACCTCACACAAAATTTTATCGCAATCGTTAGAATTGTTTTCGAGAAAAGCAGTATCGTATTGGTTGCATGGCAGTACCCGTTATTTCAAGACCTAGAAACCCAACTCCAAAAACCCCTCTGGAGATTGCCTCACAGACCCTAACTGCAAATTTTGAATTCGATTAAGTGGTTCAAGTTGTAAATCCAAATATTGAAAACATAAAAACAGTAAATTCCTGTTCACAAATAGACATATATCATTTCCTGACAGTCTACAATAGACACTTTTTAAATTAAAATTAAATAATCCTGAGGTTCACAGTTAGTTCGGCGGCAGTAAAAAACAAAGCAGAAAATGAACAAAAAAGATCAAAACAACAATATTGTCTTAGGTTAGGCAAAAAAAAAAATAAAAATTGCATTGAGGGTTGAAATATTGATAAACATTTTTTCACCCTTAACTTTATAACGGGAAGCTCGCATAGAAAACACTTCCGAAAAAGGGACTTAGACCAAGTTGTTCACGTTATTGTCGTTGCTTTTAAACTCTCTACTTATTAATCAAATTATCAAAGCATCCGCACCGAAGTATAATCAAATTTCTATTAAAGGTAAGAACGTTTGGCAATACAAAGCACTTCCACTGTAGAATGACAACGAAAGCTTTTGTAGTTCGGCAAAAATAATATGTGCAAAATATATATTATATATGAAAATTGGGCTTTCGTTCACAAAAAAAATTACATATACACAATTCGTTATCCATACGACGACGTTATGTTCATGAAGTTAAGTATGTAGCTCATACCTAGGCGAATTTACCAAGAAATGGCTCATAAAAATCCATTTCTAGTCAAAATTTGTTCACTTCCTCTCTGAATTTCCATATCACCTTACAATATGAGTCGTGTCTATGGTGCAATGATGAGTATGTCTGCAGGTTGCGTGAGAGGTAAGTAATTCGAGTCCCAGAATAATCAAAAAAATGTTTTTCATGGCTATTGACTTTTCCGAGAAATTCTCAAATTCACCGAAAAAATTTACACACTGCAATGAAAAACGGTTTTATACAGAGTTGTTCGGAATAGTCATAATATCTATCTATGTCCTGGAAATGCGCTGGACCTCGAGGTTTGTTTCGTCACCCGCTTTATTTTTTCTTCTTTATTTAGTTGAACAATATAAAATCGCCATTAAAGCAACAAAAAAATTAGTCTTAAGGGTTTGTGGGAACCTGGTATAATATTAACTTTATTTTGCAATGTTCGATGATTAGATGTGTTATCTCTTCCTTCTTTCTGTTTGTTTTGCTTACGGTTTTTTACGAAAAAAAAACAACAAAACCTTTTGCAAACTTGGAAAAATTGCTTTTTCAGCTGTAGCACAGGTGAGATGAAAAAATTTAAAATCTCAAATGAAAAAACTGTTTATCAATATTTCAACCCTCAATGCAATCCTTATGGTTTTTTTCTTATGAGTTTTTTTTCTGCCTAACCAGAAACAATATGGTTGTTCTGATCCTTTTTGTTCACTTTTTTTTTGGTTCTTTACTGTCGCTGAATTTACTGCGAACCTCTTCAGGTTTATTTAAAATGTTATTAATTTTGCAATTTCCTTCTTCCTCTTTATCGTTTAGAGAGAATATTCTTTATTTATTTTACCTTTCCCTTTTTTAATTTTACAAAACTGTTGAACTTTATCCTTTGGCACATTGATTTAGAATATAATTTTGTATTGTGACCATGAATCAGGTAGGATCGGTTCCAAGCTAGTGCAGCAGCTTGCAAAATGGATTGAAAAATAAAGCATGGAAATGTTGGCTGAATTTTTAATTAATATTCGGGGGCAAATGCACTTCATTGCCTCAGTTGTTTTAATGCTTTTGATGTGAACTATGGTTACTTCATGAATCAGTAATTAAAAAAAGTGTCTATCTTTACAAGGCAAGGAAATGATTTTTTTTATCTATGTGCAGGAGTTTACTATTTTTATAATATCAGGAACAACGATAGAAGCGGTTTCTGTGTTTTCTGTTATTAATTAGAAACTGCTTTGAGGATTGTGCTTTGTTTTGTTATGATTAACTAAGATATTATAACTTTTTGATAAGTTGAACCGAGCAAAAATTAGTTTGTTTGTTTTCAAAAAGAAATAGCTGGAGGAGTGCGAACCGTAAGCCTATGATTGTTGGGATATGGAAATCGAAAAGATAATGGTCATGAACGGTCTAGCTCGACGGATTTTTCAAAAACAGAAGCGGAAGACCTCATCTAAAGTGGCGCAATCAAGACCTCTACTAAGAGTGCAAACCTGAAGGGAGCTCAGATCGAAATTGTTGTCAAAAAATGTTGAGGGGGGTGAAAATTCACCCCGATCTGTAAAGTCCATCTAATTACGAAGAAAATTTTTATAAGAACTAATTTTCATTTTCTCAAATTTTTTTTGCAACAAAATTCATGGTGAAAATTCTGTAGATTGTTCAGCTAATACAAATGAAGACGGCTCTTCGTCTCAAGTTTATTGTGTCAACTGCGAGGAAATTGGCCATCCAGCAAATTTTAGCAAATGTAAAAAAAGACTTGAATACATTCAAAAACAGGAAACTAAATCTTCTATGAATAATAATGTCCGATTAAGAAGATTAACTGAAGTAAACTCAGCAATTTTTAAAAGAAATCCTCAAATTTCTTTTGCTGAAGTAGTTAAGGATAACATTCCATCTGCTCGTTCTGTAAGACCAAACAAGTCACTTCAAGGTGAAAAATCAATTTTTGGTGACTTTATGAATGAGTCAGTTAATCTTTTCGGGATTCCACTTAATATTTTACTGTCAAAAGTAAAAGACTTTTGGCCACGGTATAAACTTCTTAATGATCAAGATAGACCGAGTGCATATCTCGGCTTTATTGCTTCACTTTTAACATGAATATGAAAGCTCTAACTATTAATATAAACTCTTTAATATCCTCTGAAAAGTGCAGAGACCTGTGTCTTCTCATTGAGGATATTAAACCCACAGTTATTTTTATACAAGAAACACACTTACAATCTAAGCATAAAAGACACTTCGAAAATTATAAATTCATTAGAAATGATTCAGGTGTTGGCACTGGAATTCTTCTCAAAGATACAATCCAACACTCAGTCATACATTTCAACAACAGTATTATTTCGGCTACAATCGTAAGTATTCAATCTAATGACTCCACTGGTCATTCAGAAAGAATTGCACTTGCTTCAATTTATTTACCTAGCGGCATTGGACAACCATTTCAGCAAATTTTCGATGAGCTCTTCAATACATTATCTGAATTTAGTCATTTTATTATTGGTGGTCACTTTAATTCCCGACATCATATGTGGGGAGACACGGTTATAAATCAAAATGGATCGAATCTCTTTAATTGGTATCAAAATAATTTTTTCCAAACAGATATAATTTCTCCGGGCGAACCTACGTATCCTAGATCATCTTCTCACATTGACTTCTTTTTAACATCTCCCAGTCTTACTTCTGGTTTTCCACAATCTCAAAATTATTCCTGTCTTACTCTCGATGCACTATCCGATCATTTCTCAGTTCTTTTAGCTCTAAATTTTATAAATTTTAACCCTTTACCTGATACTCAATTAAAACCACTTTCGTTCAAATACACCAATTGGAATAACTACAACAGACAACTCGACCATATTATTTCAAACCACCATATCCCTAATGATGTAAATTTATCAAATACAGAAATTGACAGTCATATGGAATTTATCACCAATGCTTTAAATACTTGCTTGTCCAGTCATTCATCTTTACGCAAAATTAAAAGTTCATTTAAAAATATCAGTCAGAATACAATTGCCCTTATGAAAACTAGGAAGGTTTGGAAAAGTCAACTTAAACGTATCTTCCATTTAAATGGAAACCGAATTAATCCAAATTATCAAGAGCTTTCTAGTCGTATTTCTTGCTTAAGTAAAATTATAAAAGATAAAATTCGAATTGATCTTAACGAAAACCTTAAATCAAGACTTAAAAATCTCGGACCATCGCCTCAAGTTTTTAAAGAAATTAACCAGCTTTCTGGTCGTAACAAATCAAACCCACTGACATATAGAAACACTACTCTTTATACAGATTCAGATAAAATTAATGCATTCCAAAATTTCTTTAGTGAAGTATATGCAGAACGCAGTCATATGCTTAACCCTGCCATAGCCCTTGAAATTTCTACAGCCAAAAATTCTTTCTTTAATCTCAATACATCTACCATTTCGTCTTTTTCTCTCCAAAATAAATCAGATTCTACTTCCGAAAATTGTTTTGTTTCACCTCCCTTCATCGAAAACATTATTGCTAACTCAAATAATAAAAAATTTCAAATTTCTTTATCAAAAAATGCAGTAAACCAATTCTAAGACCTATTACAATCATCATTAACAATTGTATAAATAATTCTTATTTTCCCACGGCTTGGAAGGAAGCCATTCTTATCCCTATAAAGAAAAAAAGTTATAGTAATGACCTTGACAATTTTAGACCGATTTCCCTCATTTCAAATTTTGGTAAAATTTTAGAAAGAGCTATATATAAACAAATTGAACCATTCTGTGAAGAAAACAATATTATTCCTAATACACATTTTAGATTTAAAAAAGGTCATTCTACAGAACATGAAATATTACTTTTAGAAAATAATATTTTAGATAATTTGAGAAAAAGAGAATGTACGGTAACATGCGCATTGGATCTTAAGAAAGCTTTTGATTCAATGTGGCCAGACGGACTTATTTTCAAAATGATTTCACTAAATTTTCCAGTTAATGTTATTAAAATTCTAAACAGTTTTTTTTGCAATCGTTACCTTAAAATAAAAATTGGTTCACTTTTTTCAAATCATATTCAAATTCATACTGGTGTACCGCAAGGTTCTTTTCTAGGTCCATTCCTTTATAATATATTTATTCACGACTTCCCATCTTCCATAGGACCTTCAAAGAGTATTCAATATGCTGACGATACAATCATTTATGCCCCTCACAAAAGATCCCATGAAGGACTTAAACTAATTAAATCTCACCTTGAGCAGGTAATTTCGTATTTTGATAAATGAGGAATTTCAATAAATTTTCAAAAATGTGAACTGATTTGCTTTAGAAATGCTTCAACTAGAGGAATTACCTAGCAGTTAAAGAGAGTAAACAGCTTCAACTCTTTATCAACGGTAATCCAATTCCATTAAAAAATCAAATAAAATATCTAGGAATAAATCTTCATCATAGACTAAGAATGAATCCCCACGCAAGACTCTCACTCAATAAAAGTAAAGTAGCAGCCGGTCAACTTAAATTTCTTTTTAGATCTAAATTTATTAATAAAAATACAAAACTTTTATTGTATAAGACTCTTATTCGTCCCATACTTTCTTACGGTTTTATTTCTTGGTTCAAAATTTCTCCCACAGTAGCTAAGGAATTTCAAATTTTCGAGAGATATATTTTAAGAAATTGTCTTCGCAAATATAGAAGGCCTAATGGAAAATGGTTTAAAAACTCAATTTTATATAAAGAATCCAAAATTCAACCTCTTTTATATTATCTTTCTGACCTGGCAATAAAAAGAATACAAAAATTTAGTTATCATGAAAACCCTCTAATAAAAAATATGTATTTTGAAAATATAAATTTTATGTTAGAAGAAAGATATTATATGTCCCCAATTAGCCTAGCTAACGACTCCTCCAGACAATGCCTCCAACTAAACAACAACGAATATCTTTCTGGCTTCTTCACGAGGAGCAATCCCGTCACTTATAGAGGATAACATTTCTCTAAATATTCATCTTGAATTAATTTAAACATTATTTTTTGCATTAAAATGTGTAGTGTGTTATTTTCGTTCATTCCTAGATTGGGAATTGTGCTAATGTCATTTCACTTGAATTGACATAAGCACCTTTTTAGTTCTAAGTTATTATTATTATTATTTTAGTCGTAAGTTGTAAATAAGTTCTTTCTATCATTAGTTTTAAGAAAACCATCACAAACTGTAAAATCTGTAAGTGTCCTTGAGCAACACTTAAAAACTTTTTCTTTTTCTCATCTGATGTATTAATTTGTTTTAAGTATTAATTTAAATAATTCTTTAAATCAAAACCATTACGTAAAAGCTAGACCAATTCAAAGTCAGCTACTTCATAAAACACTGTATATTTTACTCACATAAAATTGTAACTATGAAAAAAAAAAAAAAGTCTCAATAAAAACTCAATTATCAATTATCAATTTCTCAAATTTGATTTTCTTACAATGAAAATGATGTTTTGACTCTGTGTATATCGGTGATTCTAGCCTATTTGGCAAAGGATTGCCTGCGTTGCTAAAAGGACTCTCAAATAACAAATTGACTATGTCCTCCATGTCATGCAATTGCCAAAACACCGGCTTATTAAAACTGTGGCCATCTAAATGTTGAAGGATTTTTTAAAAACTGGAACGTTTAGCTAAAGAGTGTGGAAATGTTTCTAATATAAATCTAGACGAACCAATTACTGCGAGGCCCTTATTGTATGATCTTATAAAAAAAAGTAGATATAGAGAAGAAAAAGAATCTCTCTATCGCTCTATGTATATACAATCACCTCAATTATTCTCTCAGGGAAAACAACTACTTTAAAGTTGAAAATAATATGAAGACAATTTCAATGATGCTTCGTTTCCGAGGCGAAATGCTACAACTCAATTAAATTACACATAGAAGTGATTTGCCAATTTCATGTGTCTTATGCATCCCAAGGGAACGTGAAGACATCACACATTTCTGGGGAATCTTCTGTTTTTGCGAGAAATAAGAAGAAGCTCATTTGAATGTGACACCTCAACAGAAAGTTCTATTTTCTTGTCAAACCAAATGAATGTTGAAGCATTGTATGAATTTCAAAAAATTGCTCTGACGTATAATAACAGAATCAAAAATGGAGATTTTTGAAGCTATTCAGCCCTATCATCGTAACAGATCGGAGAAACATACGATGGTAGAGAAGTTCCGATCGTAACATTTATTTTGTTTATGGTATCCGTTTCGTAAAGGAAACACTGGCGCATGTAGTTGACATAAAACATATGTGGAATAAATTGCAAGTGAGTCTGTGAATCATGGATGGCGCAGAATTATTTTCGGAAGCTCATCGATATGAGAGAAGAACGTCAAGTAAACAAAATAGAACAACACTTAGAAATGAAAAAAAAAGTTTATTTACAATTGTTCTGTTCGCCCCTCAGAATTCATGTTTTTTTTTTTCGTTTTTTTTGTTTACGTACAACCCTTCCGCGACTACTTTGCTGTCGGAGACATCGGATAGAACAGAAAACAAAAAAATCGGCATGCATCGCATGAATTCCGAATGCGTTCCCACCATTTTCACATTTAATCGCCATGCATCGCATGAGTTCTAGACGCGCTGCGGTGAGTTTGACATTTTCATCGCATTGTTTCGTCATTTTCGGAGATATGTCCGATTAAGCAATCGGAGACGTTACCATAATACAAATATCTTACATTTCGTACAAATCGGAATGAATTTCGTTCCGATCTGTTACGATAATAGGGCTGATTACAAATACAAATTGAAAATTTAATCCATAATTAAAGGGATGCTTGAAGTATTAATTTATAAATGTAATTTCATAAAATATATATAGAGTTTAATTGGATTGTCAATGTGGCAGACGGCGAATGCCATACTCAAACTATTTAATGTATCATATTGTATGTTACCTTTGACTAAATAAAATTATAGTCGAAATCTAACCTAATCTAGCAGGGACAACTAAATGTCGCTTGTTTATGTGTCGAGAAAAACTGCACAAAAAAAAAACAACAAATAAAACTTATGGTATTGGAAGTGCATTTGAAGTATTTATTGTTCATATATATATGGTCTTTAGTTCATTGGAATTCTTTAAATACATACAAAAGGTGGCGCACCAGAGCAGTGAGCTCCGTGGCCCAGCGCAATTCTCACAACTATGTCTTGTGAGAAGTGAGAGAGTTGCGGGGACCTACACCTTTCTGCTGGTTCCGAACGCGAACGGCTAATCGACAAAGCGCTTTGCATGGCAATGAATTCAATGACAGAGGACCTACTAGTTCCTCGCGAAAGGTGACTATCTAGTGGAAAAACAGTTTTTGGTTTCTGTTGATCATCCTCAAAATGACAGATACAAAAAATCATTTAAATATTTTACCATATTTTTTCTTTTATGAAAATCGTGCTCTTAATTATTGGAGAAAAGACATACCTGAAGGAAGTACGTATCCTCAAGAATATCAGGTGTTATAAGATAACAACTTCTTCATCATTCCGCTTTTGGAAATTGACCTGCAAACTAGTTAAGTTTGATCTTTCTGTCGACAATTTTCCGTAGATAGTTCGTTAGTAAAAGATCAATAGCTTTTGCTTTTTTATGGGCATTTCTCAATGAATCTTGCGCATAACACTTACTGAAGTAAATCTATTTGACATCAAGGCAAGTTGCACGCATATTAATTCAAGACACTCAAGGAGAAGTTTTTTATCTTGTAGATGTCTCATTGAAGATGATAATCCTGGCTTGATTGGCATCGCCTTAACTTCTCAATTGTTCTTCTCAATGTTTGATTTTGAATACCGCACCTTATTATGCTCTTTTGATCTCTAATTCAGAAATGCTTCGTGAAAAACATATGAGCTCATCAGAAATTGCAAATGATCCTTTTTTCTTCGAAGTGAACGCATACAAAGCTGGAGGGCCTTCGAACTTTTCGGGCCTAGTTTTTTGTAGAGAGCAGATACGTCGGTGTATCGGCGTGCATTGCCCCATTTCCAAGATCCATCCAAACTCTACTATTACTGGCAGCAAAGAATAAATCTTCCACTTACACTATGACAATTATATCAGTATACTGAAAGAAAAACCTTGGTAAAATCAAACATGAAGCTTGTTTGTTTTTGCGTCAAGCACGAACATACTTAAATTGAACAAGCTGGCATTTTCATTTTATTTATTAAAATGCTACAATTTTCATTGCTCAAATCCACAACGTCATTTTCAATTTCATTATTAACCAACAACGGTTGTGATACTAGAAACATACATGTCCATGATACTTCAACAACGTTTGTGTTTCGTCAGCATTTCTGAATTGTTGTTAAAATATGAACATTGTTGATCAAGTATGTTCGTGAGAACTCAGCCACGTTTTTATTTGTTCAACAGTTTTAATATAAAATTTCTATGGTAAATGCCTGAATTGAAGTTTGACCTATACATTTGATAGGTCAAACTTCAATTCAAGCATTTATCATAGAAATTTTACATTAAAACTGTTGAGCAAATAAAATAGTGGCTGAATTCTCACGAACATACGAACATACTCGATTACTAGTTTAGACGCGGCATGTATGGTATCATGGCCCGCCTTAAAACCGACCTGATTTTCTGTAATAATATTTTTGTCCTCAGCCCATGTAGACAGTGCTCTATTGATAACTTTCTCGAATACCTTACTGATACTCGGAAGAAGACTAATTGACCATAATGAATTGAAGTTCCGTTATGCGACTTCACGTTTTCTGTGGGCTTAAGTATGAAAAATATTGGAATTCAAATGTTACTGATACTTTAACTATTCTTTATTGATTAAAGAAGTATGAACATTGTTGATCAAACATATTGGTGATAGTTCAACAGTGTATTTGGTATTTCAATCACAAACGTGATAGTTTTTGTAATTTGAGCTCTAATTGTTAGTTAAATATGTTTGTTGTTTATCAAAAATGAAATCAACAATCATGTTGTCGGTTAAAAATAAGAAAATATTCAATTCAACTTCGAACATACTTAATTTAAAAATTTTTATGATACTTACCTGAAAAGAAATTGATCACGGCAGCATATTTTATTTGAAAATGCGTTCTTATTTGTATTCATGACGAAACTTGGTTAATTTCACAACTTTAGATGAATGATGATTAACACTGAAACATGTTTGAATCAACCAAGGTTTTTTCTTTCGGTGTATTAGAAGTTCTGGTAAAGGGTTTTCCAATAGGTATGATATGATTTTGCAGTGGCGTTTCGGCCATTTGTAGTATGTCATGATCTCTCATTTGTTTTTTATTGCATTCAGAAGTGTTTACATTTCACCATTGGACCACCGTAAACATAGTGAACTTTCTGATTTTGCCTTGGAACAACTTGAAATCGATAACGAATTTTTTAAGAAAATATTCTTTTCCGAAGAGGCTTACTTTTATTTGACTAATGCGTTAAATAAACAAAACTAGCGATGAAAATCCACAAAATATTCATGAAAAACCATTCCATTACATTCACCTAAATTGACAGTTTGGTGTGGTTTTTGGGCGGGTGGAATCATCGGTCCGTACTTCTTTCAAAATGATGCTGGTAACACCATTACTGTCAATGGAGAGCGGTATAGATCGATGATAACCAACTCTTTATGGGCGAAATTGGAAGAAATTGATTTTGACAACATTTGGTTTCAACAAGACGGGGCTACGTGTCACACAGCAAATGCAACAATTGAATTATCGCGAGAAAAATTTAGAGATTCGATTATTTCAAGAAATGGTGATATTGAATGGCCCCCAAGAAGTCGTTATTTAACACCATTAGATTATTTCTTGTAGGGTTATTTGAAGACATTGGTCTTTCAAAATAAACCAGATTCTCTTCTAGCTTTACAAGTCAATATTGAACGTGCCATTCATGATATACGACTTGATTTAGTGGAAAAAGTGCTCGAAAATTGGGTTAATCGAATTTGTTGCTGCAGAATGACGTTTTATTTAAAACTTAAATGTATTGATTGAACTGCACATTAAATAAAAAATATTTGAAATTCCTTAACAAAAAGTGTGTTTTTTTCAAAAAAGAAATCATATCACTCTTATTGGAAAACACTTTAGTAATAGTAGAATCTTAATTTTGTTAACAAGCAATAAATTCATCATTCGTCTTTGTTCCGCCACGAACGAGTCTTCGTGCTGTGATGGCGTCATTGCAACAGAAACTAGAAAGAGGACGGAGCGAAAGAGTAATAGACAGAGAAAGTGTGAGATAGGAATAGAAACGAGATATAAGCATCACCCAGGTGCACGCATTAAACTTTATCGATAAATTTTCGTTACTTTAGCTAGTGGAAGTCGTCTGATTATAAATTTTTCGATATCATTGAACTATTTCTTTCAAAGTAAAAAAAAAACACGCTTAAAAATCGTGTAAAAAATCGATAAATTTTCGTTACTTTAGCTAGTGGAAATCGTCTGATTATAAATTTTTCGATATCGTTGAACTATTTCTTTCAAAGTAAAAAAAAAACACGCTTAAAAAGGTCGAGATGACGTTTTTACAAATTTTTAGCCCTCCTCTTTTTTGCGTCACTCTCAAATTGTTAGATTAGTGGAATATACACTTTTCAGCATGTGTTTAATTCACAATACCTTAATCTGATGCGCTCGATCATTTTAGATGGCCGATATTTTTTTTAATATCTGACGGGTAAACGTACTCCCGTGTAATATGTGAGATAACGTCACACATATTAATCTGATGCTACTACTTTTAATATGTTACGAAATAATATGGGTCAAGTTTAAAAATAAACTTTAACACGACTAACGAACAGTGATTGTAGGCAATACGAAACCCATTGAACCAGCAAGTGATAAAATATAAGGAAACGACTTTCAGCGTAGAATAAAAATTTCATTTCATCCATAAATGTTTGTTTTTTCGACCTTGGCAGTATCTGTCTATGAATATATTCCCATTGAACTGATAACTTTTATATCTGGAGAAATTTTTTTTATCCTTTTCTCTTCATTATTCAGATCAAAATTATAACAATAAAAAATCGCCCTCCTTGATCAATACTGCATCCATAAGAATAATTTCAACTCTTGGATTCCCCTATCAATCTCATTTGAATTTTAATTGCAATTCCAAGGAAACTTCGCAGAAAAAAATCAAATATTCCTCTTTTATTACAAAAAGAAATAACAAAATCCATAATAAGAATCTGTATGTGTATGTCTTCTGCCACGGCTCCGTGTCGCCTTTAATTTAGCTTTTGTGTGAAGAGGCATCCAACCATCAACCGTCACTATTGACAACTAGGTTCATTCTCGATAATAAATCAGTATACCAGCCGACACACACATAAATCCATTGAACCGACACATCACATACCTTCCTTCTCATCACATATAAGTGAAAAATCAAATCAAAAAAATGGTGTTTGGTGTGTGTGTTGGTCGCTTTGCGGCGCGTCCCAAAATACTGCCTTAATTAATGACTGCCGTTCGTCAAACAGCAAGGACGAATATCATATTATGTTCATGCTATCACAATTATATCAAATTTGTGCCTCAAAATATCCTGTTCCATCCTCAATTGATAAATCATTATTATCGATTAGAACTAAATACAGTGCGGGAGAAGAAACAAAAAAAACGTTACGTATACACCCCAGTGAACAAAGAGAATTATTTCGATTCACTGTGTCAAGTAATTTCGCGAAATCTGTTTCAGTTCATACCATTCACTTCAGTGCTATTCCATTTATTACTTTACTCTGAGATCCTTGATCCAACTCTCAACAATAGAGAAGTGCAAACAAAGAGGTTGGGGTGGGAAAAAGAGAAACACTATCCAAATGAACACGATTTCCATTCTAAAAAAAACTTGAAGGGAAAAAGAATCTCAAGTGCATTGTGAACATACCCCACTCGTTACCACTCACTCGAATTAGAATACGAGATCCATTCAAGACCAGAGGCAAACATTTAGCATGTTTTTTTATCTTTGGTGCAAGCTACCCACACCCACTGCTGCTATTAATTTTTTTTTATTAAAAAGCAGCCATAAGGATATGCACATCCTATCAAGAGCAAAAAAAAAAAGAAAACAACAAAAAAAATACCCTAAAAATGAACAGTACCAACATAAACAGAACTAAGAAAACACCAGCTTTCCGTTTTATGTTCAATGTTCATTAATGAGGAAAGCATCTTTTTCTCCCTCTGTCTCATCCAGAACTGAATCCATGCCCGAGGGTCCCATACGTGCATGTGTATGAGTAGCTTATCGTGTTAAATGTAAGGAACAGGCAAAACCATCGAATGGCTTCCATACAGCTAAGGCACTATCAACATCGACACTGTAGATGTGATGTTGTTTTCATAAGACGTTGACGCTAGTAGCTCTGAACTGAAAAGCAACAGAGAGTAGTTTTGTTTTTGGGTTGAGAATCGATCGATCGATGTGAGTTAGGAGGTGGCATGGAGGTGAGTGCTTGGGAATTGTTTTCTTCGACTTAAATGCATAATGTGTAGATTTTATCGCACAAAACACAAGCACACACGAGCACTAAAGTAAAAAACAAAACCAAAAAAAGAATTAAACTACTTTCCTTAGCAATGGCGACATTGGCTTCCTTGGATTGGAGGATGAAGCTGGTCGGAATTTATTTCTTGTGTTTACCACTTAAGGATATTTATAGAAAGTATTAGTGTGTACATATATTTGCTTAACTGGAAGGAATTTCGAAGGAGATGATGATGATGAAAACAGTTTTCCGTTTTATTTATTTTTGATACTTTCAATGAATTTTCATAATTTTCTCGATTTCCGCCATTCTTGCTTTTTATATTTGTTCTGCTTCGCTTAGCTTTCGTATATTTTAGATCATGTGTAAGGTTTTGCCTTTGTGATTCTATAATCGGATTTGTTTTAAATTCATTCACTCACAACAAACGCACGCATGGTGATGGTGGTTATGGCTATACCTAGGCCATTAGAATATTAACTTCGACTTGAAGCGAGGGAAAATACTCATTTCTATGAAAAACCATTTCAATTGCGACCAAGCAACATTAATCTGTAGCCAAAAACACGTGTGCTTATTGTATAAAACATCAGATAAGAAAGGACGATAATCTTTGACGACAGGTCACGTCCGAGTAAAAATACAAAAAGGAGAGGACCCATAATTGCCACAACGACAGAAATAACCGCAACAAAAATAATATTTTATGACGTGGGACGGGCTTTATAAAGATGAAAAAGTGTGATGATATCTTTCTGAAAATATTAAACATTTGGGTTTAGTGTGTACGTTTTAAGATGAATACTTTTGACGTTAATTTTTTTTTTTTTTTTTTTATTTTTTATCGTTTGTTTAGGATTGCTAGGGATGAACTTTTTATTGCTGTGGATAGACATCAAGTATTTTGCGGTTTGGGGCTGGAATATACTGACAAGAAAAATAAAAACAAGTTAAATCGTTGGGTGAATACTGCTTTATAGAAGATGACTTTAGTGACTGTTTTGGGCACTTTTCACTGAGCTTTAAAAAATTATTCCTCTGTTTGGTAACCATTTTATGTCTACATAAAGGAAAGACCTGAACAATGAAAGTGTGCTATTCTTTCAAGTTGGTATTCAGTAAAACATGGAGGCTGAATCCTTAAATAACCCTGCGATATTAAGGACCATAGAATTTTTTTTTACAAAGCTATCTTATGTAAGAGGAAAATGTCTTTCATTGACTCAACTGGGATACTAAAATCACCTTCTTAGGAATCCATACTCAACCTCAAATATTTCTTACAATAATCGGGAAAATGACTGCTGTTAAGCTAAAAAGGTCAACCACAAAGAGCACCACGCACCTTATCTAGACTTTAATAAGATCATTCTCCCTTCCTCGGTATGGTGGTATACGAGTATTATCGACGAAATCAAATCAAGAATGGATGACGATGCAAGTGCAGGATACTTATGAGATAAATTTCCGAAATAGCCACTTCAATCAGATTTTTCGAGCAGCGTTTTGTTGACTGAGGTCTTGCCTTAAAAATTTATTTGCTGGTGTCACCTTTTCCATTGATTGAAATTAGATTGAAGCTGTTTTCCTGTAGTTGCACATACTCAGACTTTTCTGTGTCCTCCTTCGACATTGCACTAGACAGCGGTGAAAATGTCATTCTATAGCTATAAAAAAAAAAAGGTAGTCAGGGAAAAAAGTGAATGGATGAATGAAAAATGTGCTACAACCAGGACATTATGCCCATAGTTCAAGAACAAAGAAACTGAAAGCATTATACAAGTAAGCAAAAAGTCTCAGAACTCTCTCGTGTGCTTCACTTCTGGACACAACGCTTTAAGTTATCACAAAACTAAGATAAGACTTAAGACGGGTGGGTTTTGATGAAGGTGCGTTGAAGAAAATATGTATGAGGAACCCACATAGTTACTACGTGACTGAATAGCACCGTATTATTACCATCTTAGTTTAATTAAATAATGTTTGTTCAGCAAAGCAAATAACCGGTTGAGAAAATCAAGCTATTTACTATAGTATGATGTTTGATAATTGTAAGTGTGGTATTGTCTTTAATTACTCTGCTTATGAAACTTACTCAAAATTGTATTTTCAAAAGAAAGTTGAACAATGAGAACAACAAGAATTACATCAAAAAAATACTCAAATTAAAGTTGGTTTGTGACATTGTTCTTAATGCTTTCTTTGGTTTGTTTGAAAGTAAATGTACACAATTCTGTCACCCACGTCCAAGAAAATTTTTATACCTTAGATGAAAAAAATTCAATAAAATTCAGGAGTAAATAAAGTAATTGTGATAAGAGCAATCATCGAAACTGTGGAATTTTCAGTAACACAGCTTTAATACAGTTTTATACAGAAAAAATGGCTTCCAATCGGTAGCCTATGGAGGGCATGTTTCGGAAGCTTGAGGAAATGTCTGCCCGGTTGCTTATGCACACCAAGCTATTCAAGGAATACGACAAACTATATAACTTGAATAAGGGGGCAACCATCTTTAACATAGGTGCTCAAAGAAGGTATTGCTCCGAGGGTCAGTCAGGACATTCATTCGTCGAAGTTTATGTTCAAAGATATCAAGGACTACACAATTCTAGACAGGTGGCGACAGTATTGTGATGGCCTATTAAATGAAAGCAACACTTTCAGAATCTGTATCTGTGAGGAAATAACTGACAATTAAGAAACTAGTCAGGTAGTTAAAAATTCCAAAAAAGGCAAAAGGTGCGGGGGCAGACGAGATATTAAATGAATTTTGGAAAAACATTGGGAGAAGTCGTCGGGTATATATGTATAACTAACATGAGTGTCCTTCATACAACGAGAAGTTCCAGAGGCCTATGTGCTTTGACGAAGGTACATGTGAAGTTGCCGAAACGTTTTATATCGCAGTAAATACACACCAAGGAAGAGTCTTGACACCTCTGCTCTTTGACTTTCTGCTGAAAGATAAAGGACAGAGCACCAAAGTATACCAACTACTGTTTGCTAATGGAGCCGTCAGAAGTCAGGATCCTTCATCCCTGAAAGAAACACCTAAAGTATGGGTGAATATTTCAGAGGGTAGTGGGTACCGTATATGTATATGTACAGGGCTATGTCTAGTTTCGGCATCCCCGCAAAACTCTTACAACTTTGCAGGATGACTTTGGAGAATTCACGCTGCTCCATTAAGATCGGTAGAGAGCTCGACGGAACGACAAAACGACAAACTGTCATGCGATTTCTTCAACATCATACTGGAAAAGATTGTACAAATTTCAATCGTCAACACCAGAGGAACAATCTTTCAAAAGTCCGACAATTACTCGCCTACGCAGACGATATTGACGTAATGGGAAGAAAAAAGCTAAAATAGGTGCTTCTGCGAGCACTGAAGACTGAAACAGAAGTTCCAAAAATGGTTTGATGGCGAATGAGGGCAAAACGAAATATATGCTGTCATCAAACAAGGACACAGAACATCGACGAATTGGACAAATTGTCACAATAAGCAGACATAACTTCGACGTAGTACAGGACTTCGTCTACCTAGGGTCCGCTACAGATACGGAGATCAATATCAGTGTGGATATCAAACGGAGAATAACTCTTGCCAACCGTTACTTTTTTGGGTTAAGAAGGCAATTGAGAAACAAAACCCTCTCTAGAAAAACCAAGGTGACCCTTTACAAGACCTTAATCATGTCAGGAAACGTGGACTTTATCGAAAGCGGATGAGGAAACTCTTGGTTGATTCGAAAGAAAAATACTTCGAATGATCTTTGGTCCTGTATGCGACGACAATGTGTGGAGAAGGAGATACAACAACGAGCTGTATGAGCTATACCGCGACATGGGCAAAGCCAGAGGAGTACGAAACACGAGGCTACGATGGTTGGGCCATGTAGAGCGGATGGACCCAAAAGCTCCGGCTCGACGGGTTTTCGAAAGAACATTGCAGGGAAATCGCGGAAGGGAAAGACCTCGCCTTTGTTTCCGCAATGAAGTGGATGAAGACCTCTACCGACTTAGAGTGCAAAACTGGAGAGAGCTCGCCCGAGATCGAAGCCGTTATAGAAGGATGTTGGTTGAGGCCCAGGTTCACCCCGAACTGTAATGCCCACCTAAGTAAGTAAGTAACCAAAAGTGTTATCGATGTCCAAAAGTTCCGAGGGGTCAACTTTAAATTGAACCACTACCTTGTGGCAGACAAGTTCACGACCCGCGCAAACTAACCCTGTGTAATGACGACGTCCTAAAAAACGCAGACCCTCACAATTGCGCCAATTATAGAGGAATAGGCATCTTAAACGTCGCGTATAAGATCTTGTCTGCTGTAATATGTGAACATCTGAAACACCAGATCAACAATTTGATAGGTCCTTATCAATGTGGTTTTAGACCAGAAAAGTCCACAACAGATCAAATTTTCACATTACATTACAAACAAGAGCCATCTCATTAAACCCTTTTGAAACCCTCAGGCAGTTAAATTCCTCACTTATGGCCTCGTATTGCAAACACAAAATTCATACTCGTAACAAGCAAACAAAATTTTACACTAATTGAAATTTCCACATCGAACGTGCGTGTGACCATAGACCCCATATTTTGTTAATGAATAAAATACTCACATTTCGCATCCGCTACCGCGCCGTCCTATATGTGCGATTGTACCGTTCTTCCTCTGCTATTTGCTAATACCTATTTCCGGCATTTAGCAGTCCAGATAAATAATTCATTCGACAAACAGTAATCATAATTCGATAAATGTGTGACTCATCTAAGCTCATCACCCTCAACCCCTGACAATCTCACACTGCCACACTATATGTATTTTTGATTGGCCTTGCCGGCGAGCGACGCTATGCGCCCAATAGCCTACTGTAACTTGATGCATTAATAATTATGTGTGTGTCAGCAGGTGCTTGCGGCTTAAAATATCTACAAAAAAAAAAAAACATGACAAACTCGCTGATCTATGTTGTTGACGTATGCTGACATTTGCAAGTTTTAAATTGTTGTTTTTTGTCACTAGCCCATACTGTGCTCACTTTGCAGCATTTACCAGCACTTGGCCGCAAGAGCGGCAGTATGGTCCAATGATTTTATCAATTGCATTGGCGATGGCGATGGCAATGGCGATAGCAATAGCGATGTCGGTTACGATACGGTAGCCGTAGTATACAAGTGCAAGCCGTGTTATCGAGCCCGGTCGATCGGTCGCCGAACCCACATCCCGATAAATTCCCAAAACACCCATTTATCTGTTTTAAATACTCATTTGTATGGATGAAATCTGATTGGGTGCATGATGATGCACTGTAATAATTAGTCACTTCCATGCATACTAAAGTGTTGCGCATTCAGGAATTTATTGTTTCACTCTGCATATATCCTGAAATATGGAACTTAAATTGCGGTTATTTTTCTCTGCTGCCAGTCCCTTTTCACTACAAGTGCGATTGCATGTTGACATTTTTATCCCACATGTTGTTGGGGAGGAGTTTTTTTCTTTTTTTTCTTTGAGCTATGCACGGAAGATGAACATGTTCAGCTGGGGATAATAATTGGTATTGCTGTATATCCTTTTTTTGCTGAAGCCAGTGCCATCCCCATACAAGGTACTGCAAGGGATGACAGTCGTGACACAGTAAATCCGTTTTTTTATTTTGTCTTTTTTAAAGCCTGTGCGCTATGTAGATTTGTACTCCGTGATAAGTTGATTTAAGGCGGATTTTCATTGCAGTAATTCCATAAAAATTACTCACAAATGCAATCTGCATAAAAAACAAGAGAGGAGCGAATTCATTGGAGAGAATTCCTTTCCTTGTATGTTTATTCATTAACAACGGTCATAATTTTAATTTTCGTTCATTTTATTATTTCATTATCTGTTTGGTGCTACTTTCTGTTTGTTTTTTTTTTTTTGTATTAAGTTTGTTGTGTTGTGTATCGCTTATTAATTTATTCTTCAGTGTGTCGACGTCGTCGTCATTGTCGTCGTCGTTATGATGATCCTGATGATGGTCGGTTGGTGCTCTCTGTTGCTGTGTGTGGCTGTGCTGGTGCATTGTTATGGAAATTTATTGAAGCCTCATAGTGTGGTGCACCAAGAGAGTTTGATGCAATTTTCGGCACGAAAATAAAAATTTAAATACACAGAATAATTTGTTGAAAATATAGCAATGCTTTTGCTTGACAAGAGAGGGGGTAATATTCCTATGTGTGTAGATGTCGGTATTTGCAGGGAACTGACGAGAATAACGAGGATGAGTAGAACAGAAAACAATGGTTGGAGTGTGTATTTTGCATTCAAATTGGTTTTCGAGAGTTCAAATTGAAAGGATGTGTGGAAATGCATTCTCGGAAAATTTTATTTAATATTCTCTTTCATGATTGCATAGGTCAAAGAGGCGGAAATTTATTTGTTTTATGTTTCATTCAATTGGGGGTTCTGGTATTCGCTATGGATATATAATCCTTCCAATAGTGTTTGGTTTGCGAGGGGTATAAGTATTAAATGCTTGTTGGGTATGATAATTTTATCATTTTCTTGAAAGAGCCGTCAAAAGTGTACTCTTCACGAGTCAAGTATGAACGCAGACGGATGAAAGTATTTCATTAGCAAAGGGAGAGAGAGATAGAGGTAACGGATTACCTTTATAGTTTGAATTTAGTTCTGTTTTGATGTTGACGGAAGTTTTTGGAAGAGGAAATATTAATACTCGTTATTAAACTGCATAATGAAGAGCTTAGAGTTTCAAAATTTCCAATTGAATCTGACTGTCTAGATGAATCGGGTAATTTATGAGCATTAGTGAGAGTAGTCAGTAAATGTCTGGGAGCCAGGACTATAAATAAAACGTAACTTTGAGTCTGAATATGTATCTCGATTTAGACTAAGTCTGTGTCTTCTTAAGCCAAGATGGGTGTGTTACGTAAATGAATAAAGTAATAAATGGGGAGAAACAGAGTGGGTTGCATTTTTAGAAATTTATGCAGAATCTAGGCGGCTAATCGAGTAAGGGATTTTCATGTCACTGAAAATGATTACCTGTTCCTCGCGAAATACAATTAAATGTTTCTGTGACACAAACTTCGAACTCCTACGTAGCAGGCAGACATCCTAACCATTACGGCACCGGCACCACCCAGTAATACATAAGGGATGTATTTTTTAGAGTGTTAGGGCTTCAGATAGAGACGGTTGATAAGTCCTGTCGATTATTGAGTAGCAAAAACTGTTTTTTATCGTTAGATCTCTATATGTGTCCCATTACATGGATTTATCTTGGATCAGTAAAACCGAAAAAATGTCTGTATCAGTCATGTGTGCAATTTAATGAACAAGGTTTGGTCAGGTGTAAAACACCCTTGCGCCTAATTATCGCCATGACCATCTTTGAAGTATCGTTCAGTTATCTTTGACCCATGATGATGCAACTATATCTGGCCAAATTGAAGGCGTGAAACTACGATTATCTAGATATATTATTTAAGAACTAAGTTACTGGAACAGAGAGGTTCTCTGGTATAAAGCTTAGTGCAGGTTCCCGAAATCTTCACACTGAAACCGAGGCCGATTTAAATATTAAGAATTCTAGTTGGCTTCTACATTCTGGTCAGACAAGGCCCTGAGTTGAATTATTTAAGTCAACCTTTAGGTAAACACAGATATTCTTGGTCCAACACCCTTGACCTATATCTCTCTACTCAGCCCGAAGGATACAGGTTCATAATATCATTTCCTCCAGGCTTACCGTACCAAAAAGATATAGTCCCTAAAAGAACAAAGTACTGACGGTCTAAATAGTTTCTTTTGAAATTTTGATTGGTCATTGCGTTTTTTCAACGGAAACGTTGACGCATCAACTGATATGATACTTAACATTATTCTCAAAGACTTAAGCTATTAAGAGCAAATCAGGGATAAAGAACAATGTTTTCATAAGTACAAGAAATGTGTTCAAACGGTCCAAGATTATTTCCAATGCTCACATAAATGAGACCAAATTTTACATGGCCAAAGAGTAAGGCAAAAAATACTATTGCGTCCTCAAAAGGAAGTAAAAATTGTTGGTCCTTTGTGAAGATCATTAAGATCTCCTTCTGTCCCAACACTTGTCTGCTATCACTCTTCCAACTCTTTCTCCAACTCGACACTTTTACACAATATTTAATAATCTTCCGAACTTTGAGAATGTAGATTCAGCAAAAAAGCAAACTTTTTTTCGTACTCGTTCGATTGCGAGAGTCTCAAAATACTTAAATCCGGTACTTCAGATTATATCCCCTCCATAATTCTGAAGAGGTGTTCTCCTACGCTCGCAAAACCACTGCATAAGCTTTTCTATCTTACATATTCTTCTAGACTCTTCCCGAACAGATGGACAACTGCATTTGCTCTGGTCGTCTCTAAAAAAGGTTAATCTTCATCCATTTCTAATTGCCGTCCAATTGCACTCACGTCTCTTCTTTCCAAGGTCATGAAGATGTTGATAAACCGTCAACTAATGAAATATTTTGAAGAACGAAAGCTTGACAGTATTGCTTTCGTAGCAAAAGATCTACTTGGTTGGATATCTCATCGAAAAGTGGAACCAATCTTTACATTGTTTTGAAAAAAATATGATTATTGCGGTTGATATTTATAAGGCTTTATCAAATGAATTTGGCATTAAACTATCTTATTATAAATGCGTGATTTTGGTATCGCTGAGCCTCCTCTTCGTTGGATAAGAAACTACCTTTTCGACCGTTTAATACCAGTTGGATGACTTAAAGTCTCGTGCTAGTCTGCTCCAGGGCTTCGTTTTGTCTCCGATTCTCTTCCTTATATTCATTAATAATAAAGGGTCCGCTATCTAACGCTTTTCAACTTGTGCTTACTTCGTGATTGGTAACACTTAGCTCATGTCTGATTTAACAGATAATTAGTTTTATCCTTCCGCTAAACGAATATGGTTGTATATACGCTTGAACAATGCTGAATATGGTTGTGTATACGCTTGAACAATGCTGGGAAATATTGCGACATTACTTTGAAAATCCGATGCCGATTTTGCCAAAACAATCATCTTTTCAGATGAAGCTCATTTTGTTATTGGCGGGTATGTAAACAAGCAAATTGTCGCATTGGGGGCACAGAAAACCTTCACGCATACATTGAAAAGCCGATACACCCAAAACGAGTCACTGTTTGGTGTGGATTTTGGTCCAGAGGCATACTTCGAAAATGAGCAAGGAGTGGCCGTTACAGTCAATGGCGATCGTTATCGGGACATGTTGAACGAATTTTTGTTCACAAAAATTGAAGAGGAGAATATTGGGAGCATTTGGTTTCAACAGGGCGGCGCTACGTGCCACACAGCCGAAGCTACACTCAATGTTTTGCGTTCTATTTTTGAAAAATGTTATTTGGGGGAGCCTTTATATTGTTTGAAACTCTTAATCCTCTTAACTGTTTTACTGACGACTCAACATCACAACAGTCCGCTTTTATTACTCTTTTCCTAATTCACGTCCCCGCTCTAGAACATCGTCGAAAGTTACTTCTTGCCTCACTCTTTCTTATCAATTTTTTTATAAACTGTGCTGTAGTGAAATAGCCAGTCGCATTCCTCAACTGAAACAACTTTGACTGAATTCTCGTTAGTTTTACCTTGAGTCCAACTTCCGGCGTTTACTATACGTATAGAGATTCATATTTTAATCCCACAACCCGAATGTTGAATACTTTGCTTAACTCAATTTTCCCTGCTTTATAGTACAAAAATTTAACACCAATGTGCATCTGTGTCTCCAAATAAGTCCTCTACTGTTTTCTAATGCTTGTACTGTATTTTATTACATTACTATTTTCAAAATAGGAGCACTACAATAAAGACTGAAGTGATGCAGCTGTTTGACTACTCTATTTAAATACTGTTTTAGATAGGAAGTGTAATCTTTTCAGCTTAGCTTGCAATCCAAAGCTAACCTAGATATTTTAAGCCGTTATCAAGTTCAATTTCGAAGCATGCATCACTGCAATTTTCAAAAGCCCTAAATGTTGTAGGATAATGACGACAACTCGCCAAACAAAATCTTGAACAGCATTTTTTTAGTGTTGAAAACAAATTTAATTTTCGTGCTGATTACAAGTCTATGTGGATTGAACCAATTTCGGAATACCACTAAATCATGATCAACATAAAAAAAAGATTGAAACTATTTTCACTACCATACGAAAGTGCTGTATGATCAGCGAAAGCAGTAAGATTACCTTTAAATGTTTAGATAAAGAGTGCATTCAGATAAATTGAAAACAAGACCGGTCCCAAAACAGACCCCTGCGGAACACCAATTGGGGTGTGTTTAAGTTTAAGTTTCCGCGAGCTATAGTTATTCTTTATTTTACAATTTGATTCCTGTTTTTCAAGAACGAAGCAAACCACTCATAAGCAGTACCAGAGCCTGCATGGTACAGTTTACCAAAAAGAATAGTGTGATCAACCACATCGAAAGCTTTTGTTATATCTATGAATAGTGCAGCTGACACTTTAGAAGCATTCACCCCATTATAAAGTTCAGTAGTGATTTTAAGTAAAGCACTCTCAGTCGATATGCCGTTTCTAAAACCGAACTGACAATCACTGAAAAAATGCATCGTGGATTGTTAATTCAAATACTGATGTGCTTCCACTTTTCGTTTGTAGAAGATTCTTTTAGTTGAAAGTTTTATTCGTTTACAACGAACGACGAACATTTGCTATTCCTTCTCTTTAGTAAATACATTTATATATAATTTTTCTTTTTTTGAGAGTGTTTCGTAAAATAAACTATTACCTTTTCAAACGAATGCATTACTATGCGACATTGATCGGATTTCCTCCATTATAATTGGCAAAATAACGAGTGTCTCCGAAAGTAAACATCTGCGAGTCGTCTAAATCTGTTTCAATGTCGCTACTATCATACTCACTATCCGGAGGTGTAAGCGTCTCGGTACCACGTTTCTCTAAATATTTTTGCAGGGTGGGACTGTCAAGGATACATGCCACATGATGCAGTTTCTAAGTTTAATTTGGAGCATTCCTTCAGAAGGAAATTGGCTTAGATCTCGTTGCTGTATTCGATGGCAATGTGAAGCAATGTGTGCCCAGATTTGCCCTCTCTTGCATTGATGTCGGCTCCAAACTACACCAAATGTCTCAGGATATCGATGTGGCCACCCTGTGCAGCGAGGTGAACGCATCTTTCACCATCATAACTACGAATTTCCAAATCGGTGCACAGTCAAGGTAGGACGTTGTTTTGCCACTACTCAGATGACCATAAGAACGATGGGCTTCATTTATTTATGATGCACTGGTTTGTATTGTGAGAGCCTTAACACACTGTGTATCGCCGGAGATGCAGGTTAGATGGAGAGAAGTATTCCCATGGTGATCCCGGGCTGTGGGCTCAGCGCCTGCAATTAATAACATTCGTAAAATCTTTGGCTGTCCATAAATCACCGCCAAATGAAGGCTGGTTTGTGCTTCATCATTTTGTATATTGAAGAGACTTGGATGTGGTGCCATACGAATTAGAGCAGCAACAACATCAACTAAACTAGTTATACAAGCCAGGTGCAATTGTGTATCTCCCTTATTGTTTTGTTGATAACAAACTTCCCACGAAGACATGTCACTGGTATCATCCTTCTGGTTGGGTACTCTTTGTCCGGCAGCCCCCAAATTATTTACTTGTTGATTGGGATCCCTCAGAGTGAGCTTGTACATCCACACTAACACCCCAGCATTAACACCACTATCCAAAATCATTTGTTCGTCTTGATCAAATTTCTTAATATCTGTGGCGGTTGTTGTTCCGCGCTGCTGATGTGCTTGCGGCAGCCGTTGTTGTAATAGATGGCTTCTGCTGATGATGTCCTTGATCGTCATCTTCAGCGAAATTTTGCTCAACGCAACCAGAATCCAAATAATCTTCACTACAATATTCTTTTTTGTGATGAACAATGTTGAGTTGAACGGGTGGCTGCTTGGTTTTTTCACCACCACCAAAACCACCAGCAGACTTGTCCGAGCTAAGGTTATTATTATTTTTATTATTATTATCTTCTTTATTTTTTCATATATCAGATTACAAATATTTAATATTCAAAGAATTACAAGCATGGATTAAAAGCCGTCTGCCGATTTAATCAAAAAATTAATTAAATTATGAGTGCTAACAAATAAAAATTAAAACCATTGAAAAGTACATAGGATGTTCTAATGAAAGATAAATTTAAAATACAAAAAATCAAAAAGAGAATCAATAAAATAACGAAATTCAAAAACGTTAAGTGAACAAAAAAATAATATTATGAAATGAAAAAAGAAAATCAAAAGAAGTAAAATTAATGGTAATTTTAGAGTTTCAATATCCGTTGAAAAGTGGGCTTTTAGTTTAGCTAAAACAAAACAACAATAGATTGAGTCTACATATTCACGTACAAATTTCTGTAAGTGGTAGCTTCAGAGACAAACCGGATAAGAAGTTTCCATCCACTCTCTCCATTTAAAATTGAATAACACTCCTCTGTCGAAAGAAAGCTCTTGTTAAAGCATAAGCGCCGAATTTCTTGAAGCATTGGACAGCAGGCTAGGAAATGATAAACGTTTTCGATCAGGTTAAGGTTACACAGAGTACAATTATGATTGATATCACCTCTGTGAGGTCTATAATTTAGCTCGAGCATCTCTGTACGGACCTTAAATATCAAGCTCATCTCATTGACTGAGAACGTATTGCGAAAATAATTAGACTCCCCCAAACAGAGATTCAATTTACTGTATACCGTTCTAGACATGGATGCTTTCACACGATTATGGGAATCTTGAAACATTTCACCATCTATGACAGAAATACAATCGTACAAACTATCCTTCCAAGGTCCAATGTTGTTCAGGTATAAGTTCAACGTGCTATTATATTTAGCCGCTAGATCTCGCCAATCTTTGAACGGCGTGTAATTACGGTGAAATGCAGTTATGAGTATTCTTTTTTGCAGATTGTTACTAGCCCTACTTAAGACTTTAACAATATAGTCTGCGTTTGCCTTTAGGTTTTTTAGGAAAATCGGAGGTAATCCAGATTCAACATATAACGCGTAGTTAGGGGTGTTTGAAGGTAGTCTAAAGACACGTTTAAAGAAGTATCGTTGGACAACTTCAAAATCTTCGCATATTGTGTAACCATACACTTCATTAGCATAACAAAGTGAGTTTTTAACAGTAGCATCAAATACTTTGAATTTGACCGTCGGATCTACATTTTTGTTTTTAAAAAACCTTGACCACATACAATTAACAGCTGATTTCGCAGTGGATGATTTTTTTTTTTTTTTTTTTATAATTAACGCGCACATCAAGGGGTTATGACTACCCTTATAATGTTATTAAACACAGTGCGAGCATTTAGGAAAATAGGAGAGGATTTGAAAGGAGACACCGATGCACGTTGCTTTTGAATCTTTGTAAATCGTAATGCAGGGGAAACACAGAGCCAGGTAAAGCATTCCACATTCGGGTGGTGCGACTAAAATAAGAATCTCTATACTTGACTGTACGCCCGAAGTTGGGCTCAAGGCAGAACTGATGAGCATTCCTAGCGAGGCGGGTGTTGCGGCTAAATTGTTTCAAGGGAGGAATGCAGCTGGCTATTTCACTAGAGCACTGTTTGTGGAAAAAGCGATAAAAGAGAGAGAGACAGGTGACGTTTCGACGATGTCCAAGAGAATCAATTGATTCTACGATTGAACTATCACCTATCAATCTTAACGCTCTATTTTGTACCCTATCAAGTAGGCGCAAAGATGTTTGAGAAGCACCTGACCAGATATGGGAGTTATACTCCAGTTTTGGGCGGATAAAGGCCTTATAAATTGTAGCCAGATCAGAAGGGGTGAAGAACTTCCTGCATCGTCTCAAGAAACCTAAGCATTTAGCAGCGTTTTTGGCGACTTCAAATATGTGGTCATTCCAACGAAGATCATCGTTTACACACATACCAAGTACTGACAGCTTTTCGGTTTCTTCGATGCAGGTACCATTCATGGATAATGGCAATGGGGGAATGTTAAGCTTCATCGACAAGAGGCAGCATTGAGTTTTCGAAGCATTGAATTCTACTCGGTTCATAATACCCCATGCAACAATGCTGTCAAGGTCAGAATTCAATGAGCTTATCATACGCAACCGTTCCAGTTCCACATCCGAAGAGCAGGGACGTGAATTTGGAAACGAATATGAAAAGCTGAGGGTCGAGTCGTCAGCAAAACAGTTAAGCGGATTAGAAGTTTCAGACAAGAGATCATTAATGAAAATGAGGAAGAGAGTCGGAGACAAAACAGAGCCCTGGGGCACACCAGCATTTATTAAGTGGGTATCAGACTTGAAGCCATCCAACACAACTTGTATTGAACGGTCGGAAAGGTAATTTCTAATCCAACGAAGAAGAGACTCATCGATACCAAAAGCACGCATTTTCGATAAAAGAGCCTGATGCCAAACTCTATCAAATGCTTTAGAAATATCAAGCGCAATAATCTTACTTTCTCCAAAACAATGTAAAGATTGGTTCCACTTTTCGGTGAGATAACCAGTGGACCGTTTGCTACGAAAGCCGTACTGACGGTCATTAAGAAGCTTTCGTTCTTCAAGATATTTCATAAGTTGACGGTTTATCAACGTTTCCATGACCTTGGAAAGAAGGGACGTTAGTGCAATTGGACGGTAATTGGAAGGGGAGGAAGATTCGCCTTTTTTAGGGACGGGCTGGACAAATGCAGTTTATCATCTGCTCGGAAAAATCCCAGCAGAATAGGAAAGATGGAAAAGTTTACGCAGTGGTTTAGCCAGCGTAGAAGAACACCTCTTCAGAATAACGGCGGGGATACCATCTGGACCAGCGGATTTATGTATGTTGAGATCTTTAAGGACTCTCGCAACCGAGCGAGTTCGAAAAAATATCTGCTGCATCAAAGAATTTGCAGACTCGAGCTCAGGTGGAGCCACTATGCTATAAGGAAGTGTCGAATTGGCAGCAAATTGAGCTGCCAGCAAATTGGCTTTGTCGATGGAGCTGACATACGGAGAGTCATTGAAGACGAGCGTTGGGACCGATGACGTGGTCGAGTTCTTAATGTTCTTCACAAAAGACCAAAAGTTTTTACTTCCTTTTGGACACAATAGTATTTTTTGCCTTACTTTTTGGTCATGTAAAAACTTTGCCTTTTGTATTTGAGCATTACAGATATTTCTGGCCCGTTTGAACAAATTTCGATTTTCTACTGTAGGGTTGCCTTTAAATTTTCGAAAACTACTTTCTCGATCCCTAATCGCCTCTTTACAGCTTGAATCAAACCACGAATTCTCTTTGGGGATGATACTTTTTGTTCTGTGAGGAACAAAATTTCTCATGCCGTTAAGAATTACGTTAGATATCATATCAGCTGATGCGTCAACGTTTCCGTCGAGAAAGCACAAAGACCAATTAAAATTTCGAAAGAAATTATTCAGGCCGTCCCAATTGGCTTTCTCATATTGCCACACAGTTCTTTTGGGGACTTTATCTTTTTTTACCGTGACGGAAAGCGAAAAATCTACCGATATGACACAATGGTCCGATTTGCCTAAAGGAGATGATACTACAACCCTGTATTTTTCGGGATGAGAAGTAAGAAATAAGTCAAGAGTGTTGGCCGCATGGCCTTCAATATCTGGAACCCGAGTGGGCTCATCAACAAGTTGAGTTAATTCGTTAAACTCAGCAAAGATCTCAACATATTTTCCTTCGGGTGTTGTCTGGCCAGAATGTCGAAGCCAACCAGAATTGTGTACATTGAAATCGCCCGCAATTGCGATTTCAGTGTGAGGATAAAGGGAGATAATTCTTATTATGGACTCAGACAGCGCATCAAACTCGTTAGAGGTTGAATTGCTATCTAAATTGGGGCTTCTATAAATAAAACAATAATGAATGATATGCTTACGGACGGTGAATTTTAACCACATGAAATTAAAGTTCGTATTGGAACAAAGGCCGTATTGTGGTAGAAGCTGGTAAGCAATATCATTCCGTACATAAACGGCGAGGCCATGGGAGGAAAAGAATAGTGGCACTAAGCTATATCCAGGCAGGTTGAATTCTGAGGGATCAGAACCAACACCCACCTGTGTTTCACTTAGTGCCAAAACAGCTGGCCTGCATTTTGCAGTGTGAGCGTACACAGCAAAGAAATTCGATCGCAACCCCCTAATGTTGCTAAAATCGACCCGAAATTTACCCGACATTACGATTCACAAAAACACATAAAACAAAATATCAACCGTAGACGCTAACTAAGTCAAATCAACAAGTGTATATCCTATTAGAAAACAAAATCAAATTACTAGCGGTGTTATGCCCAGCTAGCAACTTGATTTTAATTCACCAACGGGATCAACACCGTTGATTGACTATCCGCCTAACAAACGCACAGTCTCATTGACTGCACACACTGCCCAGATAAGATAAGAGATTATCAAATCAAAGAAATGTGTGCAGTCACTGGGACTGCGAGAGTGATGTGGGGGAGGAGACGATGGACAGGTAACGCACTTAGTTTTAGGGCTATTGTATAGAACATGGGCTTTTTTTTTCCTTTTTTTTTTTAACACTTCACAGCACTGATTATAATTGCACTCTTTTATTTTGTTTTCTCGCGGCGCGGCTGGGAAGATTTGTAATTATGTAAATATTGTTGGTTGTTTTAGATGGATTTTTTTTTTTTTTTTTTTTTTTTTTAATTTTGATTTTTTGGGTGGTAGAAGGTGGCACAGGTCGCGAATTATTCGGGCACTAAGCGCGATGCGTGTGGCTACGGTGGATATGTCTTTTATATGTGCTGCTAGGTTTAAATTACTCGTTATTGTAAAACCCAGGTACTTAAATTCTTTTACAACTTCTAAGGTTGCTCCATTGAGGTTCCAAGAACGGTCATTTCGGGCACCGCGGTTATGGGTTCTAAAAACCATAATCTTCGATTTTGAACTATTTATTTGGAGATCCCATAGATTACAATAATTGTACAGTTTATTGATTTGCTAAGGTTATCGTCGTCGTTATCTTCAAATAACTGAGGACCAGATAAAAATCCAGAATCAATTCCTCCACTGCAGCTGATACTACTACTGTCGGTAGCACAATGACCATCACCGCCAACACCACTTCTATCACCTAAATAATTGCTCGTACTTTCACCACGTTGGAAATTTTTGTTAATTGTTGTTGTTGTTTTTGTTATTTTCCTGTTATCAGAAGAAGAAATGTTGCTTCCTTTGCTTTTGCTGCTTATGCTGCTGCAGACTCGCTCCGGCTACAACACTCTTGTTATCAACAAAGTTGTTTGTTGTTTCAGCAACAGAAACATCCTTCAAATTGTTGTTATCACTATTTGGATTCCACATTATGTAAAACTAATTAAATTTTTGGTGATTCGTCCTCTCCAAAAATGAAAGCATTCTGGACTTCAAACCTCTTTCGAAGGTTTTTGAAAATACAGACAAGAGGGAAATAGGACGATAGTTGTTTAAGGACGTAGGATTACCTTTTTATGGAGTGGCAACACAACTGCTGATTTCAGGGCTTCAGGAAAAATGCCATAAATTGAAAATAAAACCTAAGACATCAGCAACTTGAAATGATATTTTTTTCAAGACAAAGCTGGAGATCTGGTCAAAAGAAGACGAATGAGATGTTTTGAGAGACATAATGATTTTATGGATTTCGAATGCAGAAAATTCTTCAAAAAATGATAATGATTGATTCTTCCGCGGGAATAAGGGGATTAAATATACATATAAGCCTTTCTCTTGGATCACTATATCCATTAAAAAGAAACCGCATCCAAATCCGTTGTGTAGTTTTAAGGATATAACAGCCATATTATTCACTTACTTCGAAACTAGTTTTTCGTAGAATTAGTTTTCGAGTTTCCGGTTTTGAACAAATCGGTATTATTGAAAAAAAAAGTGACGCATAAAACTCGAAATCGTAAAACTAGTTTTTGATACAACTAGAAATTCATGAAACTGGAAATATCTAGTTTTGAGGACTTCAAAACTAGTTTGGAAACGTTTTTGTATTATTCATCAAAGCATTTTTATTTCACATCATTTTCTGTATTCATTTTGATGCTTCGTTTCGGCATCGGTTAATTTGGCAAGTATGTACAAGTACATACGTCTTCGTAGGGGATTCAGGTTATTCACATACACCGTATTTGGCTACCCCATACACAGTAAATCGCCCCGGATTGGCTACTGACCCTATCAAAAGTCGGTAAAGGCCGGTTTCCGGTACAGCGACATAGGTGAAATATCTCACTGCCATCTGCTCAGAATCTATTAATTGCAGCACGCATTTTGCAGGACCAAGCCAAAAGTGAAAAAAAAAGATCAAAAAGAACTTCTTTGTTGTGTTTCTCCAAATCCAACGATTGGAAGTAATTTGGTGGGTTTCTGCTACGGAAAAACTGCATGTGACCAGGAATAAATCTGCTGGTAAGGCAGCGTTAATTGGTCTTATTGCTTCGATTTCTGTGCAAGGCAACTCTGCTTGTGACAGAGATTTTTGAACAGACTCTGTGTTGCGGACTTTTAAGTCAGCATTCAAAAGATTTTCCCATTGCTCAGCGATGCAATATTGGAAAGAGTTAGCTACTGCTGCCGTTGGATATTTATCTGCCACAGTCAAAGCAATTGGGTGTCTGTGCCAGTCAACGAATTTAGTATATCTGACCCAAAACCATCTAAACCGAAAGATGAAAAACATCCGCCAGATCTAACATTAGGCCTGTCACCTGAAGCGGCAATTTATCTACCTTAGCCCCCGTTGTTATCATATTACGGCGTTTTCGTGTACTATCCGCAAATGCATCAAAATGAATTTGAAGCGTCTTAGAAGGGCGGATATGATTCGTGGTGGTTGCATCTAGTATAGGACTAAAAGAGGAGCTATGCTATTTATATACCTACTGAATTACGTTAATGTGTTGCGTAATTACCGAATTGTACACTGATTGGACAGTAATCCATTGAATGATCCTTTTTGTTTGAGTCGCTTGGCTTGTCTACTTGTCTCTTTGAACCAAAAACCATTTGATAAACAAAGCGATGCCAGGGTCTCCATTTTTGCTTCGGTAAGTACTTTACTTTTAATGATCTTGAACCGTCGCGTCGCGTCGACCACCCATATGTTCTTATTCTTGAGAAATAGAATGGTAAGTTCAACGCTTACCTTTATTTTATTTTCATATATTTACAAACAATCAAAAGTTTGCAAATTACAGAATTTGTTTGAATTTTCTATTTTGTTTTTAAAATCAAAGCAGCTCTTACTATGAAACTAGTTTCAATATTCAAAACGAGAAACCATTTTCAAAACTATGTATGTAGTTGTTCTCCAGAAATCAATAATATACCGATTTTATTTTAGAGCCAGTTTTGATTAATTTTTGCAAAACTTGAAACGAAACTAGTTTTGCCTGAAACTATGGTGGTCATAACCCCTCGCTGTGTGCGCTAAATATAAAAAAAAGTGCTTATTGCTAGTGATTTTAACTCTCGGTCTTTGAAGAAAGTATTTTTCTATTATGTTTGGGTTTATTTTCCCCAAAGAAATTCAAGGGTATCAGCTTTATTTTCCATTGAATCAGTTATGGATATACTAAATCATTTTCAAAAGTGCATCAGGGAATCAAACTCAAGCTGCAGATTAATTGATATTTTTGGAAATTGTACGAGAGATTCTTTGAAAAATAACTTTAAAGCACTTTAGTGCATTATCGATGCATTTCGTGAACTTTTCATCTTATAATTGTTACGTGTATTCAAGTCTGCAACTCTAATTGGTAAAAAAGCTGAACTAAACAAGCCTAAACTTATTAAGAATGAGCTAGTTGAATTTTCCTACATTTTTTTTTAAAGTCATTAATCTTAGATTCAACATTTTTCATTTCCCTTCCAAAAGCTTTCAAAGAAGTCACAGTGATTTTATATCATTTCCTTCATCAGCAAATGAACAATCTTTTCCCATGCATTTCAATCTATGTATTGTCTATTAACGGTGACATGAAAAGGCTATTAACAAAATACGTAAGGATCAACCATAAATTCCGAAAAGTTTTGAGGCTTCCCTAATTTATGTCTAAACAAACAACGTCCAGTCAAGAATTAAGAACACCAAAAATCTTCTTTTAATGGCAGCATTGCGACTTAATGTTCTGCGATTTACCCTTAGGCAATTCGAGTATCCATCTAAACGACCGACTCGACGTACTCGGTCTCTTTTCGAAGAGATATTAAGATGAATCCCTCAAACATGTATCTTCTTTAAAATTATAATTTTTAAATAACTTTTTTGCCTTTAGTGCCTATGTTTTGGTGCGCATAAGCCACATCCACAACATTATGCTTTTACAACCACCTTCCCTAAAAAGTTTCCCATCTCAAAAATTATATTATTTCAAATGAAGAAAGAAAAAAACCAAAAATTAGGTTTCATAATGCAATTCACTTTAATCGTCCATAAACTTTCGGTCAAATTGTTCCGAAATTAACTGCCAAAATACATTTTGAATATTTTAACCACCCTGTCTCCTTCCCCCCTCTCTGATTAAGAAAAAAAAAAAAAAAAAATAAACAAAACTTTGTTATAAAACGAAAATCACTGAAACCACTCACTCTGTTGCTATGTATGTATATGCGTACAAGTGTAGATACCTTCGAAAATTTTTAAGAAAAAAGTTTATAATTATTTTCATATTTCCCTAATTTAAAATTCCCCATCGCATGCTTTGGCAGAAATAAATTTTTAATGAAGCAACATGCAGACAACCACCACCATTTTCCACTAAGGATAGTCACTCTGGCACCTACTATGGGTATGGCCAAAAAAGGAGAGTTGCTGCAATAATGCTTATTATAATGGCCAATTCACGGTAGTGGGGCGATGAACACAAAATTAACTTTGCACAGGTGTACTTTACACCAACAAAGTGTTCACAAAAAATATTCAACACAACTTTGTTGTATCTCATAAAGTAACGACCATGAGGATGGCTTTAGCGGTAAAAGTGAATTGGCAACGTTTTCACAATTTTTGACTTATTTCCCGAATCAAAAGAGGGCCTTTGGACAACGTAGACAAGCTAGTTAAATTTTTGTCTCCTTTTTTACAAAGCAAAAGACTGTCAGTTCGGACACAAAAGGCAACACAGTGTAGCTCATTAAAATTCAAAATAAACTTTCCGCAAAGTGCTTCGAATGTCGTCTACTCTCCGAAACACAAGTTCCACTACTATACAATGGAATGGCGTTCGTCTGAATGAATAAAAAAAGAAATTATAATAAACTCTTCAGCAACAAATCACTAATAACAGAAGAATAGAAGTTCTGGAAGATGGACCAGCGTCCATTCCACTTAGCCTTACGATAATAAGTTCCGCCAATAAGTCATCTTCATCGGGGCAAATGAAGGTTTTCCGTTTTCTCCTTTTTTGTGTCAAAGGAACTATATATCTCTCATATCTCTTTGGTAGTTGTACGGATGGCAAGGATGGATCTAAGAAATGTCCCTTTGTGTCATTTTTCATTGCGAATAGACACACACATTTTCTGCGCCGCCAGCCGCATTCCTCACTTTCCCGCGGTACGAACTGCTGTCTCTGTTCGAGCGGAAAAAAAAGGATACACGAACTTCGGAAGTCAGCAAAACATGACGAAAAAAAAAATAATAATTTTCTTTTTTAAGAACTAAAATCTCTGGGGGCCAAGAGGGAATACTGCAGAATGCTGAAGAACTGGCAAGGACAGGATATGAAAATGGTTTTCACTCATACACCATGACCTTTCGTGTAATATCCGTTGTAAGGAAGACAGTCTTTGTGCTGTTGTTGTTTTGTTGTGGTGTCCCGGGTGGACTGAGACTCCTTTCAAAATGAGCTCTATCAACAGAGAGTTGTCATCAGCATCATCATGATCGCCATCGTTATTGTCTCGGAGGTCGTCGTCATCGTCGTCATCGTAGTCGTCAGAAACAAGAATAGGGACTTCTTGTCCCCCTTAGGCTTATAATAAAAGCTCATTTATAGAGTTTCGTAAAAAGGAAGCTGTAACACCATCGCTGTTCAGTCTTCACTTTCACCCACACACCATCAGTTCTAATAAGTACGAAAATAATAAATGTATGAATTGTATTATACCACCACGAACCTGGTTGGCTGGTTATTATTATAAGACACATTCCATACTAAAGAAAGAATCAAGGCGACATGGCATGGCCCTTTGCCAGAGGCCTAAGCAGCTTTGTGCTCTAATATCTTATAATGGTAAACTCAGGGCCTGTGAAAACCGTATTAGGATAATGTTCGATGTCGATTATATTCAACCCGGTGCGGCGAGTGGGTGCCCTCCCCTTTTTGGGTTAAGCGTAATACATTTTTAATACTTTTCTGATGTGGGATACGGCGCGGCGCAGCACGGCGGCAGCAGTAGTGAATGGGAACAAAATCAAAAACAAAAATACATATATACGAGTAGAATGTATGGAAACTCATATTCTTTAAGGTCACTAAGCAGACAGGAAATTGCTATATGTGTGACCGAAGTTGATATGGAAAAAGCAGAATAAAATAGAGACAAGACCCTGCGGGTTGCTTTTGTTCATCCACTCTTCTTGGCTTAGACAAAAAAGAAGAAGAGTTGCTTTGTAATGTTGGTTCCATTCGATGTTGGCTTCCTGTCGAGACGTTTTTCTCCATTCACATTCATAAAGAGACAGAGACAGAGCAAGAGACAATATAGTTGTTGGATGCTGCTCCTTCATGGCATCAGCCATTAATGACTCCCAAAGTGATATAGTTTGACATGCCAACAAAACGCTTTTGTTTTTGTATTTCATTTTATAGAAAATAAAATATATCCTGCGGTTTGAAAGTGTTCTAGTTCTTAAGCAGTGACTAGAAGGAACACAGGACAACTTTGTTACATAATACACTTACAAGGATCTGGGATTTGTGATAGCAGCAGTTATAAAATTTGCATTATTTAAGTGGAATACATTTTGAGTGGTTTTAAAAGATGGTCCTTCGAAAATGATCAAAAGGGATATATGAACTCTGTGGTGCCATAGCAAGCGTTACAATTTAAAGAAAACTTTAATTTTATTTTCCATTCAATTGCGTAACTCATCAGTTTGATTGTTCAAACAGAATTACAAAGGATTACTATGGAAGGGCTTCGAACAATCAAACAACGCGGAGTCACCCTCGCCACTAAATATTTTCTAAACATTATTTAAGACAACATTATTGAATGGAAGAGATTACTGTTACACTAAGGTACTTAAATAATAGCAGTCATCAGCACAGCACAAAGTAGAATCACTAAACATGCTTGTGATTTGATAAATAACTTGTGTATATATTTTACTTGAACAATTGCGCAAGTGTGAGTTATAACAAAGACTTCAGAAGAGCATTACAAATTGGCTACAAAAGATGCTAAATTGCGAAAGTTAAAGCACATGCCATTCAAGAAGAGTTAACATGTCTTTTGTGTTTACGAATATTCAATGAAATGAGACAGCCGTGGGCCGTATTTTTTTGAATCATTTTGCACCCTGATTTCCTTCCGCATCCATGCTTCTTCTTCTTCTTCTTCTTTCCTTTTCCGGCGTTACGAGTAGTGATCTTGAAGCGATCACAACTCTCCCACTTTTCTGCTTCACACTAGTGATCCGCCTGTGGGGTACGCCGACTTCCAACGTTCCAACTCGCGACTCTAAATTTTCGTCCAACTCGTCGCATTACTTTGCTAGCCCCCGGAATCCGTATAGCTCTGACCCGAACATTGCTGCTCGGTCCAGGACCAGCTCCATGCATAGCAATGGAACTGCCTGGCGGGGTAGTGCTTCTTATGTTTGCAAGTACTTCCATAATGCTCAAAATTTTTCAAAAATTTTCCTTTCATCCTTTTCGACACATGCATGCTCCATTTAATGAGTTTGATTTCCCTTTTACTACACCGGTAATCTCCAGTCGTGTTAACCCCGGGATCTGCATGCATACTTGGGGAGAGTTTTTAGGTGGTATGTGTGCCGCTAGACTCACTTTGATGTTAGTCGTCTAGATATGATTGCTCCTTTAGTCGCCTTTTACGACAAGCGGGGAGGCGCTGCAGTGCTATTCTAACCCGACACTGCACGGGAAAAATTCCTTCCGCATCCATGCATCGCTTTTAAATGTGTAAGCTTATTTATCAGAATAAATTTATATAGATGCTGCACATGGGGGTGTGTTTCAATTCTAGGCAGACAAAATTATTTTCTTATTTTCTGTTTATTCAAAAAATTTGTATACCCATACGCTGGCTTTAAAACAAAAACAAGTTTTTTTAATTAATTTTATACTTTGCCATAATCACTTTTATGGAGACATTTTTTGATCAGTCTTTGCTACCCAATAACTCAATTAGATGTATAAAGGGGATAGAAAACGTGCTGAAGTGTATGGGCGTAGACTTGATACAAAGTTCAGTAACCTAACTTTGCAAGGTCATTGGAATTCCTACCAAGAGGTAGAGCATATTTTTAATTGTGTTAAACAAGTTTCTTTTATAAAGAAAAAATACAAAATTGGCGACAAGTTCGTGGCTGAGTAGTGTGACTGGGAATGTAAGAAATCCGAAAATTTTTGTTTACGAGTTTATGAACAATTTTTTTCGGACGGTTTTCCAACGCGAGAACACGTCACATATTATTTACCATGTGAAATGGCCGGATTTTCTAGATCCAACCCTTCAAGCGGAATTTCTGGCGATTAAGGAGGTGCTGCTTTGGCTCAAAGAAAACGTCATATCCTCCACGGATATTCGAATCTTCTCGGACAGCCAAGCTGCCCTTAAATCTCTTGTCTCTGTCTCTACAAAATCCATCACGGTCCAAAATTGTAACATGTCTTCTTTGCACTTCATTAGAGGAAAACTCATCTCGGTGAATTCTTCTACGATGATATTAGCGACTTAACTTACATAAGCCCTAAAAGCCATTCAAAATACATTAAAAGCTCCGCTCCATCTCGAAATGAGAGAGGGAAGTCGTGTAAGTAGTCGATAACTATAAATATCTCGGTATTATACTAACTTCACAAAACAATATGAAACTCCACTCAGCAGAAAAATTAAAAACCGCGAAAATTGCCGTAAACACAACATGCATGTATGAAGAATAAAAATATAGGGGTCCGAGATCGGTTATGTTGTATGCAGCCCAAGTTTGGGGATACCTTCAAAATGAGAGTGTGTCTACGCTGAAGACCGATTTTGATTACGTCGTTAAAGTGTTTAGAACGGAAGAAACTCGCATATCGTCAAAATAACAGCATGCTACGAAAAATGGAAGAAACTAGCGGAGGCTGTAGAATGTCAACTTGATCTTACTGGAGTTAGTCTCAAACAAACCAAAGATAAGCTAATGTACTGCATTCTCATGATGAAAAAATGCATAAAGCCTTTACTGAACAAGCACAATCATCAATATACAGAATATACTACACAAAACTGGAACATGACCTTAGCACGATAAATTACTTCGAAGATAATGTGGATGCAGACAAAATCTCAACCATATTTAAAGCGAGAGGAGAGTTGCTGCCATTAAATTACATACCCCAACGTGAAGATATAAAGCATTTTTTTGGAGTCTGTCGCGTACTAAGAGAACTAAGAAAACTACACTTGGGAAAATCAATCTACGAGTCGGATGAAGTTCTTCAAATACTGAACAGCCAAGACTAGCTTGCTCTTATCAATTTTGTGAAAACTGCGCTACGATATCGAAACCCAATATTAAATGAATCATTTTAATTTATATAAATCTGTAAATTAGTGCACCTAATTACTATTTTGTCTTATTTTAAGCTTGTCATTCTGGCAGACGGCTTTTGCCATATCGTAAAAGATTTGGAAACCGATTTCAGAAAAATGCAATTATGTTTGCAATAAATCTCATCTAATCTAATCTTTAAAAAATCTAATCATTGGGATTCGTGGCAGGAGAACAGCTTCACCTTGAAATTTTCCGTTCCAAATTGTAGCTTAATTTTTTTTTTACTTATCTTGTAGCGTGGCTCAGCTTAAGTGCATTTAAATTCCGAAGCAAAATAGTAGGTGATCCAGTTTTTAATACTTGCATGCCTGGTAGACCCAGCGAATTCAAAAATTCAACAGCATCATCAGGATCGGTAACAGTGTCGATCGTTTTGAACAATATCTATTCCGGGCAATGATTGTTCTATTTTGAAGTTGATAGCGTCAACTTCGATACTTGTTACGGCTAAGCTCGTTCACGAAGTCAGAATTTTAAAACAGGAAATATGCTTTGAATGAAGGCATCTTTCGTATTTACCATGTTACAGAAATTGACTGACAGTTTGATGTATTGTTTTCCATTTCCACTGTTGAACAATCGCTCGGAGAATGATAGTGCCAATGGATCGTTGTGCAGTTGAACATGTATATTTGTTATCATATGTAATGTACTGATATTTAGCCATAGATATGATTGCTTTATAAACGCGATAATTTCATCCGCATATGCAGAGTTGAATTATTGGCATCGTCTGTCCAAAATCACCGGATCTTTCATCATTCTATCGATAGTTCCAAGTGAATACTTGTGGACCATAGTGCATTCATCCCAAATAATAATTTTGCATTATTGCAAAACTTAAGCCATACTTGAATGCTGTTTTATGTTGCACACTGCATCAGGAGTTGTGTGAATGTTCGACCGCAGCAACGAATTCCCATGCGCGTAACTTATATCTGAATAGAACTCAATATTAGCCTAAATGCAATACATAAAATATCAAAACACAGCGTAAAAAGAAATTAAATTGTCATTATAACGAAACAAATTTAAAACAATAAACTAAAATCAAAATGTCAAAGAATAAAAAAAACATTCAATATACACAAAACTTGAAATAGGAAAACAATGCCAAGCTATTGATATGTACAATTGAATTCATCAGTATTTAACATCAACTGCAATTTAGTTGTAGAACTACAGGGTGTCTCGTAATTCGTGTTTCATACTTTGGGATATGATTCTTGGTCATATTTTAAGAAAAAAAATTATTTTACAGTGAAGTACGGTTCTCAACTTTGACATCACTTTTGACATTTAAAAAAAGGCTTACTTTGGTGTACCCTGACCTGTGTTAAGCTCGATTTCTCTGTCAATATAGAGACTTATTTTTTTGTAAATATAAAAAGGCTAAGGGTTGCCAGATTTTTCCATTAGCATAAGGCGCTTGGCTATACAGTTTAATGTTTCCAAACAAAGAGTCTCCGGAAAACTGCATGGCGAATATATGCATCCATATCACCATACACATGTACAGGAACTACTTCCGAATGATTTTGAGATAAGACTCGAATTTTGTAACTGGTTGCTAGAGAGAAGCTCGAATGACAACCAGTTAATAAGCAGAATTTTTTGGACAGCCGACTCCCAGTTCACAAGAGATGGTATCACGAATTTCCATAACCTCCATACATGGGCTTCAAGCAATCCACATTCAAGACGGCAAAGATAGTTCCAGAGCAGATTCTGTGTCAATATGTGGGCAGGTGTAATTAGAAATAAATTTATCGGGCCTTTCAAGTTACCACCCGACTTATTTCTAGTAATTATCTGGAGTCTTTGCAAAACAATCTAAGATTTATTGGAGGATGTTCCACTGCGTCAGCGAGTATCATCATATTTCCAACGGTGCTCCCGCCCACTATGGTCGTGAAGTTAAATATTGGCTGGATGAAAAATACGGTGGTAGATGGATGCGTAGAAATGGACCAATTCACTGGCCTGTACGATCTCCCGATCTCACTGTACGAATGAAAGAAATGGTTTACTCATCTGAAATAACAACCTTAACTGAATTAGAACAACGTATTTCCGAAGGATCACTACAAGTATGACATAAGTTATCGAGCTATCAAACATCCACAACGAAATCCAAATCCTTAAATCTCTATAGGTCTCTACCATCAGTATTGACAGAGAAATCGAGTTTAACACAGGTCTGAAAACACCAAAGTTAACATTTTTTTAAATTGTCAAAGAGTGATGTCAAAGTTGAGAACCGGACTTTACTGTAAAACAATTTTTTTCTTAGAATATTGACCAAGAATCACAACCCAAAGTATGTAACACGAATTACGAGACACTCTGTATATAAAGAGAAGAAGAGAAGATAATAACAATAATAACATTTCTTAGTTTATGTTGTAACAGCTGTCAATAGTCAAATTAAATAATTAAATTATTTTTTACTCCTTAGCTCAATAAGCAAATTAACTGATTAAGCCCACCTTTCGTTTTTTTTTTTCTGTACAACCTATTTTTGGAAACTACCCGCTTCTCCCTTTCTCTTAATCACTCGGTAAGCCCTAAGCCAATTCATAAGAAAGATTTTACTAAATTAACTTATCACTCTTTCATGCTAAAGGTATGAGTCAAAGTGTAATTACGACACGAAGCTGCACTTTGTTAAAAAGTTTGTCTTCGAATTTCATTAGACAAAGATTCAGCCTTTATGGAATCGTTTCATAGAGCACTTAATAATGCATCAGTATACAACTTTTAACTTTACAAACTTTCTTTTTGAACTAGTTTACGCTCATAGTTCACGTCTTGGTGATTCATGCAGATAATAAACTAACTTTAGCACAATTCTACCAATCGGCAGTTACTATATTTACATTCCTTTATTTAGACTTTTCACACCTTTTTCACTTTATAAAGGATTGTATTGAATGAGGGTTTAAAAAAATTTAATTTTGATCGGCGTAGTGAGCCACATGTTAAGAAAAGGTTTCGTCTCATTGTACTCGACGATAGACATAACCTGTTGAATTCGCAATACAATTAAAAAAAAGCTAATGTTTTCTTAAATGTAGGATATAATAATCCATTTTGATGGTACTATTTGCAACTTTGTTTTCAAATCTTTACATTACGATTTTCCGACACCTATCAACGGACCCAGTTGGCTTTTATTTTTGTTTTTGTTTCATTTCCTTTTCCTTTTAGAGTAACAGATAAACTCTTTCAATTTCGTAAGAAAAAACAATTCTAAAGAAGTTAAATAAACTCGTCGAGATGGATTTATTCTCAAATGATGGAAATCCAGAGCATTAAAAAAAGAAAGTCCTCGGGCACTATGGGTGTCACTAAAGCAGACTTTTTGTATCCAAGTAAATATTTTAAACACGAAGATCTCCAGGCATTCGAACTTTTCTTTCATTTGCTTTGTTTTGGGCTATTTTTGTACTTTAGAAAATCTAAATCTAATCTAACTTTTGAGCTTGTTGCGAAAATATTACATTACGTACGTTTACATTAGTACTATAGAGTGGTTGTTAGATTCATGCTCAGTACCGTTATCTTTATTCTTACAAGTGTAGTATAAAATAAAGTCGCTTTCCGCTGTCTGTCTGTATGCTTAGATCTATAAAACTACGCAACGGATTTTGATGCGGTTTTTTTTTATTCTGATAGAGTAATCCAAGAGAAAGGTTTGTATGTAAAGGGTCCGCAAAAAAACTTTTTTTTTTCAAAAATAGGTCGCAAAACATCGAGTGTAGCTTCGGTTGTGTGGCATGTAGCGCCGTCCTGTTGAAACCAAATGTTGCCAATATCCTCCTCTTCAATTTTTGTGAACAAAATTCGTTTAACATGGCCCGATAACGATCGCCATTGACTGTAACGGCCACTCCTTGCTCTTTTCGCAGAATGCATCTGGACCAAAATCCGCACCAAACAGTGACTCGTTTTGGATGTATCGGCTTTTCAATGTATGCGTGCGGGTTTTCTGTGCCCCAAATGCGACAATTTGCTTGTTTACATACCCGCCAAGATCAAAATGAGCTTCATCTGAATTTTTTGGCAAAATCAGCATCGGGTTTTCAAAGTAATGTCGCAATATTTCCCAACGTTGTTCAAGCGTATACACAACCATATTCGTTCAGCGGAAGGATAAAACTAATTATCTGTTAAATCAGACATGAGCTAAGTGTTACCATTCACGAAATAAGCACTAGTTGAAAAAAACGTTAGATGGCGGACCCTTTATAATTCACTCCCATATTCCCACGGTAACGGAAACGGGAACGAGAACATAAACGAGAACTAAGTGTTTGTATTGAAGAATCTCTACAACTACTGAGCCGATTTGAATGAAATTTAGAACAAAATGGGAGAGAATCTAGGCTGTATTTCCTTTCCATAGTCCATCAGCAACGGGAACATAACATAGATCCCGGTCTTAAAAAATTCTGCCCGATTCAAAAAATTCTTTCATTGTTAGAGTGCTTCTTTGCCCCTGAGTAACACAAACAATATTTCATCCCCATTTTCCCACTTGAATGGAGAATTGGAAACTATTTTACTCAATTCCATCCCCGGAGCTTTTACTTATTTAATTCGCAAATGTTAGTTTAGTTTTAGTTTAGTTTATTTAATTCTATATAATTAATGTGTACAATTTTCATGATATAAATAACTTTTGGCCTTGGTTTGAAACCGATGATGCTAACTTCTTTATTAAATTTTGTTTTAAACATTTGAATTTTTCTGTTTTATCTTTAGAATAATAATGTTCTAATTTTCTATGAATAAAATGTTATTGAAAATATTTCACAATTTTTTTTTTTTTTTTTTTTGTAATTCGCAAATGTTATGAGCAGTTTAATAGCTTTTCATTTATTCAGTTCAAATCCTCACAGTTTCACATAAAATACATAATATTTTTTAAAAATGTGTTTTTTGTTCCTTGCTGATTTTTTAAAAAACTATGCTCGGAAAGAAATCCAAGATCAGATCAAGGAAAATCTGCTGTAAATCACGACAAACGAATCCAGTTTTAAACCTTGGATCCGATATTAGCAAATTGCGACTTTTTGTTTGCAATTTCAAAAAAAGAGCGAAATGATGATATTGACACTCAAAAATCGTATTTCAGAAATTTTAAGTATCCGTAAATATTTTCCAGCAAAAAACATTGTGACTCGCGAATCGCAATTCAAAACCAATTTGTAGTAAAAGCAAAAATCGAATTACAACCCCTTTTTTGAAACTGTATAGGCTAGTGGTATAGGTAGTTATAGGGCGATATGGGAGAATGGGACTGGTGAATTGTTTTGTTGTGGATTCAGTGTCGGTGTGCATATTAGAAAGAAAACAATGCAGGCTTAGGCGCTGTGTGGATTTGAACCAGACGTCTTGAGGTTGTGAGTCGGCGATGATAACGTTGAGCTGCGAAGGTAAAAAATGATCGCTTAAAATGTGAACATAAACAGACAGTTGAATAGAAGGTAGTGTTTTAGTGATAAAAGAAATACGACTCATCATTTGTAATTTACTGTACAGTATTTTCGTAGATTACGTTCGCCTGGGGTCAATGTCTATATCTTCCTTTAAATTTCCTGATTTGAGCATTTCGAAAAACAAATCGCCATACTTATTTTGTAAACCACGATGAATAAATTGTAAAAAAAGAAGTTGTGCTCCGGAAGTAGTAGATTGCGATTAAAAGCTTATAAACTACTAAAAAGACAAAATTCTTAAATTACGATACTTGATTGGAAATCACAAGATAAAAAATTTTATAATTTGAGATGACATTTAGAGTAAATTGCTATTTTTTCGATCAATTTATAATTAAAGCGGTGTAGTTAACAAAAAAAAGGGATTTCTCAAATTACAAACTAGAAATTCGCAATTGGCGATTTTTCAATTCTTTCCGTGTGCTTTCGAGTATAAAAACAAATTTTGGAGTGAGATGAATTGCCGTCATTACATCATATCACATCACTTTTCGGGGATTAAATTGGTTAGTCGCACCACCCGAATGTGGAATGCTTTGGCAGACTCTGTATTTCCTCTGCATTTACGATTCACAAAAATTCAAAAGCAATGTGCATCGGTGTCTCCTATTAAATCCTCTCCTATTTTCCTAAATGCTCGCACTATGTTTTAAAACATGTAAGAGATATATTTTGATCATTTACGATCTTAGAATTCCTAAGTAATGTTCATCTGGCAGTACTCATCTTTACGATCACATGCATGCAAACATAAAAGCTTTTTGCTATTCTGTGTATTAATGCAATCACATTAATGTTTATATGTTTATCGGTAAAACATAACCGAAAGATCGTATGATCAGTTGAGACAGTTTTCTTATCTTATGTAGTAATTTACAGTACTGTAAAGCTTCTTGGTAAGCTCTTCCCAATTTGTAACATTATCGATCAGTCTAATAAAAGCAGTCATACGTTGAAGATCTATGGTTTTATTTTCCTTTCGCACGTTATCTTTTTGCATGTCATTAGTTGTTCTTGCATGTTAAGATTTTAATAAATTGAATCGGGCTCTTACAATCTATCAGAAGTGGGATAGAGTACTCGAGTTTAATATAGTTAATGTTTGATAAATACGGGGTCAAATAACTATTTTTTTAAATGGATGCTAGTGCACGTGCAACACAGTTTTTGCAAACAGCTACCGTGCAAAAACTAAAAGACAAACTGGCTGAAATAGGTTTGGCCACAAACGGTTCTAAGGCTGCTCTTAAGGCTCGATTAAATGAGGCCATAGTTTCATTTGAAGATGTCCAAATTGATGAACTTTTCCCTGAGGACATTGATGAAGGCGATGATGAAAGCTGCGATGATGGCTCTGATGACGAAGAGAGAATTGTTTCACAACGCATGGAAAAACTGCGAGATATGGTAAGGAAAAAAGAGGAGATTCTTTCCTTAGAGAAGCGCTTGGCTGAGCTAAATTGCCGAGAGTCTAATCCCGCATGTTCGTTCCGAGATATTGAAGACTCATTGCCAAGGTTTACTGGGGACGACAATTATCCTCCGAGTCTTTCATATATTTTAAGAGGTTGCTCACAGGTACTGCTAGGCTATTTCTGAGGTCGACATCGTGCAGGTCAGGGAGTGAGCTTAAGGCTGCTCTTATGACAGAATTTCACCACCACACATCAGCTACAGATGTGTACAATGCGCTGCGGAAGAGAACCAAACGTAAGGACGAAAGTTACCAGCAGTATGTGCTCTTTATGCAGCAGATCGCGTCGTCTGCAGAGATAGAGGAACGAGATGTGGTAGCTTATATAATTAAAGGTATTCGAGACTCGCTGTTTAACAAACAGTTAATGCTCACGGCAAATACCATCGCTGATTTGAAGGCTACCTTAAGGAAGTATGAAAAAATGAAGGCTGATGTTCAACCGTCAATATCAGGTTACAACAGAACGGTTCCACTATCAAATCCTTCTCCACAAGTTACCGCTATCAAGTGCTATAACTGCAGCGAGAACGGCCACATTTCAACAAACTGTACGAAACCACGAAGAGAGAAAGGATCTTGTTTCCGTTGTGGAAAGATGGGTCATTATGTTAAGGATTGCCCTTTGTCATCATCGGTTCGGTTGGTTGAAGGTGAGAAGCTGCCGAAAGAACGTAAAAACCCTACTTTATGTCACGACTTCCATGAGGTTCTGGATTTTGAATTTGGGAATGTAGAAACTGACGGTGCACGAATATGCATGAATTTGACGACTCTGATCGATACCGGTAGCCCAATAAGCTTCATTCAACAACGGTATGCTCCTACTTTCCTGATTACATCTCTGGAGTCTCAATCTGAATACGTGGGTATCAATAATTCAAAATTGATTACATTGGGAAAATTTATTGGTAAAGTTAAATTTAGTGGTGATTATGCTTATGTATGTTTCTATCTTGTTAACGATAATACAATGAAAGATCCAATCGTATTAGGTCGTGATTTTTTGTATAAAACGAATAGTAAGCTTATGATTGGAAAAACGAGTGTGAATTTAGTTGAAAAAAAAGATTTGGAAATTGAAAATTTTGAAGACAGCTCATTCGATAATGAAATTTTGAAAATTGATATATTATCTCATATAACCAGATGAAAGTTTATGTTATTATGAAAAAGAAAAATTGAAAAGTTTAAGTTATGAAAGCATTTTATCTAATAATATTGTTTGGAATTGTTGTGATATAAAAATTGTTTTGACTTGGCTAGTTAGTTTTCTGAAAAATAATATCAAATATGGAAAAAGCTTATTTTATGATGTCATACAGAAGCGTTTGGAAAATTGTATGTTTGATCAAGCATTTCAAAAACTACAAAAGCTAATCAAAAAAATAATTGAAGCAAATGTTCAACGTCAAAGACAAAAAAATATATATTGTATTCATTTTAATTATTAGTAAATTTTCTATGCTCATTTATTAATAATGTTTTACGTTCATTATAAAACAACTAGTATGGTTATATTTTAATATGATATTATTACATGTGAAATGATCGTATTTTTAATCAAAAGTTATGAGTAAAAAGTTTGTATAATTTCGCTTTATATAAATAATATTGTAAAAATGTTTCATATCTGTAAATGCATGCCATCGTAAATCGAGGACGATTTACTGTCAGGATGATCGAGTTGTAAGAGATATATTTTGATCATTTACGATCTTAGAATTCCTAAGTAATGTTCATCTGGCAGTACTCATCTTTACGATCACATGCATGCAAACATAAAAGCTTTTTGCTATTCTGTGTATTAATGCAATCACATTAATGTTTATATGTTTATCGGTAAAACATAACCGAAAGATCGTATGATCAGTTGAGACAGTTTTCTTATCTTATGTAGTAATTTACAGTACTGTAAAGCTTCTTGGTAAGCTCTTCCCAATTTGTAACATTATCGATCAGTCTAATAAAAGCAGTCATACGTTGAAGATCTATGGTTTTATTTTCCTTTCGCACGTTATCTTTTTGCATGTCATTAGTTGTTCTTGCATGTTAAGATTTTAATAAATTGAATCGGGCTCTTACAAACATTATAAGGGTATTCAAACCCCCTTGATGTGCGCGTTAACCGTAAAATAAGAAAAGACTTACTTTATTGTGCCTTGTTTGAGGTTATAAGAAATTCTCCTTCTATACTTATGTAGAGACTTCATTGTAGGGAAAATGGAAGTTAATATGAAGGTATAAGAAAATTAAAACAACACACTTGTTTCTAACAATAAAATGGAATACAATCAAACTTTGAAGCCAAATTATGGATGTTTGTTTTCTTTAGTAACACTTAACACAACTCTAAGGTAATGTTGTTCCCTTCCTCCCTCTCTCTCACAAATACACGCATATATTATATATAAACTTTAATAAATATCTTTAAAAAAAAATTATTTTTGTACTCAACAGTTTAGCCAAGCTAACTTTAACGTTACTAGGAATTATAACATTTTCTAGACTAAGAAAAGTAAACAGCCAAAGTTTTATTGATGACTTTGCAGTATTAAGAAGAATTTAAGTTCTTTAAAGTAAGAAGAAAGAGGTTTTCAAGGCGTCAAGGCAAAAAGTACAGAACGAACAATGTGCAAACTAAGGAAAGCTTTCAAATCTGTGAGCTGTGACAATTACCATTCAATCAAGCTAATGCCCCACACCGCATGGAAATCGTTGAGTATGAATAAGGTAGTCAACTGCCTGGGATACTTAGACTGTCTGATGATTAAATGCCGGTTGGTCTGCGGTGAGTCACCAAACCATAGATAATTTGCATATTGTGTTGGTTGCCTTCTCAAAAGTATTCGATAGACAATCAAGAGATTTGATGTGGATGGCTCTCAGACAGCAAGGACACTGATGTTGAAATTATCGTGAAAATAACCAACTATTATCACCGAAGAATTCCAAATCACAAATGGGGTACAAAAAGGTAGCATATTTTTATTTGCAGTGCTGGATTACATCCATACGTGAAGTCAAAGTGAAGAAGTACAAAAATTATTCCCTGCTCTGTATAGCAATCGGTAGACGTTTCAGAAAGAAGAGATTAACGTATTAGTCTAAGGATAATCTCAATACCTGAGCTGGACAATTTTTGATCCGGGCATGCCTATATTACCGACATAATATTTGACTAGAAGAGGGCTTGCCAAATGAAAACCGTTTAAATATCCATGGCCTATGGTGCTTTATAATGGAGATATCGAAAGTGAATTGGCCCTTTTAATACTTGATCCCTGAGTTCTCTTACCGTTAAGATTGGCACATAGACAGGCCAAATGATATTTGAGATGATGTCTTGATTTCGGTTAAAAACTCTTACATGTCGTTTACTCTTTTCGTCTGAACTGACAGTTGATATTGTCAGTGTGAAAGTCTGATAACGTCTAAAAATATTTTTGCTGTAAAGAGTTCAGCCCCACTTTACGTTGAGCCATCCTTAATCTTAGATCATACTTTTGAATTGTTCAACTTACAAAACCAGATTCTTTGTATAACTAGAGGCTGATTTGACATAAGTTCATTCTTTAGTCTCTGACGATGGCGGCGGGTTTTTCCAATATCCCTTTCTTACCTCACCGTAGCGTGAGCTTTCCTGTTTAGATAATAAATAGTCCGCCAAATAACATTTTATTTGAAAATGGGCGCAAAACATCGAATGTAGCTTCGGCTGTGTGGCACGTAGCGCCATCCTGTTGAAACCAAATGTTGCCAATATCCTCCTCTTCAATTTCTGTGAACAAAAATTCGTTCAACATGGCCCGATAACGATCGCCATTGACTGTAATGGTCACTCCTTGCTCATTTTCAAAGAAAAATAGCCCGATCCGCACAAAACAGTGACTCGTTTTGGGTGTATCGGCTTTTCATTGTATGCGTGCGGGTTTTCTGTGCCCCAAAATCGACAATTTTCTTGTTTACATACCCGCCAAGATCAAAATGAGCTTCATCTGAAAAGATGATGTTTTTGGCAAAATCGGCATCTTCTCTAAGTCGATCGCAGGCCCACTTAGCGAAGCGAAAACGCAGCGTTAGGATAAAACTAATTATTTGTCAAATCAGACATGAGCTAAGTGTTACCATTGACGAAATAAGCACTAATTAAAAAAAAAATCGTTAGATGGCGGACCCTTTATAATATCTACGGATTTACAGCACGTAAGCTTTATTAGAAACTACAAAAAGTGTATGTTAGACTTAATTTTCCGTTTGAACCTATAGCCACTGTTGTATAATTGTATAACTAAGCAACTAAGCAACGTACTTGCAGTAATTGATACGACTTTATAAATACTTTTTCCAAAAACTAATTTCGATTTGCTCTCGAATGGGAAAAGCAATACATATATTGAAAACATATGAACTCTTCCAAATGTAGACGAAGCAGTTACTTGCTTATACATACTGAATCATAAAAAAAAACGATTTTCCAAATATTCCTTAGAAATGCTCGTGGCTGCCAACCGGGGCTTACCAAGTAAATTTCAGGACAAATGAATCAAGGTTTGGAAGAGCTATTCAGCTACTCTTTCTCCAAACGACCACCAAAAAGTTTTTTGTCCTTTATATATTCTAAAAAAAAAAAGTAAATGTCTACAAAAAAAGCCAATGAAAATTAATGAAAATTGTTGTATGTGTCTAACTCGCATGTTAGTTTTAAAAGCATCCCTACTCACGGAAACAGAATGGAAGGAATGTTATCTACCATCATTCATAAGGATTTGTGCTAAGATCGACGGCTACTAATCTTTTACCTTTCTATCATACATGTTCAAATGCCTTTGAATGTGAGTAGAGTTTGACTGCATCTAAGGCTTTTGTAACCTTTGTGATGGCTTTCGATCAGACCTTTGTCAGGCATTACACAAGGAAGTGATCTTTCGTGCTTTTTTGGTTGGTTGCAGTAAATGATTTTATTCCTTGCGTGATGATATGTGAAAACCATATGTTGAAACCATCTAAAATGCTTAATGACTTCTTACAAAAAGTTTTTGACACTTTTATAAAATATTGCTCTTAAACGGTCTAAGTTTGAACACGGCCAAGTCCCAAAGTATCACCTTCTCTCGCAAAAGAACTCCTTGTATTACAGAATATCCAATATCACGACAAACTGTATCTCAAGATTCTAGATTTCGTAAGCTTGGTGTCTTTTTAGTATCAACCATGAATTTTATCAACTTCATTAAATGCTTTTTTGTCACAACTCAGCAATCCTATAACCAGTTCAGCAATGCAATTAACAATCAATACGAGTTCTCTTCCGAGCTGAAGGGGAGATATAACCGCGGCCGTGTGCCCAGCCCTCTCACATACGATTCAGAGTCCCCGGCGGCGGCGCCCGGCCGATAGTTTGATCGAATTGAGTTACTGGCGTGCTCACTGCGCCAACTTTATAGTTGGATTGGTTTAGTTTTAAGGTAATTGTGAATCCCATCAAACCTATTTATCGGCCGATATCTTATAGTTCTAATGCGCTCTGTGCTATTCATCTCCATTCTGATCAACAAATCAATCAAACAGTCTAGCGACTCAAAGTCTGCTACCTGCGGAGGTTCTCATACTGTTGGACATTATGCAAAAAGTACAAAAATAGCTTTGAGGCGAGATCTTGAACACATACATAATTAACTTGAAAAATCTGGACCGAAAAGACACTCCATTTGGTTTCTTAAAAAACAATTTCGTTAATTCACTAATAAATTCAGCCCCAAAATCATATTAAGACGTTTTCTGAAACGAAAAACAATCATGCATTGAATGTAGAAAAATGCATGAAAATTGAAACATAGTTTAATTCACTCTGTAATCAAACACAAAACACTTTAAAAATATCGGCTTACGAATTTCAAAAATCTGGCAAACATGGCAGCGAAATTCTATATGTTACAAACGCCATTACTTCCACGAAGACGTTCATAGCTATAGCTACAAGGGAAAACAACAAAATCAGGGAGTAATTGTCAAAGTAATTACTCGCTCATATTCGAAAAGAGAAACCAACGTAAACGACAGACGACAGGAACATAAAATAAACATATGGCCTTGTAAAACTCTCATGAACGTAGTCAAACACACATAACAGGGTACAGCACACCCAACAACTTTTTATGAAAATTACACGCTTGAACACCCACATTACACCAACGAAATTATATTTTCCCATCGCTAACATTACATTTTTTAAACAAAAACCCTACTTTTCTACCCCTCCAAGGACCAACTCATTTCAACATTTCAAAAACTGCTCTCTGCCTTGCAAATGAACAAAAAACCAAAAAAGTTAAGAATATAAAAATAGCACACCTATTTAATCTCTTGAGCAAGAACACACAGAAAAATTTACCACAATCAAAAAATCAACTCGAGCCCAATGCCATGCACAGTCAAAATCCAACACCAACGCCAACGTGTCGAATTTAAATTCAACAAGTTTTTTTTTCTCTGTACCTATAGATTTGCAGTTCCACAACCACACTAACTTGACTGTTTCTAGTACTCTTCTCCTTCGTTTTTTTTTTCTTTTTGTCTGAACTCCATCCGCTGTAAATTGTAAAGTTGCATGAGTGTAAATATGTATCGCTAGACTCGAACATAAAATGAAGCTCTATTGTGAGTTTTGTGTGACAAATTTTCTTGTCAAGTCAAAGTAGCGAACTTTTTTGTTGAAGCCACAATTTGAAGGGAATTCCCTTGCTCTGCCGGATGTATGCATGTGTCAAGTCAAAACCCCTCACCACTGCCATTCAAGGACGTGCAACAAGCAAAAAATAAAATTAAAATGAATTACCAAATAAAGATAGACGACGACAGAACGTCGACGACGACGAACAAAATGGAGATAAATTTAATTTTGCTAAAATTTCAGAAAGGATATAATTAGAGTGAGAACGGGAAGCACAGAAAGCGTAGTCCCCTCCGTTAGGAATACCAGACGAAAGAGGATACATGAGAACGACAAAAATCGTCGTCACAGAGTTGACGGAAACGAAAGGACTGCCATACCAAAACAGCAAAAATATATGAAAAAAAGAAAACTTGATCCTACCTGATAATCCATCGAGTTGCCATATCCCATGTGATTACACGAACAGGAACAGTGTTTGATATGATGCTCCAGTTCATGGTCGAACATGCCTGAACAAGGATGTTGATGCTGATGTCGTTGAGGAGGAGCTGCATCGGTGGCAGCTGCAATTCCTGTTGACTTTGTTGATTGTATTGATTTAACTAAATCGTTGAAATGATTTGTTGTCCTAGTGCCGTTGCCACTGTCGTCTTTGGGTTGTACAAGCCCTTTGGCAGGTCCTGATAATGCTGCTGCTTCCAACTCGGAGTCCAAATCACTGATTCTGGGTGGATTCAATGGTTTTAGGGCTGATGCATCCAGTTCAATGGCACAACCGGACATGAGGAGACTCTTTGTAGGGCTCTTCCGGATTGTGCACGTTATACCCATTATGCTGCCACCACCCGTTGCACTGCTGTTGCTGCTGCTACCACCACTTCTCCCACCAGCACCACCTCCACCACCACTAAAACTGTCACAACCTGTAAAACTTAAAAAGCTTTTATGTCGATGCTGTTGTTGGTGCTGCTGCTGTTGCTTTTGCTGATGGTGTCTTCGGATGACTCCTGAACTGTTACAATTCCCATCGGCTAGGTTGTCATCATCGATGCAACTGTCATCATGAATTAAAGACGAGATCTTTAGCGGCAGCCTTGTTGTACCACCACCACCACCACTACCACCAGTTGCCGATAAGGAGGACGACGCTGAGACCACCGAAGGTGGTATTTCCGGTGAATTGGACTTGCTGGAGGTGGCTGAGAAAAGCATGAGTCGCATCATCTCTATAGAGTCTTTGGTTAGAGGCACCGTGCAAGACCCACTGTCAGTTGAATCGTAGTCGTTATTATCACTGAGACTTCCCGATTGGCCTAAACCACCGCTGTCACCGCCTGTGCAACTTGTGTAATTGCAATTGTAATTGCTGCGGCTGCGACGCTTTTCAAGACCACCAGCGGATGCGTCACCCTTCTTCTTACCTAATATTTGATGATGCAGACTTCTGAAGTGGCGACGAACTGCGGGCCCACCGGAGTGTGATAGGGTGGCACACCTTCGAATGGGTGGTGGTGTGAAAATGGGTGAAGCAGTAAATTGCGGTGGTGAGAAAGTTCCGGTTGGTTTAGCTCCAGAGGTGGATGACAGTAAAAACGGCTGTGCAGCAGTGGCTGATGATGAGGTGGATTTTTTCTTTCTACCAAGCGATAAGGTTGAAGCAGCCACATCGGATGAACGAAAAAGTGTAAGTGGAAGAGGTGGAACGTCCAAGCCGTCGACTAAATCACCACAATGTTCATTGATTGTAGGAAGGATTTTCTGTTGCTGCTGCTGCGACGTCGACGACGACAAGGATGCACCTGACGGAGCTGTTCCGGCAGGAGGTGGAGGTGGCGGAGGGGTTTGAAATAAATTCGATTCACTTATTGCACGTAACTGAGCTTGTTCCTCCTCTTCGAGTGCCTTGAGAGCACGTAGATCCCATTCCCCGGATGTCATTAACCGTCTCTTTTAAAATATTTTTAAATTTAGTTTTTTTTTTGTTTTTTCTTCTTTCATTCGCACTTCATTTTCTTTGTAATTGTAGTCTCCGCCAACGCGACACGAATCTCACACGAGTTTTAAAAGAAGATAATTTTTACCGCCGAATGTCATCTCCGTTCCTAAATTCGTCTTTTCAACACTCAACAACCAACTTTAGCGGGGCTAGTATCAATCGGAAACGTAAATTTTTTTCGAAAAAATTCCTTTGCCGCGATTATCACGCTTCGTGGTCTGAATCGACACTGAAGTGGTAACAACGATTGTAAGCCATTATATTGCACGGGCAGTAGAGTACAGAGTAGCACTATGCTTCATCCACGACCAGGAACAACGTGTTGTTCTGTGTTCGGTTCCCTAAAAAAGACTTTGATGGAGCCGGAAGAATTGTGTTGGTGGTGGTGGTGTAGAAAGTTGCTGCTTGCTGGCCTTATCACCTTATTAACCCTCGTTCGACATTGCAATCCACAGCAGAGAGCTTACGTTCCACAAATGTGCAAAAGGGCTTTTCTGTGGAAATTGTATTTTTTTTTCGATAATATGAGAGGATTTACCTGCTCGTTTCCACCTGTTCAGGAATATCCTTGTCGAGGGTAAGCCAAATCGACTGGAGCAGAGAGAATTTTCAGAGAGATAAAGAGATTCATGCACAGCCATTGTTTGTGCCTCTATACATAAAAGAGTAGGTATAGCTAAAGAAATCAACTTGGGAACCAAAAACTGTTGAATTTTCTTCTTTTAGCTATGAGTTATGTATGCGCACAGCAATATTTAAAACTTTCGAGCATTTTCAAAGTTATTCAATATTCTGAAGTTTTACAAGCGATTTATCCTACTTATAGATTTTCACAAAGGGTTTCATAACTGGTAGTGTACCATAAGCAAAATAACAGTCAGCGTATACAATTTTCTTTTATTTTGTAAGCCAAATCCACATTTCATTATTTTCATCTTATCATACATTTGTTTGAAAATTTTCTTTGGAGCTTATTAGTAAAAAATTTCTAGTAAAAGAAGATAGACACGGTTTTAATTTGGGAAAGAACACTTTCAACACCGTGATACTCTTTTTTCAGATTTTAGAATGGTTGGGATCAAGGTCGTAGCCAGGGGGGGATAACAGGGGTTTAAACACCACCCCTCCCCCTCCCGAAAATGTTTCAAAATTCTTCTGTATACCATACATTTCCGCATCAGTATGAAAATTGTACTCACACTGTGCTATAGTGAAAAATAACTTTTGAAGCGACTTGGTTGGTATGGTTGAGCAGGAACATCATATTAATGATGAAAGTTATTGGTATAGTACATTAATATGATGTACTCAACCAAACCAATAACCTAAACTAAGTCACATCAAAAGTAATTGCAATGCTTTTCATTTTGTAGCACAGTTTAATTACTGTTTATTTTTATAATTTCTGATTTTGGTTTTAGCCGAAGTAGTAAGACATAATTATCGATGAATTTAGTAAGGTAGCTCTGACAATTTTTAAATACAACCCCAAAACGAAATACAGTCCCAGGCTGCCAGTTAACTTTAGTTTCGATACCACATGATGTGTATGTATGTACATTGTATCTAAACAACTCAAGTAAATTAAGTGTACCTAATAGATTGTTATGTACCTATATGAAACAATTTGAATAGTATAGTGTATATTTATTTTACTTCCAAATAAACAAATGGTGTCCTTGTAGGCATTAGTTTTGAACTTCGTCATTCCACTTCAATTAGTTGCAACATTTTACTCGGTTTATTCCATGCGTTTCTATTCTCTCGCAAGACCAATAAGCAAAAAGCTACAAGCTACCCAATGGCTATTCATCGACAAACTAAGATTTTATTGAAATTAGTTTTGTCCTTAGCGAAAAATTCTGATGTTAAAAAGCAGTTCTGTAAGAGTTACCGTTTTAAGATAAATCTTGCAAGATCCATTCTTACCAAAAGATAGACTTTATCTAAATCGTCAAGGCCGTGGGGCAAGAAGAACCACTTAAGCTTTAGACCCTCGAAAATTTTTTTCAAGTCCTAAAAAGGAGAAAGAAGCAAATATTTTATTAAACAATACTTCAACCTTTGAAATATCATCATAGTAAAAAATCAGAATAGTTGAACAGTGGTATATAGAGATTTGTGTATATCTCTATAAACAAACTTATCTCGAAAGTCCGTTTTGCCATTTGCCTCACTAGTGGGGCAATGATATCGAAAGCAAACTTTATTATAAATACTTATATTTTATTCCTACCATTGTTTTAGAGCTAAAATTCCAATTTGATCAACGGCTAGTGCGAGACATCCACTTCGGCTGCAGATTTGCAAACAGGACGAGGAACGAAGAGAATTTTCAAACACTTTTTTTTCATACTTCTTTATATCGTAATGTTTTCTCAATTATTTTTTTGCACCAATCTATAAAGTGCCTTGTAGTGTGTACATTATTGTAAATTCCCACAATACCAATTAAAATACTCGTGTTTGATCGATTTTCGGCTAAAATGGGCTGCATTAATTTTATTTATTACATACTAGCTGACCCACCCGGCGTTGCTTCGGTCTAACTTATTTAAAGCGTTGTTCACACAAAACTGTCAAGAAACGAAAACTAAGAAGACGAAGTTTAAGAATGTCTGAAAATTTCTAGTCTCCCGTTTCCGTAGGAATGTGGTCATAAAATGTAGACTACTAGCGACCCGCCCCGGGTTCGCACGGGTACAATGCTGATACTAAATACACTACAGAAAAACTGTGAACATTTAAATTTGGAGTAAAATAATTCCCCTTTCCCTATACCATGAAGATTTCCTGCTATCTTTGGAATATTCATACAAAACTTATTTACTTTTTACATTCTTATCTTTTTATTTTATTTTTACAACAATTAATATATTACAGAATGTCTTTATATACAACGTTCACAGCTTTCTTGTAAAAAATAATTTGCTATTCGCGCGACTAAAGCCTGAACTACATCAAAACACAAAGTAAAAAGTTTCTTATTCATAGGCTCGCTCCCGCCGCCCCGGCCGGCTGACACCGCCCGCCGCAAACGCTACGGCCCGCAATTTTTAAATCTGTAATATCTTCGAAAATATTCATTTAAATCACATGCTGTAAAGGTCAATTTTGATCTACATGAAATGCACAACGTATCTTATGTATTTAATTGGATAAGGAATGGTGTTATATCCTTTAAAATAGCTTGGTAAATAACCCATATTTTTTTTTTGTAATATGTAAAAAATAAAAATGGTTACTGTGGCTTATCCTTAGGAGATAAACATATGCTTTCGCGGACTTTTTTTTAAGGTATACAATTCCGAAGGACATAAATTTGATCTATCTCGTAAGGTTTAGCCAGCGTGTTCAATGTAAGCGCAGAAAAATATGTTTGTTACGACATAACATTACAAGTCATTAAATTTCTCGGCTTTTCTCTACTATAATATGCATGTATTATACATATAAACCTTCCTCTTGAATCACTCAAGTCATTAAAAAAAAAAAAAACCGCATCAAAATCCGTTGCGTAGTTTTAAAAATCTAAGCATACATAGGGACATAGGGACAGAGAAAGCGACTTTGTTTTATAAAGGGTTTTCCAATAGGTATTATATGATTTTGGAGTGGCGTTTCGGTCATTTGTAGTATGTCATGATCTGTCATTTGTTTGTTATTGCATTCAGAAGTGTTTACAATTTCACCTTTGGACCACCGTAAACGTCGTGAACTTTCTGATTTTGCCTAGGAACAACTTGAAATCGATAACGATTTTTTTTAAAAATCATCTTTTCCGAAGAGGCTTACTTTTATGTGACTAGTGCGTTAAATAAACAAAACTGGCGATGAAAATCCACAAAATATTCATGAAAAACCATTACATTCACCTAAATTGACAGTTTGGTGTGGTATTTGGGCTGGTGCAATCATCGGTCCGTACTTCTTTCAAAAGCTGGTGAAGCTGGTAACACCATTACTGTCAATGGAGAGCGTTATAGATGGATGATAACCAACTTTTCATGGTCGAAATTGGAAAAAATTGATTTTGACAACATTTGGTTTCAACAAGACGGGGCTACGTGTCACACAGCAAATGCAACAATTGAATTATTGTGAGAAAAATTTAGAGATTTGATTTTATTTAAAAATATGGTGATATTGAATGGCCTCCAAGAAGTCGTGATTTAACACCATTAGACTATTTCTTGTAGGGTTATTTGAAGTTATTGGTCTTTCAATATAAACAAGATTCTCTTCCAGCCTTACAAGTCAGTACTGAACGAGTCATTCATGATATACGACATGATTTAGTAGGAAAAGTGCTTGAAAATTGGGTTCATCGAATTTGTTGCTGCAGAAGAAGTCGCGGTGGCCATTTGAAAGAAATTTTATTTAAAACATAATTGTATTAATTGAACTGCACATTAAATAATAAATATATGAATTTCTTTAACAAAAATTGTGTTTTTTTCAAGAAAGAAATCATATCACTCTTATTGGAAAACCCTTTACTATGTAGTGATGATACCATTCAGAAAAGTACACACAGATTGGTGAATTGAATAATGAGAAACATAAACACGACTACATTTGTCAATTTTGCAAATCAATAAATGGTATTGCTTATTTATTTTTTTCTAAAAATGTCAGCTACATCGCCTTCATAGTAAGTTACATCTTACGCTTTATATTATGCACTATGATGACTGCTATAAATTAAACAGTGCCTATATGGGTGCAGATAAGTAATAAGAGGTTGATTTAGAGAAATGGTTATTAGCTGAAATCCGGTTAATCGAATTATTATGACAATCCGAATCAGGGATAAAAATTCGCATTACAGCATTAGCCTAATATGTGCCCTCGTCTCCACAGTAGAGAAAAATGATAATTCCAGAGGATGTTGCTACGAGCTAAAAATATATGAGAAATAACATAGACATGACGAGAAAATCGTGTTCTTTTCGAATTGAAAACAAAACTAGATAAAGAGGACATCTTTGGAAACACAAACGATAAGCATAGTCCACTTGGCAAAACCTCCATAAACGTACTCAGGTTAATCGATTTCGCGGCGGGCTAAATTTTATTGTTAGCAGTACACGCTGCTCTCTCAATTCAAAACTCATAAAGGGACATGACGATCCCACGTTCAATCAACCGTCAACCAAACTGGCCATCTTGCGTTAGACACAAAACCCTCTTCAATTGCTGTTAATATCCAAATCTTCGGTGTTCCAACTTTTGCTCAGATTACTACTTTGTGGCAGCTAAGGTGCTTGTGAGGATATCTTGTTCGCAACCCAAGCAAACTAACGCTGTGAAACGATATGACTTCAAAAATTTAACATTACAAAAGATAACCACACACCTTATCCAATCGAGTGTCTTTCCATATATCCTTGAATCCTTTGCCAACAGCATCAAACATTGAAGACCACATTGCCATCAAGCAATCAGAACTGCAACCTCAGAAGTATGTTCTGTCATCAAACAAAGGCAGAGAACATCGACGAATTGGACAATACGTCACAAAAGACAGACATAACTTCGAGGTAGTACAGATACAGAACTTCGTATATCTAGGATCAGCTATAGACACGGAAAGCAGCATCATTGCGAAGATTGAATAGAGAATTACTAAGAAGTAACACCTCTCTAGAAAAACCAAGGCTACCTTTTATAAGTCCTTGATTATCCCCCTCATGCGGCGCTGAAGAATGAGTCATATCTAAAGTGGAGGTTTCGAAAGAAAACTACTCTACTATGTGAGCTTTGGTCCCGTTTGCAAAGACAATGTGCGGAGAAGCATTTAAAACAAGGAAATGTATAAACTGTACAACAACACGAGCTAACAGTAGAGCGGATAACAACGCTCCGTCAAGTGACATTTTCGAAAGCATATTGCAGGGGAGCTGTGGCAAAGGAAAACATCGGCTTAGGTGGCGCAATCAAGTGGAAGATAACGTCAACCGCAGTATTAGAATTGAAAAAGTGATTTCACCGCAATCGTTTCGTTTCATCTTGGTAGTTGAGCATCATCAAGGCACTCTACCAAGACTTGTCTCGATGGATTTACTATAGTCAGTATTCACTTACAAATACAAATTTGAGTCCGGAACTGCACTGTAAACTATATTGTCTTAGGAGACTTTAATAAAGTCAAACCTTAAACTTGATGGTGGTAATATTTTGCCTGTACCTGCGGGCTGGCATAATTTTCAGTGAATGAGAAAGTAATTAACGATATTTAAACAGCTTTGTTGGGTTCTTAACTTTTCTAAGCTTGTTGGGTTCTTAACTTTTTTTTTTAATAGTGCAGTGATTCTTGTGAGTGCTAAACAATAACAATATTAAGCTCGTTTATTAATCAAACTCAAATCTCATGTCAAAGTGGTTGATAAAAAATTATAATACAACTCTTCCTTTCCAAAGGACATCTCTTTATCTGTATAGGTCATTAAAACCAAATGTTTTGAAACTTTTTTCAGGACTCCAACGGTCTGCTAGGATGGAGTATTCGCACATATTTCGTATCTATATAAGTCTAATTGGACCTTTTTACTTACAACCTAACGAGCTTAGCCACCGCATCCATAAGGCCATCATTTCATCCATGCTCATCGACCGAGTGTTCGTCTTAAATTATTCAGATCAACTTATCCCACAGCCAAGCTACAAAAAACACCTTTAAATGGTTTCGGCATTATTTAAAGAAACTAATACGTGTGAATCGATTTCACTTTCCCATGAGTGTAGTTTAAACTTTCAAGCTGAAACTTTGTCCATTTTTGATTTCTTTTTTTCTTGTCGTCCATTTTTTTGTGTTCTGGTTCTTTTATATAAAGTTTGACGTACGTGAATGGCAACCACAATAGAGTACTTAGCCTCTCTACCCCCTTATGGAATTCGCTTTCAAAGTTTTTGAGAGAAAACTACTAAACCAGGCATCCCACTAGAACTAAAACAATGGAGAATAGGCAAACACAGTGCTTCATTGAGACTAGGCGTGTGGATCAAATAATTATTATGTTCATTGCTCCACACACACATGTATACATGTGTAATCGGTATAAAGTGAAATGTATTTCAAAAATATTTCATAAAATAAAATGCCTTTCACTTCCGGTCGGCCTTTCAACACATCAATGGTGAAGCCGATGCTGATGCAGAGGCCCTACACCAGAAAGTATCTCGATTGGAGACCATTTGCAATTACCCGCAAGCATAAAGTGTTAAATCGAATTAAGACGATAACGTGTCTGCAACATTTGAGTGTTTGTGGCTGGCATGAGTTCATTGGGTCAAAATGGCAACTGTCACATCGCCTGCACACAGCATCATCTCAATGGGTGGATAATTGAAGCTGAAACAATTGCATGGGCTTGTGCATTTGTGAACATGGAACTAAAATAATAATGCGATGCTGATGCTCGGTCGATGAACCAGCGTTGTCGTTCAGGCTATTGCAAGCTGTACTTGTAAGAGAAGATCAGTGTTTGCAGAAGTCCCATGGAGGATAATGCAGCTGCTTTAAATTTCCATAAATAATGAGTTGACTGTGTGCTGTGTTGACAAAGAGGAATATACGTACGCACACCGTAGATGTTGAAGCATCACCGAGAAAGGTGAATTTCAATGACATTCCACAACTCAAAACTCATATTCTTTTGTCACACTGTGCGGTGTATGCTGAGGTTGATGGTTTAAAAATGAAAAATTCCTGTCAACACTCCTTTTTTTTGGCATGGTAGGATGGCCTTTGTGGGAAAATTCCCATTTTTCAACCTCATCCTCTCGGCTTTTGGACTGAAATTATTATTGAAAAGATTTGAAAGGCAAACATTTTGAACACGGTGAGGTGATTTTATCACACGATTACCACAGCATCTCAGATGAGATGGAAGAAAAACGAGAAGCCTGCCGGATATACCTGTTGAGTAATGGAGGTAAGACGTTATTATGAGTTACTGATGTGGCTTACTACACTGGTTAGCTTGCTGGCTTGCTGGCTGGTTGGCTGATTGTGGGATAGCTTTCATGAGGTTAAAAAGGAATCCCACAGTGAGTTTAAGCAAAATTAATTCAGATTTGCACACTTTCGGGTTGAAAGCGATAAGCTAAAGCAATATTTAAATAGAGGACGAGCAAGCAGAGGTGCCAATAAGAATACAAAAAAGTTGAGAGGTGTCAAGGGACACCCGGATGGAACGAAGTTCCTTTCGATTAATTAGTGAAATAATTGTAATAAAATTTTATTTTTTTTAAGTTATAATAATATTTTTTTTATTATTAACAAATATAATGTTATATAAACTTAATCAGTAGGCTCAATTTTCGTAATAATTGGTTTGTGGTAACTGAAGTAGGAAACATATGTTTGGGATTCTATTTTATTTAAATGTCTTGAAAAAACTGCATCAATGGTAGTATTATATTTTGTTGTTGATTCCGCTGGATTATTGTTAATTCTTAAATCAAATTCTTCCTCTAGAAACTGTTGCAATGGTTTTGATTTTTCATTACTGAAGTTGATGTTAAAATCACCGGCTAAAATGAGTGGAACTTTATCTAAATTTTTGTTGTATCTGCTAAGCGTTCGAGATGCATCTTTAGAATACTCTAGCAGTGCTCGATGAATGAACTCCTGAATATCTATTAATTTGTTATTTGGTGAGACATATATGACTGCCATGATTAAGGTAACACCGTTTTCCATTACACACTCTGCTGCACATAAATCTGCGACACTTGTACGTCTTACGTGCAAGTTCTGCATATTGTCCATTATGACCGACATATTTGGTGTTACAAGATTGGTTGTATCATTTATGTTGTGATATATCGCAACTCCACCTGAACGAACAAAATCACGTTTAAAGTGGGTTATACAGTTAAAATTCGGTATATCGCATTCTTCTCGATTGTCCAACCATGTCTCTGATAATAACAAAATGTTCGTTTTTTCTGTAACAGAGTCTATTAAATCAACTGAATGTTTACGAAGGCTTTGGACGTTGAACGTACACAATGAAATGCCTTTATCGCTAGTAATGAAATCAATGACAGATTTTGCCTTCGTTTCAAGCTTATTTAATGACAATCTCTGAAACTCTAGTACTAGAGATATTGTTGATGAAGCTTGTACTCGATTATGATGAAATCGAAATTTAATTTCATCATCATCAAATGTAACGATAAATAAACCTTCAATGCTTGTTACACGAGAGAGAGCAACATAAACAAGTTGTTGTGGATGTATTTTGTCATACTCGTAAACAATTTGATCAAATGTTCCACCTTGTGACTTATGAATAGTTATAGCACAAGCAGAAATTATGGGAAAGTGTTTACGTTTAACAGTAACTGCTTTATTCCTTGTCATGGTTATGTTGGATGTTCGCCATTCAATAGGTACAGCAGCATTATTAACTTTGCTTTGGACAGCTAGTAAAGCAGCTTTTTTTCTTGCTTTTTGTCCAACCTTTGGTGATCCACAGAATTCGAGCCAAACTCTGCAAACTACGTTGTCCTCATTGAAGTCTAGGTGAATTAATTTACCAACGGCACCATTAACTAATCCATCACGTACATCAATATTTGTTGTGATAAGATAATACTTTCCTTTTACAAAAGTGATTTGGTAAGGTAATCCCCCAGTATCGATGACAGATTTTTTGTGTAGTTGTATTCTAAAAGAAGCTTCTTGTTCTTGATTTTTAGTTCCAGTTATTATATCCTTTGCTATTGAGATGATCTTATCTGGAGCTTCTTGCAAAATTGAATTGTTGTAGCTGTCTACAGCGACATTAGTATAAAATAAACGAACACCATGAGGACTTAATTGTCGAGTTTCTTCTTTTTTAAAAAATCTTGATTCGATAATTTCTAATTGAAACTGTTCCAAAACTTCACCATTGCCAATCTTTGTAAGTATTAATGAAAATGCAGCATTAGCCTGTCTCATGACTTGCGTTAGCTCAAAAAATTTAAGACCTCGCCATAAATGTGGACCAACCATTCTCGTTTTAATAGGTTTATATATCAATGTTGCCCTTACTGGTGGAGCCTGGCGTAAATCACCAATTAAAATGACGTCAATGCCGCCAAAATCAACATTATGATTTGCAGTAATTTGTTTTATGCGGAAATCAATTTTGGCTAACAGTTCTGCGCTGATCATGCTGATTTCATCAATAATCAATACTTTGACGTATCTAAAAAGAGATCTGTACAAATATAAAATTTCAGATGATAATGGCAATAGTTTAGAAATCGAGATTTTAAGAGCAGTATGAACCGTAGTACCATCAATTGCCACAGCAGCTTTACCAGTAGATGCGCAAACTATATACGAATTACAGTAACCATCATTGTCAGTATATCTATTGTAGATTTCCATTATAAGTTTAATAACAAAAGTCTTGCCACTTCCTGCTGGACCAGTGAAAAAAACTTGAAATGGTTGCTGATTCTGAGTTTGAAGATGAGATATAATATGCATTAAAAGTTCTTTTTGCTCACTGTTAGCCGACCTCATTAAGTCGTAGAATTGTTGAGTATCCATTGTATTTTCTCTTTTTTTTGCAATAGCACCAAGTTTGCTGAGTGTGCAAGACAGTGCTCGTAAGCACAAAAATAATCATTTTCAAGGAAATTCGTGTTTGAGACCTTTTCGTTTGTGAGTTAGTGAGGTAGGTCAGAAATTTTATTGGAGGCAGGCACATGAAAATTAAGTTTTGGCGAAGTCATTGCGTGTAGGTATTTAGTATTTGTACATTTTCGTTGAAATCTTATAAGTATACCTAATAACAAATTCTGCATGTGAAACTTTGATCGATTATCGATACAAATTAATTTTCAAAGTAAAATTTTAGTTCATCTAATATTATTTTGTTTTATCTATTTCGGATATTCATTATAGCAGTTTCAAAGGCGGATAGGGTCAATCAAATTTAAAAAATGAGCATCGCTGGGTCGCTCGACCTTCTGATTGCTCGTAATATATTTGGTGGTACAGGATTGCCAAGTACACATCAATTATGAAAATTGAGTTAAATTAGTATTAGTATAAGTATTAGTATTAGTATCAGTATAAGTATTAGTATTAGTATTAGTATTAGTATTAGTATTAGTATTAGTATTAGTATTAGTATTAGTATAAGTATAAGTATTAGTATTAGTATTAGTATTAGTATTAGTATTAGTATTAGTATTAGTATTAGTATTAGTATAAGTATTAGTATTAGTATTAGTATTAGTATTAATATAAGTATTAGTATGAGTCTTAGTATTAGTATTAATATTAGTAAATAGTATTAGTATTAGTATTAGTATTAATATAAGTATTAGTAATAGTATTAGTATTAGTATTAGTACTAATATTAGTATTAGTACTAATATTTGTATTAGTATTAGTTTTAGTATTAGTATTAGTGTTAGTGTTAGTATTAGTATTAGTATAAGTATTAGTATAAGTATTAGTATTAGTATTAGTAATAGTATTAGTATTAGTATAAGTATTAGTATTAGTATAAGTATTAGTATTAGTATTAGTATTAGTATTAGTATTAGTATTAGTATTAGTATTAATATAAGTATTCGTATTAGTATTAGTATTAGTATTAGTAATAGTATTAGTATTAGTATTAATATAAGTATTAGTAATAGTATAAGTACTAATATTAGTATTAGTACTAATATTTGTATTAATATTAGTTTTAGTATTAGTATTAGTATTAGTGTTAGTGTTAGTATTAGTATTAGAATTAGTATAAGTATTAGAATTAGTATTAGTATTAGTATTAGCATTTGTATAAGTATAAGTGTTAGTATTTGTATTAGTATTCCTTCCCCTTCCCCTTCCCCTTCCCCTTCCCCTTCCCCTTCCCCTTCCCCTTCCCCTTCCCCATCCCCTTCCCCTTCCCCTTCCCCTTCCCCTTCCCCTTCCCCTTCCCCTTCCCCTTCCCCTTCCCCTTCCCCTTCCCCTTCCCCTTCCCCTTCCCCTTCCCCTTCCCCTTCCCCTTCCCCTTCCCCTTCCCCTTCCCCTTCCCCTTCCCCTTCCCCTTCCCCTTCCCCTTCCCCTTCCCCTTCCCCTTCCCCTTCCCCTTCCCCTTCCCCTTCCCCTTCCCCTTCCCCTTCCCCTTCCCCTTCCCCTTCCCCTTCCCCTTCCCCTTCCCCTTCCCCTTCCCCTTCCCCTTCCCCTTCCCCTTCCCCTTCCCCTTCCCCTTCCCCTTCCCCTTCCCCTTCCCCTTCCCCTTCCCCTTCCCCTTCCCCTTCCCCTTCCCCTTCCCCTTCCCCTTCCCCTTCCCCTTCCCCTTCCCCTTCCCCTTCCCCTTCCCCTTCCCCTTCCCCTTCCCCTTCCCCTTCCCCTTCCCCCCTTCCCCTTCCCCCTTCCCCTTCCCCTTCCCCTTCCCCTTCCCCTTCCCCTTCCCCTTCCCCTTCCCCTTCCCCTTCCCCTTCCCCTTCCCCTTCCCCTTCCCCTTCCCCTTCCCCTTCCCCTTCCAATATCTGGCTTGCTTTCTATAAGAGAGAGAGAGAGAGAGACAAAGAGAGAGAAAGAGACAAACAGACAGAGAAATTGCTTTCTATAAGAGAGAGACAGAGAGAGAGAGAGACAGACAGACAGAGGAACATGCGACGCCGCAAAGCTTACAATTGCTTACTATAACAAACGTGACAACTTTTCGTATGAATTTTTTATGACGTATTATGTCGTGACAATTTTTCGTAAGAATTTTTTCCAGCTAGCCCCCTTTCATTACGCGCGATAAGGAACTTTGTTCCAAAAAGTAAAAAAAGGTACAAAACTGTTGAATATTTTGAAGAAAATATTTGATGTGGTAAGTCTATTTGAATTATTTCGTTTGAATTGGTTTTTGTTGAATTAAATTTGATTAAATAACGACGATTTGTAATTTATGTTTAAAAGGAAATAGCGGTACAGTGTTCGCTGCTGGGATTCCTCTGTAAATGCTATTACCTTGGGGAAGATTACTAGACAAATTGGTTGCGAGAAAGAGGGTTGCTCTGATATCTACATAAAAGGTAAGAGCTGAAGTTATGAAAGAAGAAAATTCTTATCCTTGATTTACAAGGACGTCTTTTTTGTAAAATATTTTAGCCTAGAATTTATCTCTTCTGAATACAAATTCTCAATTTTTTTCTTTTCACAATTCTTACTCTACGAGGGAATTTTGTATTTGAATTCGAGCCTCCTATTTACGAGTCTACTGTTGAGTACTTCAAATGTGTTGGTGAGTATCTTGTTAATGGAATTTTCAAGTAGGCAAAAACAAAAACATCTATCAATCATAAGAGTTGACATGACATATTTATATTCAATTAACGCATTCTGCGATACCAAAATAAATGTCTAAATAAATAATTATGTTAATTATTGTATCATCATTCATTTTTAATGAAAGGTGACTTAGTTTAACACAAGGTAACACGTATCAGTTTCGTAAACAAATTAAAATAAATAAATAAATTTGATAGAAACAACAAGTCTGAGAAGGGACGGAACCTAGAACAGACTTCATCGAAGTAATTTATTTTCATTAGTCATATATCGGCTAAAAACAAATGCTTAAAATGCTTTAGGAGTCTACAAGGGTGTAATGCGGGGAAACAAAGTCGGATAAATCATTCAAGATTCGTTTGGAACGGCTGAAATATAAAGTTTTATATTTAACTGTACGTCCTTAGTTGGGCTAGTGGTGGAACTGATGAGCAATTTCAGCTTCTTAAAATCGCGTCGGAATTGTTTTAGTGGAGAAATTCAAATGACTATTTAACTAAAACGCTGAATATGAAAAACAGCTACAAATAACATTTCGGCGACAGACGGTCAGGAAAATCAATGGATCCTTCTTTTGATAACATCAACAGGAAAATCCAGAAAGGTCAACAATTAAAAAGATGACACCGAAATTCTCATATCACGCCGGCGACCATTTCTGGTTTGCTTTGAGTATTCTGTAGCTGAACAACTAAGTTCCAGTTGTTGCAATATCAGTGGTGGGTTTTGCTAGTTTCTCAATTTGAAGGTAAAGAAGCGGCCCTCTTAATCGGGCCGTTTTACTTTGATTTTAGCTATGTCTTAACGGCCTCCACGCGGCGCCTACTGGATAGCCATTGAGAGAAGTAGTATTCGTACTGTTTTTTTTAGGGGTGAACTAACAGTTAAGACAAGGGTTGTTATGGTAACTCTACGTAGCAACCCTTAAAGTTGTTGTATAGATACCCTATCCCAGAGGCGCTGAAGCGTACTGGGTAATGGATTCTTGCAGCTTCATATATAGAGGTAGTTGTACTAAGATACGACACCGGTTGCCTTTCCGACGTTTGGAAGTCAAATTTCATAACAAAGGAATGGGTACTGGCTAGTAAGTGTAGTACTCCGAATAAAAAAAAATAAAGGGATTCAATGCACTTAGCATTGTTCCCTACAACATTGGTATAAGACCGATCAATTCCAGAAAACTGGGTGAAAGTTTGGTTTTGCTTTTGCAAGAACAAACGATTCCAGAAAACTGGGGAAACGTGAAGTCACCATTGTTAACTGGTTCAAAGGGAGGTTGCAAGACAAACCGATTCCAGTAAAAATTGTGATGACAAACACTCTAAGTAGAAGTGCGTCAACTCAATACATGATAGGTGCAGGTGACCAGCACATTAAAAAACACACTGCTGAGTAGAGTGGAATGGGGAACCACAGTAGTGTGTTTTGGGGGAGTCTGGACCCACCCAACCGCCCAAGGCATTGGTCTATCAAAAAGACACATTTGTATAAGGAGTAAAGGCAGTCTAGCTACTTTTAGGGTTACCAACGCTGACATCTTTTTGGTTGGTGATTATCAGTTGGATGCTCCAATTGCGGTTAAGGTTGCTCCAATTGCGGTTAAGAGTGATTTGTGTTGGACGTAGGGAGACGTATGTAGGTATTTTTATATGTTTGTTTATAGATATGTACATACAATATAATTTATAGTAGGGAGTTACAATCGTGGTGACGAATTCATGTTATATCATGTTATGCTCGCATATACATATATGTATATTAATTTTACATTTTGAAAAGTATTGTGAGAGTGCTGGTAGTTAAAAATTTAGATTTAGATGATTATAAGTCTGTGAGACTAGATTTTTAACATATTACATATGTGTTGGTGTTTATGTGCAATACATAGGTATACCTTTGTTAGTTTGTAATCGCTTAGAGTTGCCAATACCAGGTGTTTTTAGGTGTTTTGTGAATGTTTAAAAAGGAGTATCAAGCATTTAATACAATCTAGTACGCTTTTCCCTTAATAGTTCTATATCTATTCTACGCCATGCTACATTTTGTACTGTATAATACTACTTTTTTAGATTGTAGCACAATTTTTCTTACTAATGGGGTTAACACTGATAATTAATTTCCTTATAAAAATTTGATGTTTGTCGTCTTTCGGTTAGTTCTTTGTGAAACATTTATGGATAAGCAACAATCGTGCAGTCTATTATATAATCATAAGATTGTTTACTTATTATAAACAAAACCATTATTTCACAGTTATTTAGTTCGATAAAAGTGAAACTTTTCCAAGAATATTGTTTAAATATCTAATATAAACATAACAAAAATAAAAACACTATTCCCAGTCCGTTAAAAGTGAATATTTTCCAAGAATAATAACGTTCAAGTACTAAAAACTTTTTGCAAACATTCTTTTGTAAAATCTGTGTCGATCTCTAAACAAATATGTTTACTTGCGAACACTGTCAAACCACCTTTACTAGACGGGATAGTCTTGTTCGTCATAGGCAGATGAATCATGAGAAAAAAGTTTCAATTCTGTGTGATAAATGTGGTACGTTTTTTGATAACGCTAGGAATTATAGCTACCACATGAAGAAAAATCATCATGAATTCGTTTCACTTAACACAATATTGAAAAAAAGGAAAAACTCTCAATCTGGTGTGCAAAACAAACGGATTAAAATTGAGGGTGATTTGAATGATGAAGTTAAACATTGCAATATTTGTAAGCTGAATATTAGGAAATCAATGTTTCAAGGGCACCTAAAGAGTGATTCGCATAAAACAAATGCTTGTAGTAAGCATGATGGGTATGGAGGAAATGTTGAAACTATATCTACGGCTTTTAAGAATCGCATAAAAAGCTATAGAGTTCGAGATTGCAATCGTCAAATTGATTATAAGGACTTTATGAAGAAGCAAGAAACTATTATAATAGAACTTGTAAAGAAAACAATGGAGGTCGAAAGTGTTATAAAAGTAGCTTTTGAAATGTTTGGACTATATGTAAAAGATAATGCTAATGAAATGATGACTGACATTAAATCATTTAACACAAAATATAAGATCATAAACCAGTCAAGTGATTTAAAAGAAATGTATAACACGTTTACTGGAGACATCATAACCAAGAGTGAAGAATTTCAGGAGCGTGATAGTGGATGGGCCTTACAAGATGTACTTTACCTTGAAATCAACATAAATAAATACAACCCTATGCATGGATCATCGTATATCGAATTACCAAGGAATATACAATTGAAAAAAGCTATCATCAATGTAAAAAATAATGATAATGCATGTTTTGCCTGGGCTATTGTATCGGCTCTACATCCCTCTAACCATCATGCAGATCGAGTTTCTTCATATCCTCATTACTCAGGAGTTCTTAATTTAAGCGGTATAAAATTCCCGATGGATATAAAAAAAATTCACCAATTTGAAAAACTTAATAATTTAAGTGTTAATGTGTATGGCTTAGAAAATAATACTATTGTAGGACCTGTGTTTTATACTAGTGATAAAAAGAAAAAGCATATAAACTTATTATATATAGAAAATGGTGAAAACAGACATTACTGTTGGATTAAAAACTTAAATAGACTAGTAAGCACCCAAATTTCTAAACATAAATGTACAAAATGGTTATGTGATGGATGTTTAATATACTTCCGCTGTAAAGCTTCTCTTAATGAACATCTCAAACATGATTGCAATAAGGTGCATACAGTATTACCAACCGAAGATAATAACATTTTAAAATTTAAAAACTTTAATAAGAAAATGCGAGTTCCATTTGTAATTTATGCAGATTTTGAAGCAGCTTTAAAACCAATAAAAACTTGTTCGCCAAATCCATTAGTCTCATTTTCGAATAACGTTCAACTTCATGAACCTTTTAGCTTTGCTTATTATATTAAATGTAATTTTGATGATTCGTTAAGTAAATTTATATTATACCGGGGTGATAACTGTCCCAAAGTTTTTATGAATAATTTGATAGATGAAGCACAGCGTATTCAATTAATATTAAGAGAAGAGACTCCAATGAAAAAATTAACTGATGTGGAAAAAGACAATTTTAAAAATTCTAAAACCTGTTTTATATGTGATGATATTTTAAATGAAAATCGAGTAAGAGATCATGATCATCTCACAGGAGAATTTCGAGGTGCTGCACATTCTGAATGTAATTTGAAATATCAAATACCCAATTTCATTCCAGTTATATTACATAACTTAAGTGGTTATGATTCACACTTCATTGTTAAAGAATTTGGTGATAATGATGAAAAAATTGATGTTATACCCACTAATAAAGAACGATATATCTCCTTTACTAAATACATTAAAGGGAATACTTTTAAAAGTAGTATTCAACTTAGGTTTATAGATTCCTTTAGGTTTATGGCTTCTAGTATTGAGGAACTGTCAGAGAATTTAAATTCAGAACAATTTATTGAAACTAAAAAGGCTTTCCCAGAAGAGGATATGTTTAATCTAGCTACTAAAAAAGGTATTTTTCCATATGAATATGTTACATCATCTTTAAAACTTGAAGAAACTCATCTTCCTCCAAAGTCAGCTTTTTATAGCACTTTAAAATCTAGAAATATAACTAATGACGATTATTTGCATGCTCAAACAGTATGGAATACCTTCAATATAAAGACATTAGGAGAATACAGCGATGTTTATTTAAAAACTGATGTTATGCTTCTAGCAGATGTTTTTGAAAATTTCCGGAATGTTTGTATTAAAACATATGATCTTGATCCCTGTCAGTATTATACAGCACCAGGTCTAAGCTGGGATGCAATGCTGAAAAGTACAAAAGTGGAATTAGAACTTTTTACTGATATTGATATGACTCATTTTATACAAAAAGGAATAAGAGGTGGTTTAAGCCAATGCAGTGGAAGATATGCTAAGGCTAATAATAAATATATGCCAAACTTTGATGAGAATAAAAAATCGACTTTTTTAGGGTATTTCGATGCAAATAATTTGTATGGATGGGCAATGAGTCAATATCTTCCCATCAACAAGTTTCGATGGTTAAATGAAAATGAATTTAAAAGTTTAAATATAGAATCAATACCTGATGACTCAAATAAAGGTTATATTTTGTGTGTAGATTTAGATTATCCTGATTATTTACATGATTTACATAATGAACTGCCATTTTGCCCTGAAAACATGAAACCACCATATAAAAGTTCTAAAAATTCAAAATTAATTGCAAATCAATTTAATAAAACACGATATGTTATTCACTACCGAAACCTTAAACAATGTGTATCAAACGGTTTAGTATTGAAAAAAGTACATAAAGTTCTAGAGTTCAATCAAAATGCATGGTTAAAATCGTATATCGATCTTAATACACGTTTAAGAACTCAATCAAGTAATGATTTCGAGAAAGACTTTTATAAACTTATGAATAACAGTGTTTTTGGGAAAACAATGGAAAATGTTGATAAAAGAGTTGATGTAAAACTAATCACAAAATGGGATAATAATGGTAAACGTATGGGAGCAAATTCGCTTATATGTAAACCAAATTTTCATAGTAGATCGATTATACATGAGAACTTAGTTGTCATTCAAATGAATCGATTGAAGGTTAAGTATGATAAGCCTACATACATTGGATTTTCTATTCTAGATTTATCTAAGACCTTAATGTATGACTTCCATTACAATTTTATGAAAGATAAATATGGCGATAAGCTGCAACTATTATATACTGATACTGATTCACTTATTTATGAATTCAAAACAGAGGATTTGTATGATGATATAAACAAAAATTTAACCTATTTTGATACGAGTGATTATCCAGAGAATAATAAATATAATATTCCTAGAGTGAATAAGAAAGTCTTAGGAAAGTTTAAAGACGAGTGTTCAGGCAAATTGGTCCTTGAATTTGTAGGCACCAAATCGAAATCATATTGTATTGTCACTGAAGATGATATAGTTAAGAAAATAAAAGGGATTCAGAAAAATATTGTAGCAAATGAGATAACCTTAAATGATTTTAGAGATTGCCTAAATAACCCGTCTACTTCTCTATTAAAAGAGATGTATTGTTTTAGAAGTGACAAACATTTTATTTACACACAATTAATAAATAAGATCAGTCTTACAGGTAATGATGATAAAAGATTTGTTATCCCTAATTCCTCTACAACTTTAGCGTGGGGTAATAAGCGTATAGAAGAATATTATTTTATCTAAAAATTGTCTTAAGATATACCTGCATATTTAAAATGTTATATAAAAAAAAAAATTTTTATGTTAATAAAATGTTGATACTTATAATAAAATTATGGTGATTTTTGTTAAACTTTAAGATATAATATAATGAGTAAGGACATAGTTCTTTTTATCATAAAATGTATTATATAAAAGAATATTCAAATATATATGTATGTATAATAAAGTCAATTGAAAAATGCTTATTGTTTTATTTTTTATTTTTATTTCATAGCACTTTTTTTTGAAAGCAGTTGATTGCGAAATACGAATAGGATAAACTTATTTTGATAGTAAAGGCAACAGCAATAACCCCTAAATATCAGTAGTAATATAAATACTACAGTTGGACAACATTTTCGTGCTGATCGGTATAATTCCATATAAAAAAATCTCAATACTTCTGATTTTGTTGATAATGGAGTTCATGTGTTAGCCTATGAGTAGGTTGGAAATTTGGCTGTTGTGGTTTTGTGTGAACGAAAAAGTGGTGGATGGGAATTTTTATTTCTATTTTAAGAACTGTGTGTGGAAAGAAATTTGTAGTTGAACATAGGGAAAAGTTTGGTTCATAACAAAACCATAGAGATTATTAACATACAAGTACAATAAATATGATGAAGGTAGGTTTGGAATATACGAACTCATAAATTTGTTGTTTGCCTTTCAGAGCCTGTATTAGGGTTATATTGGATCACTTCATTTCCCACCAAATTTCCATTATAGTTATCAGCTTATAACCCATTTCAATAGCTTTTACTAGTTAGTCAATTACACACATGTTCCTAATAAGTACCTCTGTTCATCAGATAGGGTGCAGACTCTTTCTTATGGTTTTTTCACTGCTGCAGGTTCTACAAAGTGAGAAATGGCTTTCAGGGGGCGCCATCATGGTGTTGAATTATAAACAGTGGTGATCTACTTTTAACTGGTGGTGATCTGCTTTCAACTGCATCAGTTCGATATCAGCTTTTAAATATCAGATCAGCTTTCAAATATCAGATCAGCTTTTAAATTTGATCTGATCCGATAATATGGTTGGGCTATGAATCAAACTCTTCCCTATGGTGGTTTTCAGTGGGTGACTGATGCTGATCAGTTTACCAAAAATTTTATAATGTCTTATAAAAATAAAGACATTGGTTACGTTTTGGAGGTAGACTTGGATTATCCCCATACCTTACATGACGTTCACAATGACCTACCTTTCTGCCCAGAAAATATTTGTACTCCGGGAACCAAATCTAAAAAATTGGTTAGCAGCTTTTATAAGAAACGTAAATATGTTATTCATATAGAAAACTTGAAGCAAGCCTTAAAACATGGTTTGATATTAAAAAAAGTTCACAGAGTCATACAATTTAATCAATCTAATTGGCTTCAAAAGTATATTGAATTAAATACTCACCATCGTCAGAAAGCTAGAAATACCTTCGAAATATTTTTTTCAAATTAATGAACAACAGTGTCTATGGTAAAACAATGGAAAACGTAGATTAAAGAACTGTATAACTGTAACCAATGTATAGTGTATTGTGTGTCGGGTATCGAGTATCGGATATGGGGATCGGATATCGGGTGCGGGGTATGGGGTAGGTATGTGGTGTTGGGAGGGTGGTGGTGTGGGGTCGGCGGGGCGGCGGGTGTTGTGATTGGAGTTGTAAGAACCCCGCCGACCCCACACCCCCACCCTCCCAACACCACATACCTACCCCATACCCCGCACCCGATATCCGATCCCCATATCCGATACTCGATACCCGACACACAATACACTATACATTGGTTACAGTTATACAGTTCTTTAATCTACGTTTTCCATTGTTTTACCATAGACACTGTTGTTCATTAATTTGAAAAAAATATTTCGAAGGTATTTCTAGCTTTCTGACGAAGGTGAGTATTTAATTCAATATACTTTTGAAGCCAATTAGATTGATTAAATTGTATGACTCTGTGAACTTTTTTTAATATCAAACCATGTTTTAAGGCTTGCTTCAAGTTTTCTATATGAATAACATATTTACGTTTCTTATAAAAGCTGCTAACCAATTTTTTAGATTTGGTTCCCGGAGTACAAATATTTTCTGGGCAGAAAGGTAGGTCATTGTGAACGTCATGTAAGGTATGGGGATAATCCAAGTCTACCTCCAAAACGTAACCAATGTCTTTATTTTTATAAGACATTATAAAATTTTTGGTAAACTGATCAGCATCAGTCACCCACTGAAAACCACCATAGGGAAGAGTTTGATTCATAGCCCAACCATATTATCGGATCAGATCAAATTTAAAAGCTGATCTGATATTTGAAAGCTGATCTGATATTTAAAAGCTGATATCGAACTGATGCAGTTGAAAGCAGATCACCACCAGTTAAAAGTAGATCACCACTGTTTATAATTCAACACCATGATGGCGCCCCCTGAAAGCCATTTCTCACTTTGTAGAACCTGCAGCAGTGAAAAAACCATAAGAAAGAGTCTGCACCCTATCTGATGAACAGAGGTACTTATTAGGAACATGTGTGTAATTGACTAACTAGTAAAAGCTATTGAAATGGGTTATAAGCTGATAACTATAATGGAAATTTGGTGGGAAATGAAGTGATCCAATATAACCCTAATACAGGCTCTGAAAGGCAAACAACAAATTTATGAGTTCGTATATTCCAAACCTACCTTCATCATATTTATTGTACTTGTATGTTAATAATCTCTATGGTTTTGTTATGAACCAAACTTTTCCCTATGTTCAACTACAAATTTCTTTCCACACACAGTTCTTAAAATAGAAATAAAAATTCCCATCCACCACTTTTTCGTTCACACAAAACCACAACAGCCAACTCATTCCAAATTTCCAACCTACTCATAGGCTAACACATGAACTCCATTATCAACAAAATCAGAAGTATTGAGATTTTTTTATATGGAATTATACCGATCAGCACGAAAATGTTGTCCAACTGTAGTATTTATATTACTACTGATATTTAGGGGTTATTGCTGTTGCCTTTACTATCAAAATAAGTTTATCCTATTCGTATTTCGCAATCAACTGCTTTCAAAAAAAAGTGCTATGAAATAAAAATAAAAAATAAAACAATAAGCATTTTTCAATTGACTTTATTATACATACATATATATTTGAATATTCTTTTATATAATACATTTTATGATAAAAAGAACTATGTCCTTACTCATTATATTATATCTTAAAGTTTAACAAAAATCACCATAATTTTATTATAAGTATCAACATTTTATTAACATAAAAATTTTTTTTTTTATATAACATTTTAAATATGCAGGTATATCTTAAGACAATTTTTAGATAAAATAATATTCTTCTATACGCTTATTACCCCACGCTAAAGTTGTAGAGGAATTAGGGATAACAAATCTTTTATCATCATTACCTGTAAGACTGATCTTATTTATTAATTGTGTGTAAATAAAATGTTTGTCACTTCTAAAACAATACATCTCTTTTAATAGAGAAGTAGACGGGTTATTTAGGCAATCTCTAAAATCATTTAAGGTTATCTCATTTGCTACAATATTTTTCTGAATCCCTTTTATTTTCTTAACTATATCATCTTCAGTGACAATACAATATGATTTCGATTTGGTGCCTACAAATTCAAGGACCAATTTGCCTGAACACTCGTCTTTAAACTTTCCTAAGACTTTCTTATTCACTCTAGGAATATTATATTTATTATTCTCTGGATAATCACTCGTATCAAAATAGGTTAAATTTTTGTTTATATCATCATACAAATCCTCTGTTTTGAATTCATAAATAAGTGAATCAGTATCAGTATATAATAGTTGCAGCTTATCGCCATATTTATCTTTCATAAAATTGTAATGGAAGTCATACATTAAGGTCTTAGATAAATCTAGAATAGAAAATCCAATGTATGTAGGCTTATCATACTTAACCTTCAATCGATTCATTTGAATGACAACTAAGTTCTCATGTATAATCGATCTACTATGAAAATTTGGTTTACATATAAGCGAATTTGCTCCCATACGTTTACCATTATTATCCCATTTTGTGATTAGTTTTACATCAACTCTTTTATCAACATTTTCCATTGTTTTCCCAAAAACACTGTTATTCATAAGTTTATAAAAGTCTTTCTCGAAATCATTACTTGATTGAGTTCTTAAACGTGTATTAAGATCGATATACGATTTTAACCATGCATTTTGATTGAACTCTAGAACTTTATGTACTTTTTTCAATACTAAACCGTTTGATACACATTGTTTAAGGTTTCGGTAGTGAATAACATATCGTGTTTTATTAAATTGATTTGCAATTAATTTTGAATTTTTAGAACTTTTATATGGTGGTTTCATGTTTTCAGGGCAAAATGGCAGTTCATTATGTAAATCATGTAAATAATCAGGATAATCTAAATCTACACACAAAATATAACCTTTATTTGAGTCATCAGGTATTGATTCTATATTTAAACTTTTAAATTCATTTTCATTTAACCATCGAAACTTGTTGATGGGAAGATATTGACTCATTGCCCATCCATACAAATTATTTGCATCGAAATACCCTAAAAAAGTCGATTTTTTATTCTCATCAAAGTTTGGCATATATTTATTATTAGCCTTAGCATATCTTCCACTGCATTGGCTTAAACCACCTCTTATTCCTTTTTGTATAAAATGAGTCATATCAATATCAGTAAAAAGTTCTAATTCCACTTTTGTACTTTTCAGCATTGCATCTCAGCTTAGACCTGGTGCTGTATAATACTGACAGGGATCAAGATCATATGTTTTAATACAAACATTCCGGAAATTTTCAAAAACATCTGCTAGAAGCATAACATCAGTTTTTAAATAAACATCGCTGTATTCTCCTAATGTCTTTATATTGAAGGTATTCCATACTGTTTGAGCATGCAAATAATCGTCATTAGTTATATTTCTAGATTTTAAAGTGCTATAAAAAGCTGACTTTGGAGGAAGATGAGTTTCTTCAAGTTTTAAAGATGATGTAACATATTCATATGGAAAAATACCTTTTTTAGTAGCTAGATTAAACATATCCTCTTCTGGGAAAGCCTTTTTAGTTTCAATAAATTGTTCTGAATTTAAATTCTCTGACAGTTCCTCAATACTAGAAGCCATAAACCTAAAGGAATCTATAAACCTAAGTTGAATACTACTTTTAAAAGTATTCCCTTTAATGTATTTAGTAAAGGAGATATATCGTTCTTTATTAGTGGGTATAACATCAATTTTTTCATCATTATCACCAAATTCTTTAACAATGAAGTGTGAATCATAACCACTTAAGTTATGTAATATAACTGGAATGAAATTGGGTATTTGATATTTCAAATTACATTCAGAATGTGCAGCACCTCGAAATTCTCCTGTGAGATGATCATGATCTCTTACTCGATTTTCATTTAAAATATCATCACATATAAAACAGGTTTTAGAATTTTTAAAATTGTCTTTTTCCACATCAGTTAATTTTTTCATTGGAGTCTCTTCTCTTAATATTAATTGAATACGCTGTGCTTCATCTATCAAATTATTCATAAAAACTTTGGGACAGTTATCACCCCGGTATAATATAAATTTACTTAACGAATCATCAAAATTACATTTAATATAATAAGCAAAGCTAAAAGGTTCATGAAGTTGAACGTTATTCGAAAATGAGACTAATGGATTTGGCGAACAAGTTTTTATTGGTTTTAAAGCTGCTTCAAAATCTGCATAAATTACAAATGGAACTCGCATTTTCTTATTAAAGTTTTTAAATTTTAAAATGTTATTATCTTCGGTTGGTAATACTGTATGCACCTTATTGCAATCATGTTTGAGATGTTCATTAAGAGAAGCTTTACAGCGGAAGTATATTAAACATCCATCACATAACCATTTTGTACATTTATGTTTAGAAATTTGGGTGCTTACTAGTCTATTTAAGTTTTTAATCCAACAGTAATGTCTGTTTTCACCATTTTCTATATATAATAAGTTTATATGCTTTTTCTTTTTATCACTAGTATAAAACACAGGTCCTACAATAGTATTATTTTCTAAGCCATACACATTAACACTTAAATTATTAAGTTTTTCAAATTGGTGAATTTTTTTTATATCCATCGGGAATTTTATACCGCTTAAATTAAGAACTCCTGAGTAATGAGGATATGAAGAAACTCGATCTGCATGATGGTTAGAGGGATGTAGAGCCGATACAATAGCCCAGGCAAAACATGCATTATCATTATTTTTTACATTGATGATAGCTTTTTTCAATTGTATATTCCTTGGTAATTCGATATACGATGATCCATGCATAGGGTTGTATTTATTTATGTTGATTTCAAGGTAAAGTACATCTTGTAAGGCCCATCCACTATCACGCTCCTGAAATTCTTCACTCTTGGTTATGATGTCTCCAGTAAACGTGTTATACATTTCTTTTAAATCACTTGACTGGTTTATGATCTTATATTTTGTGTTAAATGATTTAATGTCAGTCATCATTTCATTAGCATTATCTTTTACATATAGTCCAAACATTTCAAAAGCTACTTTTATAACACTTTCGACCTCCATTGTTTTCTTTACAAGTTCTATTATAATAGTTTCTTGCTTCTTCATAAAGTCCTTATAATCAATTTGACGATTGCAATCTCGAACTCTATAGCTTTTTATGCGATTCTTAAAAGCCGTAGATATAGTTTCAACATTTCCTCCATACCCATCATGCTTACTACAAGCATTTGTTTTATGCGAATCACTCTTTAGGTGCCCTTGAAACATTGATTTCCTAATATTCAGCTTACAAATATTGCAATGTTTAACTTCATCATTCAAATCACCCTCAATTTTAATCCGTTTGTTTTGCACACCAGATTGAGAGTTTTTCCTTTTTTTCAATATTGTGTTAAGTGAAACGAATTCATGATGATTTTTCTTCATGTGGTAGCTATAATTCCTAGCGTTATCAAAAAACGTACCACATTTATCACACAGAATTGAAACTTTTTTCTCATGATTCATCTGCCTATGACGAACAAGACTATCCCGTCTAGTAAAGGTGGTTTGACAGTGTTCGCAAGTAAACATATTTGTTTAGAGATCGACACAGATTTTACAAAAGAATGTTTGCAAAAAGTTTTTAGTACTTGAACGTTATTATTCTTGGAAAATATTCACTTTTAACGGACTGGGAATAGTGTTTTTATTTTTGTTATGTTTATATTAGATATTTAAACAATATTCTTGGAAAAGTTTCACTTTTATCGAACTAAATAACTGTGAAATAATGGTTTTGTTTATAATAAGTAAACAATCTTATGATTATATAATAGACTGCACGATTGTTGCTTATCCATAAATGTTTCACAAAGAACTAACCGAAAGACGACAAACATCAAATTTTTATAAGGAAATTAATTATCAGTGTTAACCCCATTAGTAAGAAAAATTGTGCTACAATCTAAAAAAGTAGTATTATACAGTACAAAATGTAGCATGGCGTAGAATAGATATAGAACTATTAAGGGAAAAGCGTACTAGATTGTATTAAATGCTTGATACTCCTTTTTAAACATTCACAAAACACCTAAAAACACCTGGTATTGGCAACTCTAAGCGATTACAAACTAACAAAGGTATACCTATGTATTGCACATAAACACCAACACATATGTAATATGTTAAAAATCTAGTCTCACAGACTTATAATCATCTAAATCTAAATTTTTAACTACCAGCACTCTCACAATACTTTTCAAAATGTAAAATTAATATACATATATGTATATGCGAGCATAACATGATATAACATGAATTCGTCACCACGATTGTAACTCCCTACTATAAATTATATTGTATGTACATATCTATAAACAAACATATAAAAATACCTACATACGTCTCCCTACGTCCAACACAAATCACTCTTAACCGCAATTGGAGCAACCTTAACCGCAATTGGAGCATCCAACTGATAATCACCAACCAAAAAGATGTCAGCGTTGGTAACCCTAAAAGTAGCTAGACTGCCTTTACTCCTTATACAAATGTGTCTTTTTGATAGACCAATGCCTTGGGCGGTTGGGTGGGTCCAGACTCCCCCAAAACACACTACTAACCACTATAAGCGAAAAATACCCCTATGGTGCACGGCTGCAAGTGGATGGAGGACCACTATAAAAAAGGCTTCCGTGCGGTGTATTGGGATTTGAAACACTTCGCGTAAAATCAGGGGATTCAATGTTAAGACTTAGCATTGTTCCCCTTAAAAACATTGTTTGGCCGAACAATTTCAGAAAACTGACTAAAAGCGAGGTCGGCGACGACCAAGCGATTCCAGAAAACTGAGTCAACGGTAAGTCATCATTGTTAAGTAGAAAAACTACGCTTAAGTGGAAGGACCGGGCGGTATCATCGTTAAAAGTTCAACATTCACCTCTCAGTTGGGAGTTGGGCTGGCAGGCCACGTGGATTGTACCACAACTGCAAAACGTACATAAGTGGACTTGTCTTTCAGTACACGAGCGTAGCTTTATTCCTAGCTATATTTGGATACCACGGGGTAACTCGACTTTCGAACGCATGTTCTGTATCAATAAAATGATATAAGAACAAATTTTGAAGAAAGATTCCAAGACCAGAGTTACACTGGGAATGAAAACCGTAGTGGGAGCATCTTGGTGGCTCTGGTTTCGCGTAAGATTTTAGAACAGGAATTAACGGAAGAACCATAATAAATTAAGGGAAAGATTCTAAGTCTTGGATCATCTCTACCAGAGAGAGTGGGTTCGTATACAAGTACGAAGTAACACAATTCTGCACTGGGGAACGCGATCATACTTGTATGATTAAGTTCTCTGGGGGCAGTTCCTACCTTTTCTAGGGATCCGATGCGAATAGGTTCGCCGTGAAGTTAGTTCGTAAAGGAAGATACTCACGCTAAGCTTACTCATATTCATGTTGCAATATCAGTAAAATTTGTTTTTCATCAGCTGGAGTGATTAGGATAGTATCACTATGTCACCAGCAAATAGAAGCTCTTTTTTTGGAAGTTCCGTAGAAAGCGTTTTTTTTTTTCAACTAGTGCTTATTTCGTGAATGGTAACATTTAGCTCATGTCTGATTTGACAGATAATTAGTTTTATCCTTCCGCTGAACGAATATGGTTTTGTATACGCTTGAACAACGCTTGAAAATATTGCGACATTACTTTGAAAATCCGATGCCGATTTTGTCAAAAAAATCATCTTTTCAGATGAAACTCATTTTGATCTTGGCGGGTATGTTAACAAGCAAAATTGTCGCATTTAGGGCACAGTAAAGTGAATTCGGTCGAAAAAAGGCATATTTCCTATACTTTTTTTGTTTAACTGGTAGTGTTCGTTTATTGAAAAATTTACATACAATAATGTAACATTTGAACAACATTCTCCTAAATTTGCAAATTTTCAAAAGTGAGCGAGTAAAACTTAAACTCCAGAGACATCTCGAAAAGAAATTGGTTTGAGGTGTACACCATAACTCGTAACAGAATCAACTGAAACAAAAAAAAATTCGATTTTTCGTGGCACTTGGGAGCCAAAAACCCAATTTTCGCTAAAAAAAAAAATCGGCTAATTTGTTGTTGAAAAATTAGTAGTTATTTAAAAAAACGAAAAAGCTCTCCACAAAACCCGGTGAATTATGTGAAGAAGTACTGTGCACAATTTTAAAGCGATTGGCCCAGTAATTGTTATCGTGTACGTACACGGACTTCAAATATGACAAGTCTCAGAAAAACGGTTTCAATAACGAAGAAAAGTTTGGTCGTTTAGGTCAACGAATTTTATAAACAACAAGATCAGAACAGGTCCGCTTACGAAGGAGTTTGTCCGGGGTCGAAAAATACAATAGTGCAACGCGCAGCTGCCGCCCAGGTATAAAACCCGCCATGGAGTAATAGACGCTCAATACTCACAGCTTTTTTACTCCGATCGACTTGAAATTTTATTCTAATAAATGAGAAGATTAGTAAACATTTTTAACAGTTAAAACACTATTTATATTTTCTCAAATGTATTTTTCGGAAGCAATGCTTCCATCGTCAGTGAAATTTTGACACAATATTCTTGAGATACTATGCATTAATTGTGGTACCCGTGGTGCGATGGTTAGCATGTCCACCTGCTAACCCAGAGATTCGAGGTTCGATTCCCAGCAGAGGCGCAAAAATGTTTTTTCCCGGGTATCGCCTTTCGCGAGGAATTGGCAAGTCCTCCGTTAGTAAATTCATGCCATGAAAAGCGCTTTCTCAATAAGTCGTTCGGATCCGGCATAAAATTGTAGGTCCCCTCCATTCCCTCACAAGGCATGGTTGTGAGAAATGCGCTAGGCCCAGGTGCTCCTCGCTCTGTAGCGCCACCCTATTTATTTTTTTTATTTTTTTACTATGCATTAATTTAAAAAAATTTTAAAAAATTTAAAATCAAAAAATTTAAAATCAAAAAATTTAAACGCTTTGTTTTTGTTATTTACTGAAAATACTCAAAACTAAAACTACTTAAAACTACATACTTAAAACTAGAGCACCCACAATAGCTTTTATATATTTTTTTTTTTTTTTTTATATTTATTTTTCTTCTATTTTTTTTTTTTTATTTCTTATTTATTTTGTAAGTGTTTTTGATTTTTGTGTTTGCCACTGTCCCCATCCCCTATACCCAAACACTTACGCTAAACCTTTAAAAGCCAGCCATTGGCGACTCGCTTTCAATATCATTTGCAATTTGTTGTTCCGACAACCACGAGAACGGTTTTGACGTTTTAATAACGTCCCTTCGATCGCGACCTGAGACCGTCCTACTGTATCGGAGGAGCACTTCTCCGCCTACTGCTGTGTCGTCTTGGTTATAAGGGAGCCGTCATTCCACGGACTTATACGGCAGACGTGGAAGATTAGCGGAGCCACCAATCTGTCATGAATCAAACCTTTCATGTCAAAATAGAGGAAAGTCTTCAGTGATAAAAAAAAACACTGAATCGTGTTTTCTCCATTTTTTTGCCGATTCCGAACGGCTAGTTGAAAAGTGCTGCTCATGGCAATTAAATGACTATCGGAGGACTTCTCGCAAAAGGTGATGCCTGTAGACAGAGATGCTAACCATTACGCTTACTTAATGCTTTACTAAAATCAGTAAATATTTGTATACTTATTTTCGGGCTTCAGGAGCGTCAAACCTAAACGAAATAAGCTGAAGCACGCTTGAGGTAGTTGATTTCTTTTGGTTTAGTCAATAGAATTGCGGAAAAGACAAAAATTTACTAATAAACTCAAAAAGTTTTGGGAATACAGAAAGCTTCGCTGCTTTGTGAAGATAATGTAATCTTGGATTTAATTTTTGAAAAACACTTAAGCATGGTCAAGAAACAAACTGTTTTGGCAGAGGATTTATGTCTCTGAAGCCATTCATTTACAACCATGCTCAAGTCTCTGTAAAATGGTCAAAGCTCTCAACCACATCTCTATGGAAGCGACTCCATTTTACTAATTTTCAATCGTTTTGTTCAAATTACAAGCGATTCAAGTTAAAAAAAAAAAAAACCAGGCTCACCAGAGCGCAAATACAGTTCTTTGGTTAGTTTCCCTAAAAGCTGCTATTCAACCTTCCCTACTCAGCTATTTATAAACAACTTTGTATAAACATAAACAGTCTTATAAGTTGAAACATATTCCCTTATTGTTGAACTAAACGCTTTAAGCACATCTCAGATTAAATAAAAGAAAGGAAAACAACAACCACAACATCTAAGCAATCAGCCAGATGAAAAGTAAGTGTATGAATAAAATTGATGAACTAAAGTCAACTCTCCTTGAACTTTGAACACTCCAATACAATGAAGTGCTAGATCCTAATCAAATACAAAGTAAACATGTACAAACCCTCTTAGTGATGAAAGTGTCTTTCTAAAAGATTCGAAATAATGATAACCCTATTGTCCATAAAACTGATTAAAATCCATACAGATATTTCAAGTACGTACTTCTGCCCGCTGACAAAAAGTTCTCAAACGAAAACAGCAATCCGAAACGCAGACAATCACGTTCGTCTACCTCGACGATTCACTTGTTTCGCGACCCTGATAATATCACTTGTAATTAATAGCAAACCTTAATTGGACTTGGAAATTGTAAAAGGTTCGCCTTTTATTATTACATCGAAGCAAGACAAGTCTGCCGCGAGTGTATAACTGTCCACAGTACAAGGATCTGAAGGACCATGATATAACTACAGAGTGCGGTTTGACTGTCGTGCGTCGGTTTCTTTGCACAATCATAAGATGGCCGAATTCAATCACAATTAATTATACAAACGACAGAGCATTACTCTTAGTCCATAAACCAACTTGAATAGAGTTGTTGTCTCTTTGGTCATAATCCTCGTTCAGTTTATTAGTCTAATGATACGAGTACGATTACAATTTGTCTTAGAATATACGGGTCAGGCATGAATTACGTTTTCTCCTCTCCGGTAGGTATTTAGGCACTTAAGATGTGGCGTTATATGAAAAGTGATTTACGAGCCTGCATTCTATCATCATTATTTGAATCCTTTAAGGGCCAAGATACCCAAAGGCATCCCCATCTATCACCAGGGACTTGTGTTGTGTAACAGCATCAAGCAAATTTGCTTTGCTGAAATCGGTGAGCACCACCTACACAAAGTGTGTGTGCTTGAAAACTATTCATTGATAAGTAGATACCAGTACGAGTAAATAAGAGTGTGTATTACATATTTTATAGCAATCATCACTCTTTTATGTTATTAAAGTCTTGACCTCATCACAGTCCAGTGTCGCCTTGGCAAGAGTCTCCTTGAAAGTATTTAATTTTTCCAAGTGCCGTCAAGTTATAAAACCCTCTCCATACGCGCCACCCCACCAACAACTATCCAACTGCACAGTGTTACTTTTGCTTTAAGGATGAATATCCAACATTCTACTTCAGCATAATCATTGTAACAATGGACAACACAAAAAAAAATAAAAATAAAAATGAGAAATATTTCTTCAACAACTTTATAAAAACGACCGGGGGGAGTTGGAGACGCCAGGAAGGGTATTGGGTCGCTGCTTGTACACATTTATCTTGAATTGAACTTTTGACAATAGGACGTACAAAAAATGAAAGTAGAATAGGATAGGATAGCAGAAGAAAAATAAAAACAAAAAACAAAAATCATAAAATGAGTGGGGAGGAAAATGGCAACAGTAGCAGTAAAAGGAGAGAAAAGTTGATTTATACTTCCTTGTGTCAGCTATGCTGCATGACACTTCTCTGGATGGGGAGATTGCTATCTTTGTTGTACAACAGAATAACAGAATAGAATGTACGCACTCTAAAACAACAATAACATGAGGAAGGAGAGCTAACACCATGGGAGAATACACTTGGAAGGACTAGGAGTTTAACTAGTGACGGCGGCTGTGCTGATGACGGATTCTCCTTTTATTGTTGTGGCCTTTTTTTTTGCTATGCTGACTGCTTTATTATGAAAATCTCTTTTTCCGGTGTTGTTTTTGAAAAAAGTAGGTTACGGCAAGGTAAGCGTTTTAATTTTTCTTCTGTGTTTTCTTTTTGCTTAGTTAGAAAATTAGCTCTGTTGTTTTTGATTCAAGTATGAGATGTGTCAGACAGAAGGATGACAGACGGAGAAATTGGTCAGCATTTTAAAATTAAAAGTCAAAGGAGGACACGTTTGTGGAACGGAATGCGTGTTAACGTCATGTAAGCTGGATTGATGGGAATACAAAGACGTTTTGCTTTTATCGTTCGACTTACGTTGGGTGCCATTTTCAGATGTGTTTTTTGATGATCACATATAAGTGGTGAAAGGATTGAACATTTTACAATAGGGTCGTACAATAAGAGTGTATAGCAAATTTCATTGTATAAATATAGTTCCTATAATTTCATTTAATTTGAAACACCCTATACACAATCGATCTTATTATGTAAAACTACTTTATATTATGTAATCTTAATACTAGCAGTACGATCGAATCATACAACAGTATGCCCTTAAGCTCCCTATGTAAAATAATTCGAACTTCTTTATGTGCAATGGTATCATTTAGTCTCTAAGAACAAGATAAATTCAATTTGTAATAAACAGTCAAACCGAACACATCACTTGTTTTTTTGTCTTCTCTTATCGGCCTCTTACAAGTGATAATATGAATTCTTTGAAAAGGGTTTAAGGTTCGAGTTCCAGAAATAAAGGCTTAGTATAAGAGTAGGTGGGTATTAAAGTTCGGGGTAAACCAGGACCTCAACCAACATCTTTCTACAACAACTTGGATTTCAAGAGAGCACTCTCCAATTTCTTCTTCTAAATCGAAGGTCCTTTTCCACTTTATTGCATTACCTAAGACAAAGTCTTCCACTTCCACGAAGTGAGCTTTCGTAAGATGTTTTCTTTCAAGACGACTAGAGGCTTACCCACCCCCGTTATGAAAGATCCATGTTTCTGTGCGACCAGCCAAACATCAGCACTCCGACTAGCAAATAAAATTGATGTACATATCAAACTTTAAGCCAGCCAAAAAGCAACACATGAATCAAAGACCCCAAGATTCCATTCACTTCCTTAATATAAAGTTTACATGCACTTTGCCCAGACAAATCTATCAGGCATCCCAAGAAATTAGATGGACCAGAAAAAATGTCAAATTCTCCAGACGCTGCAACTAGCCGAGGAGATAGGAGATAGCGAAAATCACTTCCATACCGAAAAGGGAACCCTTAACAACGTGTCTGGATGCGGACCAACTTCCCGCATTGTGGATGATCTTATTCTGTGAAGATTAAGATAGCCACCATCAGAAAACACAATGAACCTCATTTCTATGAATGGACTGTTTGGCGTACGTGTGCTTAGAGTCATTTGGGATAAGAGTTTGTAGTCTTGAAAACCATATTGACACTCACCACTCATCCACAGCGTCACATGACTATTCGAAGAAGCGCATAACGAATATAACTTAAGACTTCCTCTACTTCCCCACCTTTGTATAACCATAGGCTCCATACTCGAAGAAATAAAAGGAACAAATTGTGGACAATCTTCCTTCGTACTCAATTTCCTTCTGACTATTCAGCTTAATTTGGTTTTCTGTGAGCTTTTCAACACCCTTTACCAACGGTATTTAGTCGAAATGAAATCTAACATTATTAATGACCCTAAGTCTTTTTATAAATTTGTCAACCACAAAACGAAATCTGGCGGTACCCTTCCTCCCTTTCCTTTAATTACGAAACCTCATCGGATGCACTCGCTGTAGCAAACTATTTCGCAAGTTATTTCAAACTTGACGGATGATTCCTTTGTTCCTGACACAGCTTATTTCTCGTTTTGACCGAATTTTTCTTTTGGTCCATTCCTTCCGCGTTTCTTTGACTCCTATCTTATTGAAGGAAAGTTAAATCATCTATCTAAACAGTCAAATCATTTCCCCCGTTCAGGTGATCAGTGACCTTGGGATTATTTGCGACCGTGAGCTGAATTTTCTCAAGCACATCGACAGGCAAATTCAGCACTTGGCTTCGTGAAACGATGTTCCAAAGAATTTGCAGACCCCTACGTAACCCGATGCTTTTACATTTCATTTGTTCGTCCGCTTCTTAAATACGCTTGTCAAGTCTGGTCGCTTTTCCAACAAGTGCACATTGCCAGAATTGAGAGCATACAACGCTGTTTCCTCCGATTTGCTCTTCGAGGTCTTAATTGGAGTAATCCTTTGATATTACCTCCTTAAATATTTGACATACCGAATCTTTACAGGTACCATTGACTGCCCAGCCCTTAACGAAATACTAACCCTCGTAACACTCGGAATCCCCGCCTCTTCTATCATCCCACCCATCGAACCTTTTATGGCTCCAATGAACCCATCTCCCGAATGCTGAGGAATGTCTATTCTCAATCTTCTTGTTTTGACTTCAACATGAGTACTCCCTGCCTAAAACTTCGTCTCCTAAGCCCTCCAACTAGTTAACTTAAGTCTTAGCTATTAAGTTTCTTAGTTTGTAAGTTAGATTAAGTAATAGCTTCTGTTAAGCCCCACCAAAATCAAACCAACCCAAAATCAAAATAAATAACGACGTCAGGGAGAGCAAATCTCAATTTGATGAGTCCCAATAAAGAAGGTCTTTCAGTATTACCAAATATGGAACTTTAAAAAACACCAGCCAAAACTGAGTTAATTTTAACTAGATGACATTTACGCATGCAAAGACGTTACGATCAGCCCCAAACTGCAACAACATCCGCATCAAAATCAAGGAGCAAGTTCACAGCTCACAGCTCACACGCTACTGCAGTTCTTAGGAAACCAAATAATCACTTCCGTCGCGTTAATCCACTGATGAGCGACTGTAAAGAAGCAACTAATGCGACCAGCTCTTGATAACAACCTGACACTGCTTTCCTCTCTAGTACACAAAATCCAAAACTGGGAATCTTAAATTGGGTGTATTCAAGAGAAAGATTTTGCGCATTTGTATAGGTTTTAGTTACAATCAGATATGCAGTAAGAACATCAGCTACAGAAGACTCTATGTAAGACCAAAGATTGTCCCAATAGAAAAATACATGATGCTATCTGGGACCTGGGAGACGCTTTCTGGAAAATCTGGCCAACCATCTAAGCCCCTAAGTAAGAAAGACAGAATAACCGGAAAAAAAGATAAGTTCATGCGAAGACACTAATTAACGATGACAAAGTCACCAACCAATGACGAAGCAATCCCTTTCAACTTTGAGGCAGCGACAACCCATCACCATGGTTAGTTTTCCCAATACACCCCACCATCAAATGCAAATATAACTGGAATTGAACACCCTGAGAACGACAAGCACCAACACCGAACATTGCTTTTAATTCTTTTATGTCATTTACAAGCTGTTTTTTTTTTTTCAAATTTAAAAAAAAAAGACAAAGCATAACGTTTGGTCCCAATTGCGCCAATGCAGCTGAGATTTATATTAAGTTAGGTATGTAAATTTTGGGAAACAATAACCTAGAAAATGCGTAAATAATAATCTTTAACCAAGCCGTGAAAACCAATCAGAGCGTGTGTTTATAGAGTACTAATGCACCTAAGCAAGCTACTCTCATCGTTCAGAAAGCGAAAAATAATTACTACTTCGTGTACAATCAATTTTCAATTCAATTTGCATGCCTAGACTCTAAGAAGTACCAGGCAAAATATGTACATAAATTCCCTAATGCCTCAAGAGCTTTCGGAAATTTATATATTTTCTAAAGCCAACCGCTTTTGCAATTTGCCTTCGATTTGTTGATGATGGTACTTCAACTGTTGATGCCGGCATCCAGCAATAATGACGTTGATTGGTAGGGCTAAAGCTTTTAAAACCAACAGCTGGGCTTTCGTACTAGAAGCTAGTATTTGGATTGGATTGGTTGATTTTAAAGCTCAACGACCTTTTGGAATCTCTTTGGATATAAAAGGAAGAATAATCAATCCACACCCTGCTGCTGGGGTTTGAAAAGCTGCTTTTGGCTCGTCTGGACCTCATCGGCACCATCTCTATTTCAATACCAGGTCCTAGTAGTGAATGACCTGAAAGGTCTTTTAACCGAATATGCTGAATTATAACTCGTTGGGGAGTTTCTGCTCTTTGACTGCTGAAGTCCACCGTTGACTCTCTTAGTCGAAATCATCCGTAGCGACATTCCCTGGTAGATCTGCTGAGTTTCGGTCAGTCAGTCATTACTCGCAGAGTATTGTGGTGCTCTTTGTTCATTATGTATCGCTTGAACTTACTGATCCAGCGCAAGTCACCTATTACGGTTGAACGAGACCTCCATTCAATAGTTACCTGATGCGAGGAGGTTCAATGAACACAATTGAAGTTTGCTATCGATTGTAAAATTTAGCTCGCCGCCAATCAAAGTGGATCTGGATAGTACGAACGACTAACTAAGAAATAAAACCCACTCTCGCAAAGCCAAAGAAGCCCTTCATACAACCCTCATCGTCCTAGGCCCGCTATACAGCGCAGAAAGGTAGACCTTGCCTAAGGCCGATAGAGATGCCCTTGGTAGTTTCAAAAAAAGAAGAAAACTCTGAGTGATCTTAGGTAGAAGGTGAAGATAATGTGTGGAGAACTGTATGAGCTGTACCGCGACATGAGCCTCGCTAGAATAGTTCGCATCGCGATACGACGATGGCAGAAAATGGAAAGCCATTGATTGGGAAGTTGCGGAAGGGGAAGACCTCCTCCTACTAGATGCAATCAAGTGAAAGAAAACCTCAACCGACTTAGAACGCATGCTGAAAACAGCCGCTCGAAATCGAAATGGCTGGAGATAAACATTGGTTGAGGCTCAGGCGGGGGCGTAGCGAAGGGGGGAGGGGGGTGTGGTGGATTTTCCCGAGTCGGCAAATCGAGGAAGAAAAACAAAGTAGATTTGTCGAGTTAAGTCAACTCAACCAAAAAGACACGAATGGAAGCGTTTTTGTCTCAACTCAGCAATTCTATAATCAGGGGCCTGTTTCACAGTTAATACAACACTACACTTCATACAACATACAACAATTTTAAAATCATACATCACATACAATTTTTCACATGGTATTCTGATTACTCTTTTTTGGAATACAATCCTTACAAAGATGCTGCGTTAATAGTCTAACGGCGTCAAATCGCACGAACGACCGAGGCGGCCAAGCGACTGGGCCATTTCGTGTGAGATAACACGTTCTCCAAACTTGGTTTCCAATAAATTGATTGTGACATCGCTGTGTGGCTTGTGGCGCCGTCCTGTTGGAACCACATGTCCTCTAAGTCCATATCATCCAATTGGGGCTAAAAATATTCGGTTATCATTAAACGGTAGCGATCCCATTAACAGTAACGTAATGACGCCTCGCGCCGGCCCATAAACCACACCAAACCGTAATTTTTTCGGGATGCAATGATGACTCATGGAGTACGTCTAGATTGCTGCCTGACCAATACCGCATATTATGTTTATTGACGAAGCCATTCAGCCAGAAATGAGCCTCTTCATAAATTGGACGTAGCGCTCTTAACGTTGAGGCCACCGACTCCGAATTTTGGTAGTAAATTTTAACAATTTCGAATCGTTGTTGGCTCATATATCATTTTATCATAAAATGGCAAACTTTACTAAAGAGAAATGTCAAAAGAGCGGCAAGAAATATGACGTCATTTGCTGTCTCTGCTCTACTTTTGTAGCGTCCTTGTTGAAAAACCCTTACATCCTATTTTATATATATAGAATTATTTTTTGATGCAGCATTTCATAAAAACTCACCCCCCATGGCCTGGACCCTCGCTACGCCCCTGGGCTCAGGTTCAACCCAATTGTAATATCAACCGCGGTAAGTAAGAAAACAATCTTCAATGTCGTTGGAGCAGTGTGTGCGTGCTACTTTATTTGAAGGTATTTTCAACCATATTGTCTGTTTGAAACCGCTTGATCAAATTTTTAACCCAGTGAAAATCTCTACCTCACCATTTCCACATGCTCTTGCAACGAAAAATAATTTAAATTTTTATTCAAATATCCTTTCATTCTAAGTCACACAACAATTTCACTTATCAGATAAGAAGTGTGTTAGCTTAAAAGATTTCACAATTTTTTCAAATCGATTGTGTCCTTGTTCAAACAGGAGACAAACAGTTTCTTTTCTTTTCTATGTAAATTTGTTCAACGTCCGAAGAAAATAAACTTCAACCTTTTCCTCAATCTAAGCAAATTCCCGTCTCATTGCTCCTGCTTCTCTTTAAAGAAATACTATTAGGTGTCATTTCGATGACAGAGTGCCAATGCTCAAATTGATCTCTGCGACTAACAACACCGACTTAGTAATTCCATCTTATCGGATATCCTAATCCCGGAATGTCTTTGTTTTCCTTAAGTTTAGTCCACCTCATTACACTACATGATTATAGGGTAGCCAAATAGACTACCAATTTACATTCCTAACATCGGAATTGCCACCTGTACTGAATACCAATTAAAATCCATCTCCTCACCTGACCCCCACAGCTTTTGTCAAACTGTTGAATTCAACAACCCCTAATCGATGCTCGTTTAGGCAATGTATCATGCACTCAAGCCAAGTCCTTTGTTTTCCGAACACACTATCACTATTCTCACCTGATGATGGGTTAAAGCTTACAAACACAGCAAAAAAAATCTCTTTTGTTTGGTTTAATTGCTCGGCCCAACCATTGCTCGCCATCTGCACCGTAATGACACAGAACATTAACCGAAAGAAACCTTGGCCTAAAGCTGAGTACAAGGAAGAGAGAGAAAAAAACAGCTTCTATCATAATACAAAGGTTGTAGAGATTAATTGTTCTTCGGGGGCCGGTATTGGTATTAAAACAGTGAAGACCGCACCAGCATCACTATGTTTTATCGCCCCCATTGTCTTGATTAAAAACACACATACATATAAAAACTCCATCTCCGGCGTCCTTTCGCGCACTTGTGCTTGTGCAGCGCTCATCAAATATTTCTTTTTAATTTCGAAACATTTAGCGCTTCTGTTTGTCTTTAGCCAATACACCAACCAAGCGAGCCACCCACTCTGCCTGCTCTCTACTACTGCCACCCCGTAATTTTACCATTTTGTCGCCATGACAAACATTAATTCGGGATTTTTATTTATATTTCGGAAAGCACTTTACTCGTTTCAGTGATAAACTTAATTAAAGCCATGTTAATCTTTTCGAGACAAGTTAACGAGCACTATATCTGAAGTTTTAAGGCAAAAGGATATGGTTTGCTGCTTGTTTGCGTTGAGTCTTGGCTGGACGCTATTTCCTATGTTGATTGTTTGGCTGGTGATGATACACATGTAGATACTTCTATACGTACACAGACAAACGTTTGAATAGATTTTCTGAGAAGAACCAAGTTAAACAGAAAAGATATGATATTTTCGTTGTCCAACATACCAACACCAATACTCATGCAGTAAAATCAGTCGGGCTTAGCAGATAGCATTTGGGGAACAGATTGAGCATAAAACGCTTTACAAATGGTATAAGCCGACCGTTGGATAAAAACGATAAAATTCTGTTCACATAACTGACACAAGTTGCTTCGCCTTGCTTGATCATTCGCAAAATTCCCACACAGTGGACTGTATTTATCCTCTGGCAGAGTGATTTATTTACAGACTATGGCAGCCGAGACAAGACTACTGCAGTCGCAGTGTGACAAGGGAAGAGGATGACAGGGGCAGTTGAATGACTGAATATGCAGTCGTCGATTTTTTAGCACAAGTCTCCTTGCATTTCCTTCCATTGCATGCAACCGTTTTCTACAAATTGTATGGAACAGGTGCCGTTGCACAAATGAAGCTGATGATTGTGTTTACTCTTAGTGTAGTAGATATTTCTCAAGAGCTCCAGATTGACAATTAATGTTTTTTTAGAGTTGTTGTTGGTAAAGTATCTAAGTCAGTTAAAATGTAAGGACTCGAAGAAGGATGATAAATTAAGTTTACCTTTCATTTCAGCAGACAGTTGACTTGAGTTTGTATTTAATGAACAACACAGGTGAGAATAGATCTAAATGAATTAGTTTAGATCATTGCTTTTTCTTAAATGAGTGGAAAGGACGTTGTTAGTGCATAGCACAAGACGTCGTATCGTGTGGAACACCATTTGTTGCTGAGTTTGTTCTTGCCTCTTTGTGTGTGAATGCAAACGAGAATTCCACATGAAGTAGATACACAACCGACTTAGAGTGCAAAACTGGAGAGAGCTCGCCCGAAATCGAAGTCGTTACAGAAGGATGTTGGTTGAGGCCCAGGTTCACCCCGAACTGTAATGCCCACCTATAAAGTTGAAAGTGGTATTTTATATCCATATTTTCTATAGAGAAGAATAAATACCACAGAACAAAACAAAACAGAACCCAAGAGAAGTTTTAAAGGATCTAGTATTTCTTTTGTGCACGGAAAATTAATAGAGATAAAAATAAATAATATAAAATCGACTAAAAGGCGGTTGAGTGAATTGGTTTGAGAAATGTGAGAGAAGGGAGTTTGTTTTCATTGTTTTTTTGATTTACCTAATTGATTTTCGGGCCTGAGTTGTTTAAACGCTTTAAGGTAGTTACACATTTGTGAGCGATTTTTTCGAAATCTCACTTTCGAAAGATTTATTTTAGGACTTTTACGACAATTGATTTTGAAAGGTTGTGTTTACTTGATATTCTTATATCTGCGATTACCTACTTACATACATACATAGAGTGGCACAACAAAGCGAGGAATTCAGAGCCATTTTTCACAACCGCTTTGTGAGGGAAAGGAGGAGACCTACAATTTGCTTCCGATTCCGAGCGGCTAATCGAAAAGCGCTCTTCATGACAATGAACTTACTACCGGAGGATTTTCCAATTTTTTGTGAAAGGCGATACGTGTGGAAAAACATTTTTTGTTTGTTGTTGAGATTCGAACCACGAACCTACCGCGCAACAGGCAGACACGCTAACCATTACGCCACGGGCACTTCTACGAGTAGTTAAAAATTGAACTGTATCCACTTGAAAACGAAATGTTTTTTTTTCGAGAGAAGTTTAAAAACAGACAATACGCACATTATAAAATAAATAAATAGGGTGGCGCAACAGAGCGAGGAGCCCTTGGGCCTAGCGCATTTCTCACAACCATGCCTTGTGAGAAAATGGAGGGGACCTACAATTTTCTGCCGGTTCCGAACGGCTAATCGAGAAAGCGCTTTTCATGTCAATGAATACTAACGGAGGACTTGCCAATTCCTCGCGAAATGCGATACCCGTGGAAAAACATTTTTGCCTCTGTTGGGATTCGAACTCGAACCTCTGGATTAACAGGCGGACATGCTATCCATCACACCACGGGTAATACGCACATTAGAAAGTGGAAAAAATATGAATATAGCTGAAACTATGAGATTAGTTCTCGAAAAGTAGACCGTACGTCAATTGCGTTAAAACTTCTGCTAAAGATTATTCATATGGTTAAAATTTGACGTTCGCATCTAGATTTATCGAACAGTTTTAGCTTTTGTAGTGGCATTTTGTGGGATTTGTTTTATTCTTCGATTTTTCGTAGCACTTGGGAGCCAAAAACGCGATTTTCGCAAAAAAAAAAAAAAGTCGGCTAATTTGTTGTTGAAAAATTTGTAATTATTAAAAAAACGAAAAAGCTCTCGGCAAAACACGGTGAATCATGTGAAGAAGTACTGTGCAATTTTAGAGCGATTGGTCTAGTAGATTTTAAGTTATCGTGCACATGGACTTCAAATATTACAAGTCTCACAAAAACGGTTTGAAAAACTCAGAAGAGTTTGGTCGTTCAGCGGCATACAGAGGTCAGCTGATGTACAGACGAACATACACCATAACTCGAATATAATTAACAAGACCGGAACAGACCCGTCTTTAAAGGAATTTATTCGGGGTCGAAAAGTACAATAGCGCACCGTTCAGCTGCCGCCGGGGCCTATTTCACAGATCATACATCACTTACATTGTATGATTTCAAAATTTGTTTTACAAAATACTGTTTCACAGAAAAGTTGTATGACTGCTGTTATTGATTGATTAATTCGCCTGGAGTATTTTCAGTAAAAATGCTGTTTCACAGAATTTGTCATACATTTATGTGTCTACAATGTATGATAAATTTTGATACATCTGATACAGCAAAAAATAGTGATGTATCAATCGCTTTTTTCTTGTAGGCAGCCAAACACTTGCTATTTGGAAAGCTTAACGGCGCTTCTGAATTGAAAAACGAGATTTTATGAGACTCAGAATAGTATAAGAACAAGATTGAAAGACCAAGATAGAAAGAAAATTGGTAATTTAATTTCCATTTACTTATGTATGTATGACATCTTCGAGACCAGACTATACCACTGCAATGGTAAGATTTTTGAAAGCGTTTTGAAAAACCTCCAATCTTGTCCAGAGCATTTGATAGTCGATTAGATATTGACTGTCGTTTTATAGGAAAAGCTTTTTATTCATTTTTGGTCTGCTATGAACATGGAATTCGGTGATAGTAAGAACCGTTAGATGTCTGTGGAGAATGCCAATATTTTCCAATCGCATCCTTTTTTTTTATCTTCATTCAAACTTGACAAACCCTTTTGTTTAAGAAAAGTATCAACCCATATTCCAAAAAAAAGCCAATTCCAATGCTCAGCTATAATCTCTTGAAGACAAAATGAGACAAACACAAAAAGTTGCAGGCAAATGATGCAAGTTCTGTGAACCCGGATTTCAAGTAGTGGTTGAACTGCCATTTTATTTAAATAATATGCTTCTTTCATTTTGCATTTTTTCAAGTATCACATTAAAGACATTCAGCTTTCTGATTGATTATAGACCCAATTGAGTTAAGACCACTAATTTCTCGTCCTATTTGCATTCCCCTTCTTGAATTTTAATGAGCTTAAACTACTAACAGTCCATTGTAGACTGATTTTATATCACAAAACAAAGGTAATATCTTTTGCAAGATATAAAAAGTATACGCAAATGAATTTCTCTTCGCTTCATTCTATAAAATTTGACTTTTAAAAAATAGAGTTTTGTTTTATTCATTAATTTTTGCTGTCAAATCATACAACAAAAGTGAACATCATACAATCTTTCCATTGAAATCTGTGAAACAGAAAATTGTATGTAATGTATGATTTTAAAATTGTTGTATGTTGTATGAAATGTAGTGTTGTATGATCTGTGAAACAGGCCCCGGTCTAGAAAATTGAAAAAATAATTTTTTTTGCATATTTTCAATGTTTTCAAAAATATGCTCTTAAAAGGATTTTTGCAAATTCGAATTATTTTGGGAGATAAAGCCGATTTTGTGACGCGGCACTTAAACCGGCCGAGCGGAGTGATCACATAATGAACGGCAGATGTTTTCCAGAAATTCTTTTGTATCCGACTTAATAAGCTCGTTATGTACCCCTGAATAACAGTACATACCAAATATATCTGGAACTGTCCACACAATATATACCTGGGGCCTGTTTCACAGATCATACAACACTACATTTCATACAACATACAACAATTTCAAAATCATACATCACTTACAATTTTCTGTTTCACAGATTTCATTGGAAAGATTGTATGATATTCAAATTTGTTGTATGATTTGACAGCAAAAATTATTAAAAAAAAAAACAAATTCAATTTAGCAAAAAGTCAAAATTTATAAAATTAATCTAAGAAAAGAAATTTATTTGTGTATATCCATGCGTGTACTTCTTATATCTAGCAAAAGATACTTTGTCAGTGATAAAAAAATCGGTCTACAATAGACTGTTAGTAATTTTAGCTTATTAGAATTCTAGAGGGGAATGCATATAGGAAGAGGTTGTTATCCGAATTTTTTAGAGACGTTGAAATTATTGGCCTTAGCTCAAATGGGTCTATTATCAATCCACAGGATGAATGTGTTCCATGGGATACTTGGGGAAGTGCAAAATAAAAGAAGTGCATATGTATATTAGCAAATTTTTTAAATAAAATGACAGTGCTGACTCTACTTTAGCTCTTATTTAATGTTATCTCTTCGCTTCGGGCCTCAGAAATTTTAGGTTTCGGTTGTACAGCTTCGTACATTCCTTGCTGCGTTCCTTGAAATTAGGCTTTTTACTTTTGGAGACACTTTTGAGATAAATATAGGTTTATACCTGTCCTTAGACAAGTGACCGTTTGTCAAGTTTGAATTGAGATAAGAAAAGGAATGCGATTAGAGAGGATTGCCATTTATATTATATTATATTATATTATATGCAGTTATCTCTTTGTCTCGAGTTTCAGAAATCCGTTCTGCATTCCTTGAAATTCTTTTTCACAGAACTCATCATAGCGTGGAAACTGGGCTTTGCGCTTTTGAAGCCACTTTTGGGATAACTATAAGTTGATACCTAAGACAATGGACCGACAAGGACACTCTCCGACTTATAAATGCTATTATACCGTATACTTACATACATAACTAAATGGAAGTAGAATTATCAATTTTCTTTCACTCTTGGTCTTTCAATCGTCTTCTCATACTATTCTAGACTCATAAAATCTCGCCTTTCAATTCCAAAGACCAATAGTTTGGATGCCTTTAAGAAAAAAGCGATTGATACATCAATATTTTTTGCTGTATCAAATGTAAGAAAATTTATCATACATTGTATACACATAATGTATGACAAAATTCTGTGAAACAGAATTTATACTGGAAATATTCCAATCTAATTAATCAATCAATGACAGCAGTCATACAACATTTCTGTGAAACAGTATTTTGTAGAATAAATTTTAAAATCATACATTGTATGTGATGTATGATCTGGCCCCTGGAAGTGTGTGTCTCTTTCTCTCTACAGTATAATTTACAAATTTCAAACGCGTTTTTCTTAAAACTCCTTTTGTTCAAGAAAGTGACAAGATATCTCAAGTTCTATCTGACCGATTCCTTTGAAATCTTGTGAGAATCTTTTTCTTCATCTCTTTATGTCTTCAACCTTGGATTTTGGAAAATTTTAAATTGAGGTATTTTCAAATAATTTGTAAAGGTCGAAAAACAGGGGTAAAAAATTTTTTCGGCCAAGGTCCAAGTTATAGCGACATCTTTACTAATTAAGAATTTTATTTGTTTGTTCAATTTAGATCACTACAAGGGTTGGAATCATGTCAACCAGGGAGCACCGTTTGACTGGCAAGCCCTACTTCACCGGCGAATTTTTGACTTTTTTAATTTTTTTTTATACTTTAAAAATCAATAAATATTGTATAAAAAAATGTTTTTAGTTCTTTTTTATCCAAGTTTGAAAAATACCCACAAAGTAGGACTCTAGACCAGAATACCCCCTTAAGGAAAGGAATTCAACTGACTATTTCACTAGAGCACTGTCTGTTAAGATAGCGATAGCAAAAAGAGAGACATGAAGCGTTACGACGATGTTCTATAGAATCAGTTAAACTGTCACCTATCAATTTGAGTGCTCTATTTTGAGCCCTGTCAGGCAGGCGCAATGGTGTTTGTGGAGCACCTAAAGGAACATTGGAATTATACTCTAGTTTGTTAATTTATATAGGATTTGAAATTGTAGCCAGGGGCCTGTTTCACAGATCATACAACACTACATTTCATACAACATACAACAACTTCAAAATCATACATCACTTACAATTTTCTGTTTCACAGATTTCATTGGAAAGATTGTATGATATTCAAATTTGTTGTATGATTTGACAGCAAAAATTATTGAAAAAAAACCAAATTCAATTTAGCAAAAAGTCAAAATTTATAAAATTAATCTAAGAAAAGAAATTTATTTGAATATATCCATGCGTGTGCTTCTTATACATATCTAGCAAAAGATACTTTGTCAGTGATTAAAAAATCGGTCTACAATAGACTGTTAGTAATTTTAGCTTATTAGAATTCAAGAGGGGAATGCATATAGGAAGAGGTTGTTATCCGAATTTTTTAGAGACGTTGAAATTATTGGCCTTAGCTCAAATGGGTCTATTATCAATCCACAGGCTGAATGTGTTCCATGGGATACTTGGGGAAGTGCAAAATAAAAGAAGTGCATATGTATATTAGCAAATTTTTTAAATAAAATGACAGTTCTAACTCTACTTTAGCTCTTATTTAATGTTATCTCTTCGCTTCGGGCCTCAGAAATTTTAGGTTTCGGTTGTACAGCTTCGTACATTCCTTGCTGCGTTCCTTGAAATTAGGATTTTAACTTTTGGAGACACTTTTGAGATAAATATAGGTTTATACCTGTCCTTAGACAAGTAACCGTTTGTCAAGTTTGAATTGAGATAAGAAAAGGAATGCGATTAGAGAGGATTGCCATTTATATTATATTATATTATATTATATGCAGTTATTTCTTTGTCTCGAGTTTCAGAAATCCGTTCTGCATTCCTTGAAATTCTTTTTCACAGAACTCATCATCGCGTGGAAACTGGGCTTTGCGCTTTTGAAGCCACTTTTGGGATAACTATAAGTTGATACCTAAGACAATGGACCGACAAGGACACTCTCCGACTTATAAATGCTATTATACCGTATACTTACATACATAACTAAATGGAAGTAGAATTATCAATTTTCTTTCACTCTTGGTCTTTCAATCGTCTTCTCATACTATTCTAGACTCATAAAATCTCGCCTTTCAATTCCAAAGACCAATAGTTTGGATGCCTTTAAGAAAAAAGCGATTGATACACCAATATTTTTTGCTGTATCAAATGTAAGAAAATTTATCATACATTGTATACACATAATGTATGACAAAATTCTGTGAAACAGAATTTATACTGGAAATATTCCAGTCTAATTAATCAATCAATGACAGCAGTCATACAACATTTCTGTGAAACAGTATTTTGTAGAATAAATTTTAAAATCATACATTGTATGTGATGTATGATCTGTGAAATAGGCCCCAGGGGGTCGATTCTGTAACTGTGAAGCTGTGAAGTGATAAAAATTATTTCATTTCAGTCTTCACAGAGCTTTTTCATTTTATCACTTCACAAAAAAATCTGATGCGATTCCCGAACTCAAAATGATAAATCATTCTGACATTATGTACTAAAAAGTACTAAATGATAAATGTTGTCATTTTTGCTTCAATTTTAATTTTTATTTGTAAAAAAATATTTCAAAACATGTCAGGCATAATTATTCAGTTGGTATTTAACAATAGAGGCCGTAGTGAACAAAGGTTATTTCATTACGAAAATGTCTTTTCATATGAAGTAGCTTTTTTTTATATGTATATGTAATTATTTGCCCAGGAAGAAAATGAGGATATTGCGGCGGTCACTTCGAGATGGGCAAAGTCCATTTGAAATAACAAACGGAGGAGCACTTCATTCAACTCTATCGTTTTTGGTGTAGTACTATTTATTATTCGCTCGTCTGTTTCTGTGAGGTCTTTGATGTTTTCCTTCGCGGTGGTGTCGCGGCTTCGAACACTTATTCTGTGCGTAAAGGAAAACATTTAGTGATTTCATGTCTGCCATAATGTTTTTACTTATAAAACTTACACAAGACCATTCCAATACTTCCTTCATTTCGGTTCCTCTTTTAAGGTTCCCCCTAAGGTGTTCAACTGAACACTTAGTTCCTTCCACTTGTTTGAACGAAAATGTGAACCGTCAAGAGTTATAGGTCTGCAAATGGAATTGTTTTGCATCGTAGATAAAGATTATTTTAAATTATCTTAAGTTATGTACTTACTTGTTATTTGCCTGTTCTTGCCTTTGCTCCAAGAAATCAATTAAAAACTGTTTTTGGGCTTGAAGCCCTTTGCCCTCTTTTTTTTGAATTTCCATTTTCAAATTTAAATTTCACAGGCAAACTCTTTTGTGATAAATAATTTATCATGTGAAGAAATTTTGACGTTAGTTTTCATTTCACAGCATTCGCTGTGAAGTTGTGATATTTTTTATCACTTCACAGCTTCACAGTTACAGAATCGACCCCCAGATCAGAGGGGTGAAAAATTTCCAACTTTATTTTAAGAAACCTAAGCATTTTCGAGCATTTTTGGCGACTTCAAATATGTGGTCAGTCATTCCAACGGAGATCGTCGTTTATACGATGCACATTGGCTTCAAATACCTGAAGTTCTTAAGGTTGAGGAAGAACATGGTCAGGTGGAGAGTTCCACTTTCGGTAAGGGCGACAGATCGACTGATGAGCGTTCTCAGAGTGGAGTTGGTTAATTTGAATTTTCATGGTACCAATGCAACTTTTCGACGAGGTTCAAGAGAATCAAACGATTCTTCCACTGAACTATCACCTATTAGTCTCAAAACTCTATTTTGTACCCTGTGAGGTAGCTATAAAAATGTTGGGAGCACCTGACCTACTTACTTACTTATACTTACTGGGCCTAACCCAACATCTTTAGATAACGACTTCGATTGGATGTAAGTTTTTTAGAATTGTAGCCAGATCAGAAAATTTCAAAAATTTCCTGCCATAAGAAATCTTAGGACTTTGCAGAATTTTTGGACACTTCAAATATGTGGTCACTACTGCAGGTCATTGCAAAGCTTTCGTTCTTCGAGATATTTCACGAGCTGACTGTAAAGAAGGAATGTATGTTAGTGCGATTGGGAGGTTATGGGAAGGGGAATAATATTTGACATTTGTGTTTTTCCATCTACTCGCAAAAAGCTCAAAATAGGATAGGTAGAAATGCATACGCAGTTGTTTTGCCAACTTTGAGGAACACCTCGAGGATACTATCTGGACTAGTGGTTTATGTATATTGAGACCTTCGGGGACTCTCGCAACCAATTGAGATTTTAAAAATATGTATATGTCTTATGAGAGAAACTACAGTCTGAAGCTCAGGAGTGTTTAATATATTCTATGGAAGTTTTGAGGTAGCAACTGAGCTGCCAGTAAAATAGCTTTGCCTTTGGAACCAAAGAGTTATCGAAGACAAGTGTTGGGACCCATAACGTCGTTGAGTTCTTAAAAAAGGACCAAACATTTTTACTTACTTTTGGAAACAACAATAGTTTTTGAATTATTTTTTGAAAAATTTGGTCTTACGAATATTCCTGGCCTGTTTCAACATACGTAAAACCTGCGATGATGGCCACTCTTATAAGTTGGCCGCCTGAACAAGTTGGCCAAAATTTTAATGCACCAAGAAAATTGCATACAAATGTTGCAAAAAATACCTTTAAATGTTGTCCACCTGCCTATCTTGGAACTTGGCCGTAAATTTCATCACCTTATCTCATCTCTCGCAAGGAATAACCTCCTGAAGTTGGCCAAAGGCAATGTGTAAGGAATGAATATCTTTTTTTCGCTTTGTCCAATATTTTCGGTCAATCACTGAAAAAAGCGTCTAGAAAGTAGCAGTAAAATAACGAAATGTTGGTTCTTGTCACATCGTGTACACAGAATATGATGATCTGTTGCTACAGATCGAATATGCTTTTACCATTCTTGGCAAAGGCTGATGAGTGCGGGTCAGGAGCCGAATTTTCCGAGTTCAATTAATGTACATATTGGCCTTAAGACGGATTGTGTCTGCTTGGGATAGTGTTGAACAATCAATAACCATGGCATGCTTTTCTCGTGTGGGATTTCCAGTCAATGCCAACAAAACGAAACAGTTTCAAGATGATCTCCAAGTAGCAGAGACTATTCAAAGCTTACCGGAGAACCAGATATGAATAACAAAGGTAGATGAAGGCATAGTTCTACACGATTTTGGCAGATTCACAAACGAAATTATTGCAATAGGTTCTACAAGAGTTGCAGTCTCCTGATACAGCTGAAAGAAGTGAAGAATCTTCTTTGAAATCCGAAGAAGAGAATGTAGAACTTCAGATTGTTACAGTCAATGATGCCATTGAACCAACCAAACCTGATTGCAGAAATCCTTAGCCTTAAAAGCAAAATCGAGGAAAATAAGTCAAAGTCCAAAATAGTGAGACAAGTAACTTTGAATTAATGTTTTCAGGCCTAACACAATTCAAGCCCTACATGTAACTGTTTACTTAGTTTGGTTTTTTCGTTTCTATAAACGCAATGGATTTCTAAATGTATGAGAATTGTTATTTTCTTTGTTGAAAAAAAACATACCTACATAAGACGTTGAAAAACAATTTTCCTTTTTTATTTAACACGAAGATTATTATCAAAGTGCACACCCTCATAAATTGGGCACCTGTATAAGTTGGTCAAAAAAACTTGCACCGCAGGTGGCCAACTTACCAAGGTTTCACTGTATTTCGGTTTTCCACTGTAAGGTCGTTTTTTGTTATTGCCATGTTCTCTATCCTTAATAACGTCAATTCAGCTAGAAGTTTTGCATGTCGTTAACAATAACTACTTCGAAAAAGCAGAATGGCCAGTTGAAATTTCGGAAGTAGTTATTAAGACCGTCCAAGTTGGTGTTTTCGTATAACCGCACAGTTCTTATAAACATTATATTATATAAAGGTACCCATAACCTTTTGGAGTGTGCACAAATTATGTACAATGATAAAAGTACATATGTAACTTTTTTTTAAATAACCCTAACATTTTTAATATCTTTTTATTTTTAACTTACCACCAGGAACGATGGTTACACTTAATTTTCCTTACTTTTTTGATTAAGTATCAAATGATTTTTATCCACCCACAGTTTTTTTTCCAATGGTTTTATTTTCATATAATTAAGTAAATTTCTTAAAGGAGTAGACTAGGTAGCAAGTAGCCAGAGGACACAATGCCAACCAACAGTATTGCCTCTGAGTCAATACCAATTACTTAATGGCCATTCAAAACTGGGATATTATTCCATTGATGCTCTCTTTTCGCCCATTGATATTCTTCATAATTATGTTCACAGAAGAAGTCTCCACATAGTAATGAAATTACGAGCAACCTTTACACACTTTTGTTCCATTGACTAAAGCAGTTCAAGTACAAATCTGAACAACAAAAGAACATCTAGACCGTTAAAAATTTACCTCTTCTTGCAAGACTAGACCCGGAGATAATGCAAAACACAAAAGAGTATCTCTAATTCGGTCACTCCTAACCATAACCACCCCATTATTATCCGAGACACGAATTTACATTTTGTTGCATATTCATTGTGTTAAAATCTGTTCGTTAGATTTCATTCTGCCAAACAAATCAATTTAGAAATAATTCTCTTATGAATTTCGGTACAATGCTGGATTCAGCCCAACATTTGGGTGGATTTACCACCAAAGGCATACAATAGCTCGTTAGGAGACAATCTTCTCCTGGGAAAAAACTTTATCCTTTCTCGAACGACTAGAGTCTTAATGAACACACCGGTTCCCATACAAACTAGTATCGCAGTCTAAAACATACACTGACACAGAAATCGTGGTTCCCTTCAAGGTTGCCACATACTCATTTTGAACAAAATCAATAATTTATTTAATGCAAATATTAATCCCGCAACGCCTGATGATAATTTAATTACTTTTCGCAAATAATTATCCACCAACTGGTACTGTCATGAAGGTTCCAATGCAACCTCAAAAGTTCTTTTAACGATTTAGTTACGCCTGCCGCAGCCGCATGGAGGAGGTGGCAGGCAAATAAAGATTATCCATAATTTTAAGCCCGTTTAAGCGATTTTATTTGTAATGATTTATGGATGCGTTCAGGCGTTCGCCCCTTCCCTCTGTGTTCGTACCATTTAAGCACTTTAATACAAAGAACCAGCTCCTTCCCCATATCCCATCGCCACTCAGCGCTTTTTCATTTGCTTTTTATCTTTCATTAATTTTTTTTCCTTTTTGCCCTCCTTCTCTTCTTTTCTGTTGCTCACTCGGGTTTTTCATTTGAATTTTGAGCCGCCTTTTTTTGTGCCTCTTTGTTGGAAGTTTTTCCTTTTGGGGTTTTGTTCATTTTATTTTCAGGTGTGCTTTCACGTTAGGTAATTTCAATTTAATAATCCCAACGTGAATCTGCTTTTTATATTCTTCTGCTCCTCATGTTGTCATATTTTGTGTTTTTGTGTTTTCTTCTTCTTTTCTTCTTTTTTCCTTTTTGTGTAACTTTGCCTTCGTCGCTAGTTTATTGTCTCTTTTCATTGCGTTGTCGTCATTTTGCAATTCAAAAACGGATTTTTTGGAGGTTCGGGTGCAAGGGGAGGGGGTGACTGAAAGGTGAATCCCTGTCTGAATGGTAAATATGTAGCACACTTCGTTTACTTTGTACTTATTCTCTTGATACAAAAGGTAAGTAAAAGTTTTTTTTTATTATGGAAAAATTCTTTAAAATTTTTGAGGCATGACGTTTGAAGTTCAGGGGTTTTTAAATTTGTAAAAATCATCATCTAGCACAGGTAAAGTTCCTTTAAGCACAATTGTAAGCCTGAAGTTGCTCACTTTGTGTAAGCGGAAAAATTTAATTTCACTTTTACTTTACACAGATTGGTTAAAATACGGAGAAGTTATTCAATTATGATGGGCTATGACGAGGTGGCTGGGATGATGGCGCACGAACGATTTGATTGACAGCGGGGATCGATTTGTTTGTAACTTTTTAAATAACTTTGCTTTCAAGAATTTGTAATGAGTATGTGTCGAGAATTTGGTGGTAAGTCTTTCGTTGAACTTTTTATTAAAGAATGTAAACGATTTGTGAAACACTTTTGAACCACAACGGTTATTTGAACAAGTGATTTTCACTCAAAATAACGTGATGGAAATGCTTAAGCTGGTGGGACAAATTTAAGTTGAGTTCTCCTTGTTTTCTTCGTGGAAAAAGAACAATGGTTTTTCAATTTCTTTTAGCAAACTTCAAAGCAGGCCATACCTTCAATCGATGGTGTCGAAAGGAACAAGAATTGCAAATAAATTTTGATAAGAAATCAAAATATGGCTGAATAGATTTCACCGGCCAATGTAAGAAAATAATTCGAATAGGAATTTTAACTTTTTATTTAAAAAGCAATTCGAGTCTGTCTCATTTGACAGTTTCAATCAGCGATTTACTATGGACCTGTCAAGGTACTTCAAATTCCAACTCCACTAGGTGTAGATATAAAAGTATTACCTGCACTTCTGTATATTCACAAAAGTGAAGTAAAGATTAAGAAGTTTTGCTGAAATTGAGTTATCGGATTACTCATATCTAAAAACTCAACCGTCTTCCATTTAAAAAAAAATGGGATTCTTTCAATAAACGCACCTTTTTGGTTTCCACTTAAGGGAAGAAAGCTAAGAGTTGCTTTGATGTTCGTCTTGATAATATGTTAGTTTACCTTAAAACTCAACCACGAATGTAGCTCATGACCTTTGATTGTAATGAAATGTGTAGCTTTAAAAAATTCCTATTTAGTGGAGTGCCGTAAGCTTTATACATCGGAATCCAGGGCCAGCCCATGGACTTTCATGAAATTTTCGGAAATGTGTTTTTAATAGCGTATAGATAAAAGTAAAAAAAAATTTCACCGCTCTCAATTTTCAATTATTTTCAAAATTAATCATTAACTTTTAGAATTTTCTTTTATTTGTGTAGAGTGTTTTAGATACGGTTTGCAAAAAAAAAATTGTATGGGAAGGGGCATAGGCGGGAGGGGCAAATTTATTAAAAATTAATTCAGCAAATTACTTCTACATATTATTGAAAGCTAATGCTTTCTTCTTTCACTTAATTAGTAGTTTCTGAGAATTCAAGCCTCAAGTCAAAATTATGAAAAAGTAAAAAAATATTTTCTTCTTAATTAATTCTTTTTACAAAGTTTCGCCTTTCTAAGGGCCACTTTTTCTTTCAATAAACAGTGCTTTTACTAATTTTTACTCAAAAGCAGAAAAGGAATTAAAAATTCTTTCTTGGTTTTTGAAAAATAAAAAATAAAACGAAAGCTACTTTTTCCCAGAAAACAAAATGTGAAATGTGAAATGTGTTTTAAATAGCAAATTAGAAATTGTTAAAAAAGATTTTTACAAAATCTTAATTTTAATGAAAATTATGAATAATTATTAATGTTTTAGAGTTATCTTTCAATAATATTTGTTTTAAGATATGTTTCAAAAAGAGAACTTACTTACTTAGGTGGGCATTACAGTTCGGGGTGAACCTGGGCCTCAACCAACATCCTTCTATAACGATTTCGATCTCGGGCGAGCTCTCTCCAGTTTCGCACTCCAAGTCGGTTGAGGTCTTCATCCACTTGATTGCGCCACCTAAGACGAGGTCTTCCCCTTCCGCGATTTCCCTGCAATGTGCTTTCGAAAACCCGACGAGCCGGAGCGTTTGGGTCCATCCGCTCTACATGGCCCAACCATCGTAGCCTCGCGATGCGTACTCTTCTGGCTATGCCCATGTCGCGGTACAGCTCATACAGCTCGTTGTTGTATCTTCTTTGTTATACACCTAAATTTGGTTCCTTCACCTTTACCTACTATGCCAGTAAGCATAACTGTTATTATGCATATTATTGCTTTATCAATATTATGCATACTAACAGTTTCCGGCCGCACTTATTGCGACATGGCTAAGTAGGTCAAGCTGAATTCCAGAATGCAAGTTAAGCAATGCATTCTGGAGTTCAATCAAAAGTTCCAGCCAGGTCAACGGAAATATGGTGAGTCTATTGTTAACCACCGAAACGAGAGGTTGTGTGTCTTTTTAATTTACATTACATTTCATTACATTTCGATTACGTACGTTACATTTGGCGCAGCCGGTTCGCGAACCTTTAAAAAAAAAAAAAAGTAATTTGTGTTTTTAATTTGAATAAAACACCTTATCGTACGTTGTCGTGATTGAAAAAGTGATTGGAAAAGTGAAGGAAAATACTCGTATTTTTGTGTGCAGTGCTCTGTGGATTCATTTAATTGTCGTCTACCTTTGGTTTTTTCTTAAACTTGGATAAAATAAGTTACACCAAAATCAACTTGCCAAAAGAAGAATTGGAAAGAAACTTGAAACATACTACTGATACTGTATATCTGAACAATTAAAAGTAGATACAAAGGGAGAAATACAGGTGAGTATACTTTAACGTATGTACCTATGTTTTATTTTTTAGATCATAAGTGACAAAGTTGTGTACCTATAAATTTTATTTATTTTTTTTTTTCTCTCGGTTTAGTTTTTCAAGTCAAGTTCTTAGTCAAGTTTCGTTTCTTTCATTTGTTTTTCGTAGTAACTTTAGTTGAGGTGGTCGTTTGATTTTATTTGAATTAAAAAAGAAAAAAAAAATTAGATCTGTTGGTTGGCGTTAGTTAATGGCCCGCACCCAAGTTGAAGCCCAACTTAACGATATAATAGAGGAATTAGAGTATTTTAAAAAAGAAAAGAAAGAAAATCAACGACAATTAAAGTCGGTGAATGAATTTCTTTTCACAGAATTAAGGGATATTTTGAATCCTGAGGTTTACAAACTGGTAAGTTTTCAGCTAACGTCTCAGTGGGGTAAATTAACTAGAGTAGAATCGACTGACGAAATCGTTAACGAATACGTCAAAGCCGTTCACGCTCTAGTAGAAAACCACGCTAAAGAGGCAGAAGACCTTAGAAAACAGCTTAAAAAGAGCGAGTTTAGGCGTAAGGAAGCTGAAAAACAACTTCTGAAAACAACAGAAGAAGCTGACCAGGAAATAGACCAGCTCACTATTGAGTTAAACAAAAGTTTAACAACTCAAAGGGAGCTAAGGGAAAAAGGTAAATCATCACCTTATCCTGACAGTTCAAAACACCTTATTCCGTTGCTCACTCCTCAACATACTTCTACACCAAAATCGTCTCTGGAAAGAAACCTGGTCAACACAGGAGTTCAAACCACAGTTGTAGAAGTATTTAAATCAAATAAAATCACTCAGGTAGAAATAGAAGAAAATTGCGAAATGCCACTTGAGAGTATAAGCAAGGTAGTTTCAAGGTTAGTCCCCATATTCAACGGGGAGAGAAATCATGAACTTTCACAAAGAGTTCATGAATTCTTAAACGCATGCGATCTGGCTTTGAAAATGGTAAAGCCAGAAGAAGAGGGGATCTTAGTGTCTCTAATCTCAACCCGATTGCAAGGCGATGCGTTTGAGTTAATTCGTTCAAACAATGTGAACACAATAGAGGGTTTGGCAAAACTGTTTAAAGACAGTTATTTAGTGCCAAAAACTCTGGACAATGTGATGAACGAATTAAAACAATGCCATCAATTGTTAGGCGAAGATGTAAAAGCGTTCGCTAGACGTCTAGCGAAACTGAAAGCTACATCTGTTGAAATTATTGACTCAAGATATTCCGCAACTGAGTCAGTAGGCCTCAAAAAAGAAGTTGAAAACACGGTGTTGACAATTTTTAAAAAAGGGCTAGTCGATCAAGCTCTTCGACAGTTTATGCTGGGGAGCAAAAGCAAAGATCTCAACGAAATCTCTGAGGAAGCCTTGAAAACTTCCTTGCTACTACAGCCAAACTCGATGGGCTATATGGGAGTTGGAACAACACCAAACTTACCTTTTGATCGTATTAGCTCAATGTACCAAATTCCCGGTACTTTCCAACAAAATTACAATAGCCTGACTCAAGCATATCCATCTATGCCTTCCATGCCTCATCTTTTTAACAATTATACTACACTACCTCACAATTTACCTCAAGTGACACAAGACTACACATCTAAACCCGCACAACATCCTTCACACATCACACATAATGAAACACCTCAATACATCCAGAATTTTCAAGACCCTCCCCACTCCAGCAATAGACAGTCAACAAGGTCTGCAAATCCCATTAAAACCTGTGGATTCTGTGGCAAGAAAAATCACAGCTATGTTGATTGTAATATTCGTAAAAGAACGCCATACTGCGACACTTGCGAGGACTATGGGCATGCTCAAAACAGTTGTCCCCGCTCACAAATACGAGCTACTCAGACAATAAGTCAAAGGCCTAGAGTCAAATGCAAGTGGTGTTCTAGGGTGGGTCATGTGGAGGACGATTGTTTCTCTAAGAGAAATTACCTCAAAGACCAGTCGGGAAACGCCCTGGGGGCCAATTTGAATCACTAAATTGTGCCCCAGAAAATTCGCTCTCCACAAAATCAACAACGAAAAATAAAAAAAACAAAGCAAAAAAAAGCAATGTAGACGAAGTAAAGCCATTAGCGCCTGTATTAAACGATCGACAAAAAGAAAAAAGAACACAAAACATTGACTCGGAGGAGTTAAATTTCTTTACTTTTGAGTCGATTCGTAAAACGAAGCAGAAATCAAGGCCACTAGTTTCTGGGACAAAAATAAACCTAGGTCAGTTTGGTTTCTTATTTCTGATTTTCAATCTTCGTTTCGTTTGGAGTAAGTGCTATTCAAAGGTGAAATTCGTCTATAACTTTTTGAATGATTATTTTAAGTGTTTTGTTTTGAAGTGTTTCAACCAGTATGCTTTGCCGAAAAGTAAGAAAAAAATATTATATGCATTTAGGAATCTTCGTAAGCATGACGTGTTCGTCGAGCTGCCTATGTCAATGGCCAAGTCCGAAAAGGTACTTCTTCTGGTCGACACAGGAGCAGACTCGAGCTTACTAAAAAGAAGCTCATTAAAAAATGCTACCAATATAAATATAAATGAAACAAAGCAACTGGGTGGTGTTTTCGGTGGAGTAGGTATGACAAAAGGCACAGTCAAAACTTCCTTATCATTCCCCAACAATAAGTTCTGTACTAAGTGGAACGTTGTCGATGGTTTAGATGAAATACCTGCTGACGGTATCCTAGGACGTGATATCCTATGGAATCAAACAATCATCGACGCTGTTTCAAAAAGAATAACATTATTTAATAGGAAAAGGGAAGTTATAATCGAATTACCTCTAAAGTGTTTACCTTCTAAAATATCTGCAATACAGGAAACACAAGAGAAGTTCAAAATAGGAGCTCGGACACAAACAGCTGTTAAGCTTTATATTCCCAACTCAAAATCAAATGAATTGCTAATACATTCACAAGAGATTGATTGCGGAATCTACTTGGGAAATGCAATAGTAAAAGCAAACAATAGCTACGTCCATGTTCCTATCATGAATTGTACCACACAAGACTACTGTTTGGACGGAAATTTTGTTCCAAAGCATTCGAATTTCAAAAACTTTAAAATTATTAACCAGAGTGCGGAAAACAGAATATTGGCTAATTTTCCAAGACAACAGCTTAGTGAACGGGTCAGTACTCTGATTAGTTCCTTAAAGTTAGATGAAAACCTGAATAGGGAAGAGAAGGAGTCAGTAGAAAAATTATGCTCCAAATTTAATGACGTTTTCTTACTGAAGGGTGATAACTTAAGCTTCACACCTGTCTTAGCACACAGTATACCCACTAAATCTGACCAAGGACCGATTAACACTAAGCAATATCGAACTCCGGAGATTCATAAGAAAGAAATTGAAAGACAAGTACAAGAGATGCTTGATCAAAACATAATTTCGGAAAGTAAATCTCCATGGAATTCACCATTGCTTATTGTACCTAAGAAATCCATTGAAGGTCAGAAAAGGTGGAGGGTCGTTGTGGATTTCAGAAAACTAAACGAAATAACGATAAAAGATGCTTTTCCCTTACCAAGAATCGAAGAAATTCTTGACCAATTGGGACACTGCCAATTTTTTACCACATTGGATTTGGCAAGCGGCTACCACCAGGTAATGATCGATCCGGCTGACAAGGCAAAAACCGCGTTTAGCACTAGCAAAGGGCATTACGAATTCAATAGAATGCCGTTTGGGCTAACCGGTGCCCCAGCAACATTCCAAAGGATCATGAATCACATCCTGACTGGTTTGCATGGCATCGATTGTTTTGTTTATTTGGATGATATTGTCGTGTATGGCAAAAATCTTGAACAACACAACGAAAAGCTTGCAAACGTTTTAGCTAAGTTAAGGCAACACAACCTGAAGTTAAATATTGAAAAATGTAATTTTCTTCGCCGTGAAGTAACGTATTTAGGACACGTGTGCTCTGAAAACGGAGCTACTCCAGACCCATCAAAAATTCAATGTGTCTCCAATTTTCCCACCCCAAAGACAGTAAAGCAGGTACAATCATTTTTGGGGCTTGCGAACTACTATAGAAAGTTCATACCCAATTTCTCTCAAATAGCCGCTCCAATCACGAAGCTATTGAGAAAAGGGGAGGTGTTCCAATGGTCCCCAGATTGCGAAAAATCATTTAGATTTCTTAAAAAAGCTATTTCCTCACCACCTATATTGATATATCCAGATTTTTCGTTGCCGTTTATCTTGACAACCGATGCGAGTAACGAAGCTTTGGGAGCCGTTTTGTCTCAGGGCAAAGTTAGTGAAGATAAACCTATAGCTTTTGCTAGTCGATCTTTAAATCAGGCCGAAAAAAATTACTCAACCATAGAAAAAGAATTGCTTGCCATAGTTTGGGCCTGTAAGCATTTCCGAACATACCTCCTTGGTCGTAATTTTACTATCTATACGGATCATCGCCCCCTGATTGGTGTTTTTAATGTTAAGGACCCAACAACAAGACTAGTTAGGTTCCATCATAAGCTGTCGGATTATGATTATAAGATAATGTATAAGGCGGGCAAAACAAACTGCAATGCGGATGCACTCAGTAGGATCCCAATAGATACACATCCAATACAAGCTGTACAAACTAGGAGCAAGGCAAAAATAAGTGAGAACAAAAAACCTCAAAAAAATAATATATTGGTTGTAACACGAGGGCAAAAACAAAGACAGTTCGAAGATAATATTCAAGCAAAAGCAACTGTGGCTCCTAAACAAAAAACAACCTCTAAGGACAAGTTGAACATAGAGAGTACAAAGGTACCTATAGAGGAAAAGAAGAACGACCATGCCATATCAGAACAAATTCCTGAAGGTGAAATAATAACTGATTTGTCCAAAACATCATGGAAAATCGGACCGTCTATAGGCATGGGAAGTCATGGTCAAATATATTCAGCGTGTAAGGCATCGAGTTCACCAAAGAATCCGTCCGACTATGAATATGTCGTCAAAATTGAACCACATGGCAACGGGACGTTGTTTGTTGAAATGCATTTTTGTATGCACAATGCTCGTTCTGAAGACATTACACAGTTCAAACAGCAGCGCGGACTTAAATCTTTTGGGATGCCTTATCTAGTTGGTAAGGGATCACACGACATTAACGATGTGAAACATCGCTTCGTTGTAATGCCACGTTATGGAGACGATATTTGGAAGCTTTTCTTGGAAAACGGAAGAAGGATTCCAGAACACACAATTTATCGTCTTGCCTTACAGATGTTGGATGTGTATGAGTACATCCACGGCCGAACGTATGTCCATGCCGATTTAAAAGGAGCCAACATCTTATTAGGCTATGGGAAAGGCGGTGCTTCCCAAGCATATTTGGTAGACTTTGGTTTAGCTAGTCACTACACCCAAAAGGATTTCAAGCCAGATCCAAAGAAAATGCACAATGGTACAATTGAATACACATCTAGAGATGCACATCTCGGAGTAGCAACAATGCGAGGAGACTTTGAGATCCTTGGGTATAATCTAATCGATTGGTCAGGCGTGAGGCTGCCTTGGGAACAAGAAAACGTCCTTAAGGTTCCCATTAAGGACGTAACGAGTAAAGGAAGATTTTTGTTGGACAACCCCCTCATAATAAACCAAGTCGCCAAAACCTCGGTGTACCTTGACGGGGGAAATTTTATGGTAAAAATTATACTACCTTTACCCGAATATGTTCGGTACAAGGTCCAGAAAATATACCCCCTACCAACATCCTTTAACGAGAACTGGGACCTTGTGCTAGACACCAAGCATGAGTACATTGCCGAAGCAGAAAACCATGATCGTTTTGTCATCATGAGCGAAACAGAGTACGCACAATGTGCAATGGTATTGACAGGAGGTTCCCTCACCAGGACGGCTATTTGTCGGCATGAAAGACCCATCCTTACATCGGGATCTAATGAGTGTCTGGTAGAGCTTATACAGCACGCGCCATCATCTAAGAACTCTTGTAAATATGCTGCGATTCCCGCAACGGAGGCGATATTCCTTAAGATGACGTCCGCCAACGAATGGCTTTTCAAAGTTAAGGAAACGATGTCATTGAACGTGAAGTGTGAAACCCAAAATTACGCAGTAACACTGAGCGATTCGGGAATATTGCAAATGAAGCAGCCATGCGAAGCAATTGCAAAAGGGTTCAAACTGTTTTATGAATTTCGTGCTGAAGCAATAACTGAGTACAAACAGCCCATGGTAGACCACTCAGGACTCAAAGAAGCACTGTTGAGAAAAGTTAGCGTCTCGAAATCAGCACCTGTACCAGAGTTACTTCCGATAAAAATTGGCAATCATAAAAATTTTGCCAATATTTTAAATGAAGGGAAGAAGAGTATTGACGATCTAATTCAATCTTGGGACGGCCTGGAGGCAGAACGCAAAGCAGACAGCCAGGACTGGGAACTGAGTATTCATCGATATTCCATGATGTCCTTCGTTTCGTTAGTAGCAGTAGTAACCGCAGTAGTATTTTTGATCCGCTGTCTACGAAAAGGACCACCAACCATTCCGGCCCAACGAAAATATATAGCGAATTCCGAAGTGATAGAAATGCCAGCTTATCTACCAAAAAGAAGAGCGCCCGTAACACGACCACCACCACCACCAGTACAGACCGACAACAAAAGTTCAACAGTCTACGGAGTCACCTATGCTCGGGTGTAAGAAAAAAAAATATTCTTTTCAAAAAACTGTTATTTAATTTAAAATCGTAGAATTATATCAACTTAAATGTAAATTAACGTAAATACTTCCGAAAAAACAATAAACATTTAATTTAAAAAAAAAAAAAAAAAAAATAGATCTATAAATATGTAATTATTTTTATTATTGAAATGATTAGTATGTACACATAACGCATATACTTACTACAAAGCAAGCAAAAATCATGTTCTGAATAAAAAAAAAAAAAATTTTAAAAATAAACATGTGAATATGACATCTTATGTAGATTTATAAGCAAATGCCTATTTTTCAGTGTTATATTTAAGCCAATATATATTGTATAAGATTTCGAGTTAATATACATAGCTAAACTAAAAAAAAAAAAAAATATTATTTACACATAATCATACTACGTGAAATATTGTTAAGCTTTACTCACTATAAATGTATGTGTAATGTTTTGTCTGTGTGTTTAAGTTTCTAGTTTAATATTATTTGATTTGAATTAATAACGAATAGACATTGTGATTTAATCTGTTATTTTAGAATAAATTTAACATTTTAATGAATAAAAGAAGACAAACCTATTTCTGGAGACCTGGCTTGAACTATCCAACGGCGGAGGGATGTTATACACCTAAATTTGGTTCCTTCACCTTTACCTACTATGCCAGTAAGCATAACTGTTATTATGCATATTATTGCTTTATCAATATTATGCATACTAACAGTTTCCGGCCGCACTTATTGCGACATGGCTAAGTAGGTCAAGCTGAATTCCAGAATGCAAGTTAAGCAATGCATTCTGGAGTTCAATCAAAAGTTCCAGCCAGGTCAACGGAAATATGGTGAGTCTATTGTTAACCACCGAAACGAGAGGTTGTGTGTCTTTTTAATTTACATTACATTTCATTACATTTCGATTACGTACGTTACATCTTCTCCACACATTGTCTTCGCATACGGGACCAAAGATCATTCGGAGAATTTTTCTTCCGAAACGACCAAGAGTTTCCTCATCCGCTTTCGATAAGGTCCATGCTTCCGCGCCGTACAGCAGGACTGGGATGATTAAGGTCTTATACAAGGTCACCTTGGTTTTTCTAGAGAGGGTTTTGTTTCTCAATTGCCTTCTTAACCCAAAGAAGCAACGGTTGGCAAGAATTATTCTCCGTTTGATCTCCGCACTGATGTTGTTGTCCGTGTCTACAGCGGATCCTAGGTAGACGAAGTCCTGTACTACCTCGAAGTTATGTCTGTCTATTGTGACGTTTTGTCCAATTCGTCGATGTTCTGTGTCCTTGTTTGATGACAGCATATACTTCGTTTTGCTCTCATTGACCATCAAACCCATTTTTGCCGCTTCTGTTTCAATACTCGCAAAAGCACCTATGACATCACGCTTTTTTCTTCCCATTACGTCAATATCGTCTGCATAGGCGAGTAATTGTACAGACTTTTGAAAGATTGTTCCTCTGGTGTTGACGTTTGAGTTTCTTACAATCTGTTCAAGTATGATGTTGAAGAAATCGCATGACAGTTTGTCGCCTTGCCTAAAACCTTTTTCGACATCAAAGGTCTCGGTGAGTTCTTTACCGACCTTGACGGAACAGCGTGAATTCTCCAAAGTCATCCTGCATAGTAGAACGAGCTTTGCAGGGATGCCGAAACTAGACATGGCTCTGTACAGCTCGTCTCTGTAAATACTGTCATACGCGGCCTTGAAATCGATAAAGAGATGGTGAATATCGATATTATATTCTCGGGTTTTTTCCAAGATCTGCCGTCTATTGTGGACTTCTCTGGTCTAAAACCACATTGATAAGGACCTATCAAGTTGTTGACGTGGGGTCTCAGACGTTCACATATTACAGCAGACAAGATCTTATAAGCGACGTTAAGCAGGCTTATCCCTCTATAATTGGCGCAATTGTGAGGGTCTCCCTTCTTTAGGATCGGGCATACGATACTGAAGTTCCATTCATCGGGCATGCTTTCTTCCGACCATATCATGCAGATCAGCTGGTGCATGCTCCTTTCCAACTGGTCTCCAGCTGCCTTGAAAAGTTCGGCATCAAGGCCATCTGCACCTGCAGTCTTATTTGATTTAAGTTTGCATATGGCAAGCTTAACTTCTTCTAGGTCGGGAGGACGGCATTCTTGATCATCGTCCAAGCTGAATGGGGCAATCTGCCTGACAGCGGAGTTTGTATCTTCATCGCCGTTAAGCAGTCTGCAGAAATGATCTTTCCAAATCCTCAGTAGCGACTGTGACTCTACAATTATGTTTCCCTGCTGGTCTTTACAGGCTTGAGTTCGGGGTTTGCCACCCTGGCAGGATCTTTTTACCTTTTGGTAAAACTTCCGAATCTCGTTCCTGTCATGGCAACTCTCTATTTCCTCAAACGAGCGCTTCTCATGCTGCTTCTTTTTCTTTTTGAGAAGTCGGTGTTCTTCCCTTCTTCTCTCCTTGTAAATCTCGTTATACTGATCGTAAGCAGCCCTTGTTCGTGTTTGCATAAGCATTTGTCGTGCTCTTTGTTTGGCTTCATTTGCCTGCCTGCATTCTTCATCGAACCATGGGTTTCGTTTTGGTGGCCGAGTGAAACCCAGAACCTCAGAGGCAGCGGTTCTGATGGCTTCTTGGCATTGCTGCCACTGGTCTTCAATGTTTAATGCTGGCGGCATGGGATTCAAGGATAATTGAAGGGACACTCGATTGGAAAAGGCATTGACAATCTCTTGCGATTGTAGCTTTCCGACGTCATATCTCTTCACAGCGTTAGTTCGCGCTGGTCGTGAACAAGATATCCTCATTTGTACCTTGGCTACAACAAGGTAGTGGTCCGAGTCAAAGTTGGCCCCTCGGAAAGTTCGGACATCTAGAACACTGGAAGAGTGCCTTGCGTCGATCGCAACATGGTCAATTTGGTTGACGGTTAATTGATCTGGGGATCGCCATGTACCTTTATGAATTTTGAGATGCGGGAAGCGCGTACTACTTACAACAAGATTCAGCCCCGCAGCAAAATCGATTAGCCTCAGTCCGTTTTCGGAGGTTTTGTCATGGAGGCTATGCTTACCGATTATGTTTCCAAAGATGTCCTCCTTCCCTAGCTTTGCGTTAAAATCGCCAAGAACGATTTTCACGTCGTGTCTAGGGCACTGCTCATACGTTTCTTCCAGGAGCTCGTAGAAACAGTCTTTGGAATCGTCGTCTTTCTCTTCTGTGGGGGCGTGGGCGCATATAAGGCTAATGTTGGCGAATTTAGCCCTGATGCGGATGGTCATTATACGCTCATTGACTGGATTTTGGCTAATCACCTTATCCCTGAGTCTTCCTCTAACGACAAATCCGCACCCAAATAAGCGTTGTTTCTTTTGTCTGTAGCAGTCGCCATAATATATGTCACAGTTTCTCATCTTCTTTATGCCCGGTCCACTCCATCGCACTTCTTGGATGGCGGTTATGTCTGCTTTGCAGCAGTCCAGGGCGTCCGCTAATTCTCCAGCTGCACCTAGTCCGTAAAGAGACCTTACGTTCCACGTGCAGATCCGGAGGTCATTGTCCTTTTTTCGTTTGCTTGGGTCGTCAACTTTGAAATCATTATCGTTATCCGAGGCTGTTAGTTGTTTCGGAACTGTCCTTTTTTAACGTGGTTGGGTAGTTAACCCTACGCACAACCCCCAACCTGGAGGGCCAGGTCCTTTTTGGATCCCTTCGGACACAAAGGGCTGGAATATCCAGTGTCAGTACCCTACTGCAGGGGTGTGAGTGTTGCCGTTGGCTCACCAGGAGCTCATCCGCCACCATCTCTACTTCAATACCCTGTCCTAGTATTGAAAGACCCCGAAAGACCTTTAAACCAAATATGTTGGAGTAGCTATTTCAGGGTTTTCTGCTTTTATGGCTGCTGAAGTCCACCGTTGATTCTGTCCTTCGAATTCATCCGCTGGAACATTTACACGAAAGCTCTCGTAGACCACTGAGATTCGTGCAGTCAGTCATAGTTCGCAGAGCAATTATAGTGTTGACCGATCACAATTCTTTTTTTCCGGATTCCCTTGTCAACACTCGCACTTACTAGTTTAGCAGGTCAGCTCTGGACGGAGCATCCCAGGTCCCAGTGGATACCGCTTGGAGGTATAGTAAGCACAATTGACGTGTACTATAAGTTACAGCATCTGGGCGCCGCCAAGTTGACACCAATCAGAGCCTACCCGAATAGTACAACGCCCATCCACCAAAAAGAGAAACTATTACAAATTATCTATACATTATTATATAAAATTAGTGCTCATCGTCGTAGTCTATCTCGTTCATGTAGATTGTAGGTGAAGGATTACTTTATTATTATATTGTTAGGACTGGCCCTGGATTCCAAGGTTTTGCCATTTTTATGTCCTACGGCACTCCACTAATTGATAAATTTGTAGAAAATGAAACTATTGTCGAAAGCGATATTTTTGTCGCAGTTACGAAAATTCCACAGCGTTTATGACAGCTTTGTTGAGACGCCGAAAACGACAAATTTGTCGCGATAACAGCATCTTTGTGATATCAAAAGCAACGTTGTGACATTTTTATCACGGTTATGACAATTTTATAGTTTTTCTTTTGGGAGTTTTTAATACAATAACTGGAGCACTTAGACCTGAACACCGGTCTATTGTACTAGCAGATAACACCCTCTGTTAATTATAGCTTCCAGATGTTCTTTGCAACAGGATTCACACAGTGTGAAATTACTTAATCATATCTCGCTTTGCTAAGCATAAGAGAAGTGCTCGTAGCAACTCCAACTAGATTTCTACAGTCTTCTCAGCTACGGGACAGCAAAAATGCTACAGTTCGTTTATTAACATTGGAGAGTGTTGCGGACGTTTGCTTCGCAACTTCGACTATTTCATTAACAAGCCTGTATTTTCTTTAAAGCTGGTTACAAAACGTAGTCTTGTTCCACATTATATTGCAATTCATAAAGAAAATTATATATGTATTGTATATAAAAAAATGACTGCCTCGTGTCAAGGTTGGCATAAAAAAAAAGAAGCCGGAAAAGAGTTTTTGACATTTAGTTGATTTTAAGATTAAGTGGCTCCGCTCGGTGGTGAGCACGCGGGACTACTTCTTATATTCGGCGTTCCCTGTCTTAACAGAGAGCATATTACGTTTTGTTTGTATGCATCCAATGGATTCGTGATATCTATGCTTGTGTTCTTAACAGATCCACTCGTTGATTGATGCCCTAACTGAATACCCCACCGACCAAGCGCTGGCTGAGGTCCTGAGAAAACCATTTCATATCTATGCCATGCAAATCCATCTGCAATTTCGTTTCCAGTTGCGCCGTGATGGTCTGGAACCCGAAAGAAACTCAAAAGAGTGTTCCGACAACATTCCGAGATGTCTTGTGTTTCTGTATCATTTTTGAAGTAGTAATAGGGATGAGTAGAGCCTTGCACAGCCTAGTTTTTGCAGCAAAGACAAATACTTTTGCCCCTCCAAGCATTCGTAGCTTATAGCCATTCAGATAGCATGCGTCTCCGCATAAAAGATAAACGGCTAAGTGCCTAATGAGGCACGTGTCGGGTGTCATTGCTCTCCACAACGGCACCAGCGCGAGATCAATCATCGGTTTTGAAACCATCCGTGAAGATACGATAACAATCGCTTCCTTGGGCGCATACTAGAGTGAAGTCCTGAACAGACGGCAAGATCCACTGAGTGTTTCAAGTAGTGCAGAATCAGCAATAGATCATCGGCAATAGATCACCACCTTGTGGACGTCTCTTATTCACTCCTGTTGTAATATATGGTCCATAAAATTTTAATTATTGTAACGCTATTACTGCAGTTATCTCGCGACTTCAACAGGCTGTCTCGAAAGTTGTGTGTCATAGCTTTCTCACAGTCTCTTAGTAGCAAATACAAAAATTTCATCGCTTTTTTGACGATCTTTAGCGATCACATTGAATTTGTAGTTATTTTTTTGCTGTAACCATCAGTTTTGCAGTAGCCATTTAAATTGCGTAGGTAAAAACCAAAGGTCCCATATGACTCCTATGTTGCACTCTCTCCCAATCACTGCAGGGTTGTCCTCTTTTTTGGATAGGCATAAACCCATACACAGAGAATTGATCGAGCAATTGTTGTAAATGCAATCAATTTCGAATATCCTTCGTTATCCTTACATAGTATAAACCAAAGTTTCTTTTGCCATCTGTATGCTTATATAATTAAAACTACGCATTTTGATATAGTTTTAGCTTTAGCTGGCGCAACAAAGCGGGGGCTCCAGAGCCTAGCACATTTTTTACAACAATGCCTTGTAAGTTGTAAGGGAGTGGAGGAGGCTTACTTAATTTTCTACCGGTTCTGAACGGCTAATAAAGAAAATGCTCTTTCATGGCAACTAATTTACTAACGGAGGACTTTCCAATTCCTCGCGAAATATGATACCCGTGGAAAAGCATTTTTGGTTCGGGTTTCGAACCACGAATTTCGTAACAGGCAGAGTTTGTAACAGTAGGGCCCGAGCTACGCCAGGTGGATCAGCTAGTTTTTGACACATTTATGATAAAAACATAATATTTTTCAATGTCCGCATTCTTAGGATAAAGCCAAAGTAAAAAGGTGACAGTTAATATTATTTGTACAACATATTTTCATACTTCCTTATACTGTGCTTTGAACAGCATGTGAGAGTTGCAGGGTGGATTCTAAATCTTATCTTGAAAGTCATTTTTTGATTGGAAAGATGGCGGAGCTTTACTGCTACTTTATATTTTGCCATTAGATTGATTGATACACCTTGGTGTAACTCCCTTCTTTTATACGGGAGAAGGTGACTTTCATTTCTTTAATTAGGCTCGGGCAACAACCGTTTATTCACAAGGTCATTACATTACTGTCGTCTACTGTACAGAATATTGTTGTCATTTGCAATAAACACTTTCCAAGCACCTTCAATTCTGTCCCGAGCATTTTCCTTTCATTGGATTGACTATTAAAAAAATAGTTAACTAATTATTCACGTCTTGTTTTGTAGCAGCTTTTAAATTGCTTAGTTATGAAAGAAATTATTTCCTTACAAAAACACCACTACCATCCGGAAAGGTTTCACTCTGGAAAACTCTAGTCTGGGATGTTCAGTAGAGTTCTATGGCAACTATAAGTTAACTGTGGCGCTCCCTTGGGGTGAATTTGAATTGTGACCTAGTAAGAAAAGGGTTGGATAAATGAAGTCTAAGATAAAGTAGTGTACTTGTATATTAGATGAAAGAAGTGGTTATTCTACAGCATTGTAAGAGCGAGTAAAAGAAGGAATAATAAACGTGGAATTGGTACTTTAGTTTTACTTTTGTGAACCTAGTCAAACATTTTGTACATTTCTGCCAGAAGTGGAAACAAAACTCAAGAAAAATAAAAGTAGTGTGTGCAGCCCGAATAGAAATTAGGTAAAAATATTGTTTATACTCTACAGCAGGAAAGTGTAAGCATTTTTTGTAACAACGCTGGTGAATATGAAATCATGCATGTAAAGTTAGTGTTATATTATTACTTAGACATGCTCGCAAAAAGAAGATTTCAGAAAAAAATTCAGCTTATCTAACATAACGTAAAATAAAACAGCAAGTTTGACCGATCGAAGATCTTTCTATCTTATCTTACTAATATTATAAAGAGGAAAGGTTTGATTGTTTGATTGCTTGTCTCGAATAGGCTCCGAAACTACTGCACCGATTTCAAAAATTCTTTCACCGTTGGAAAGCTACACTATCCCTGAGTGACATAGGCTATATTTAGTTTTCAAAAAAAAAAAAAAAAGAGTTCCTTACCAAAACTCCGATGGCAAATAATCTTACTAATATTATAAAGAGGAAAGGTTTAATTGTTTGTTTGTTTGTCTTATCTCGAATAGGCTCCGAAACTACTGCACCGATCTGAGCACGGAGGTACTGGAGGTGGGTTAAGATCACGAAATAATCATGCCGCGCCGCTCACTCACGCGGTCGGCTCCCTACTGAATGGTCTTGTGGGGAATTTAAAAAAATTGACGCATGATGATATTTTGTCGCTTGATAATATTTTGTCGCAAAAAAATAACCTCGAAGTCAAAACTTTGTTGTGTAAAGAAAATTTGAACAACATTTAAAAATGAAAGTCTGTCAACCCTAAGCCTTTAGGAGAGCAAGTTAAATACAGTTTTAAAAATTATTATTTCTTCAAGAAATTAAGTCTAAAATTCGGTCGCTACCATCAGTATTGACAGAGAAATCGAGTTTAACACAGGTCACCAAAGTTAACATTTTTTTAAATTGTCAAAGAGTGATGTCAAAAATGAGAAACTGACTTTACTGTGCTGCAATTTTTTTCTTAGAATGTGACCAAGAATCATTTCAGAAAGTATGTTACACGAATTACGGGACACCCTGTATATAAAAGCAGCTAGCCCGGGCGGGTGAACTATATTTTAAAATAAAACGTTTTAAGAAATACGCCCGATTTTATAATTCAAAGGAATTAAACATGGAACAGTCACTACGAAAGTGTTTAGTTATCTCTTCACCTCAAAAATAAGCAAATAACAAAGTGTGAAATAAATAAGATTCTGTGTTAAGAATTCAGTCTACCCTGCCCTTCGTCTTACTTACACTCCATTCCACAATTACCGGCAATTTCCTTATCACCTTTTTCAAAAAGCTTTTTCAAAGAAACTGTAAGTATGCCTAAATAAGAATATCAGGACTTTCAAAACATGTGCCAACACCATGGACAACCAAAATATGTCGCATTAGAGAGTCTTCAATAGAAACAGGCAATCGCCTTACAATTCAAAGGGAGTATACTTCGCAATCTCGAGCTATAGAGTCTTTCACTAAACGTTCAAATCGTTTTTCCAATCAATATAAAAGAAATTCACAAGCTCGCGTATCGGTGTCTGCTACCAAGCGTTTTCGGCGACTTTAGTATCAAAATGCCAGAACATCACGAGCTTGCTTTTCGGAGTCTAATACCGAACGCTTTCAGTGACTTGAACGTCAAAATGCCAGAACCTCACAAGCCCCCGTTTTAGAGTCTAGCACCGAGCGCTAAACAGATTTCCTAAATTCTTTCAACATTAAATTGTTTCTTTTTCTTATTCAAATATTGAGAGCAGAGACTGTGCTATACACTAGGTCGAAGTAGGACCCGAGCTACGCCGGGCGGGTCTGCTAGTCTTTAATATAAAAATAAGTCGGGTTTTCCTTCCTGACGCTATAACTCCAGAACGCACGAACCGATTTCCACGGTTTCGATTTTATTGGAAAGGTTTTGGGCTTCGTGAGGTTTATAGCAAAGAAAATTCAGGAAAAATGTCGCCATCTGGTGGCGGAACGGAGTTCGCAGGGTTCGCTAGTTTCTTATACATATTAATCATAATCTAATCTTTTAAGCCGTCTGATGTAAAACGAGTCAATCCTTATCGTCAAATAATGAACCCTATCAAGCAAATAGTTCTTGACTACTGTTAATGCATCGTTGTCAAGATTTGGAAATTTGAAGTAATTTAACTGCAGGGGCTTTACTGAATCCAGCAAAATTGTGAAAGTGGTCCATGAAACAAAAGAGTTTCGTTCCCACTCTGGACTAAACGATCGGACGATTAACGTTCTCGATCAATTCGAGGAACAACGAAAAGCGCAGAAGAACAAACACAAGAATATTGTTGAACAGCTCAGAGTTTTTATGAGGATCAATAAAAATTTTAGCACCCAAAGTGAATAAGCGAACAGAATATGCATAAAATAAATGTGAAATACTTTAATTTCATTCTATCAACCTAGTCGAACATTACAATACGTAAATCATTGGATTTGTACTTTCCCTAAAGCATTCAATTCATTTTACCAATCATTGCTTTAGCTTTATCGTTCTTTGCTTATTTTCTCTTTGAAGTTCCTATTACTTGTATTGATATCTAAGCAAATCCCATATACCTTGCTCTTTCCTCAATGGATTTGGAACTGTGTTGATGGCATTGCACAGCATTACATAAACGAAATGAAATGTTCGCCACTTGTTTTTCTCCCAGGAGCTCTTGTCTGTTTGCATTCTTTCACTACATATATACATAAAAAAAATTGTGTGAGGAGATGATGAAGGTGACAGCTACTCCCAGCATGGATTTCATTTCCCATCAACTTCATGAAATCAGCTCCCAAATGGCAATCAATCCGGTTTTTATTCCCCCAGCTACTGTAAATGATAAGGTGTTAATCTTATTTGATGAACATGGTGTTCAACACGATAAGACCAAATGACAGAAAACACTTGGGATGACATCACTAGGAGAATACCTATTGTAGTATTCCAGATTCCTTTAGCAATCTCAACACTCTTCGTTTGTCTATACTTTACTTTTCCATAATTTTGGGGCTTGTGAAAAACACGGACAGTAAGGCTATTTTGACTCCAAATATACTTCGACTGGTACAACAAATCGGCGATTTTTTCTATGGCAAAAGGCTAAGAATTTGATAAAAATAAAAGAGACAAAGCCTAGATTCCTAATTTTTGGTATATCAATTCAATTTCAATCCTTTAACCAGTGGACATTCAAAAGAAAAAAAAAATTTTTATAATGAGTTGCTATACAATTGGGTAAGAAGAACTAACTTAAGCTCAAATTTAAGATTGATTGCATTCTGAGAAAAAATTTACAAAATTCATTTTATCTTCTTACGCACATTTTGTAGATAAAAAAAGGAAAAGTATCGAATGTCTCTGAAATGAGAGCTGAAACGTGTTCAAATTTTTAAGTTCAATGTGCGGGTCGGGAGCAATAAATAAAGTGTAAAATTGGTTGTGCTTACAACACTTAACACAAAAGTCTGGCGATAGGTGTGGAAACCGTGAAATAGCTTTAATTCGAGTCATTAGGTGCTTATGTCTTTAAGTTGTTGTTGTCAGTGTCTCAATATATATAGCTTACGAAAGTCTTTCAAGCACCTACAATCATACATTTTCGCTATTAAGCAGGGACATGGACGGGAAAAAGTGAACATAATGATACGAAGACAAAAAAAATGTTCAAATGAAGAAGATACATAACTCGAAGAGTTAAAACTCGTTTTAGAAGATATTGACGTTGAAATAAAGATTGAGAACAGTAAGTATTCTCGAATTTCCCAGAAAGGCAACTACAACTACTTCACCAAAAAATCGAACTTTTACTCTTTGCAATTAAAAAAAAAAATAGTAAGTATACGCCACAGTGACTTACATTGGTTGCATATTTTAAGTAATGTGGCGGTGCTGTTGGAATTTTAAGAAATTCGGTAGACCCAATGGCACTATGTTTGCCAGTTTTGTGGGCTTTTTTATAATTAACGTGCACTTCAAGGGGTTATGACCACCCTAATAATGTTATAAGACACAGATTTAATACTAGACACTAATGCACGTTGCTTTAGAATTTTTGTGAATCGTAATGAAAGGGAAATATCGAATCAGATAAAGCATTCCACATAAGGTAAGTGCAACTAAAGTGTGAATCTCTATACTTGGATGTACGTCCGAAGATATTGAGCTCAAAGTAAGGGGGATGAGCATTCCTGGTGAGCCAGGTGTTGCTGCTAAATTGTTAAGGGGAGCAACCCAACTGGCTATTTCAATAGAAAATAAAAAATAAAAGAGAGTAAATAAGTAAAATAAGAGCAAGTAACGTTTCGACGATATTCAAGAGAATCAAGAGAATCGATTGTACGACTTGAAAGTCACCTCTCACCTGTCAATTTTAACACTCTGTTTTGTACCCTGTAATGTAAACATTGGTTCCACTCTTCGGTGAGATATGCCATCAAATCACCAGTGGGCCTATTGCTCATCAAGGTGTATTGTCTCGTCTTTTTTAGGGACAAATTCAGTTTTCCATCTACTTGGGAAGAGCTAGGAAGAATAAGACGGACAGAAAAGCAGTGGTTTTGCCAGCGTAGAAGATCACCTCTTTAGAATTAAGGTGGGTATACCATCTGGACTAGCGAATTTAGGTATAGGGTAATTGCGGGAGAGATGCCGTGTCGGGAGAGATTCCGCATTCAACCAAACTCACACATCTAGTCGTCACAAAAAATCTTATTTTGCACTTTGTTCCTTAGGTATTTAACTAAAAACGTATGACAAAAAATTGGAAATATCCTACATGCAAAGGGACTATTTTGTAATTTGTTTTTTTTACGCATCTTTTTTCCAAAGGAAATTTCTTTATTCGTTACGATTTGGAAAGAAGCTATCGATTGTTTTGTCCAGGGTAAGTATTTTTATTTTGGGAGAGATGCCGAACTTTTGTTTTGAGAAGATGCCGCATGCTGAATTTGTATTTTTCTTAAAGAGAGTATTCAGCTTCAGTATGCCCCTAAAATACATCTGGACATAAACAAGGGCTAGTTGAACAAAAAAGGTGCTGAATGAAGCCCGAAAAAACGGTGATAAAAGAATGTCTCTCCGAAAACTGTTTGAGTACCAGCCAAAAGTTCAAAAACTAACACCTATTTTTCCGAAACGGCCGTTTCCTGTTATGAAACAATCCTGGAACCGGTACTTCCAACTACCGGTCATAGGTACATCATGCAGTCATTCCGAAAACGAAACGCATACCTCATCATGTTCCCACAAACTAACGCCATCAAAACTACTGCAATCAATCTCGCCACTGTCAAAATTCCAGTTCAGGTTTTTTCCAATCGTATGGAATTGACAGAGGTGCTAACTTACCCTCAATTGCAAAGAAGAAAAACTTGAAGTTGCCGAGCAAAAAAAAAAAAAGAAAAAAAATTAACCAAGATAAAAGTTTAGTTCACGGACGATCCAAATGTTTTTCTGAATGTTGGGAAAACTATTTCAAAACAACAAAAAAGAAAGACTGGATCCAATGTGTCAGAAATGGCTGCATGATAACTGTACGGAAAAAGCATGTTTAATGTTTTTTATTCAATAAATTCATCTCTTCCACACATGCAGAGAGAGATGGCACATGTAATAAAAAGGGTTTTCCAATAGGTATGATATGATTTCGGAGTGGCGTTTCGGCCATTTGTAGTATGTCATGAGCTCTCATTTGTTTTTTTTATTGCATTCAGAAGTGTTTACATTTCACAATTGGACCACCGTAAACGTCGTGAACTTTCTGATTTTGCCTTGGAACAACCTGAAATCGATAACGAGTTTGTTAAGAAAATCATCTTTTCCGAAGAGGCTTACTTTTATTTGACTAGTGTGTTAAATAAACAAAACTGGCGATGAAAATCCACAAAATATTCATGAAAAACCATTACATTCACCTAAATTGACAGTTTGGTGTGGTTTTTGGGCTGGTGGAATCATCGGCCCGTACTTCTTTCAAAATGATGCTGGTAACACCACTACTGTCAATGGAGAGCGGAAAGATCGATGATAACCAACTTTTTATGGGCGAAATTGGAAAAAATTGATTTTGAAAACATTTGGTTTCAACAAAACGGATTTAGGTGTCACACAGCAAATGCAACAATTGAATTATTGTGAGAAAAATTTAGAGATTCGATTATTTCAAGAAATGGTGATATTGAATGGCCTCCAAGAAGTCGTGATCTAACACCATTAGACTATTTATTGTCGGGTTATTTGAAGTCAGTGGTCTTTCAAAATAAACCAGATTCTCTTCAAGCCTTACAAGTCAATATTGAACGTTCCATTCATGATATACGACTTGATTTATTGGAAAAAGTGCTCGAAAATCGGGTTCTTCGAATTTGTTGCTGCAGAAGAAAACGTGGTGGCCATTTGAATGACGTTTTATTTAAAACTTAATTGTATTGAATGAACTGCACTTTAAATAAAAAATATTTGAATATCCTTAACAAGAAGTGTGTTTTTTTCAAAAAAGAAATCATATCACTCTTATTGGAAAACCCTTTATTAATCTTTTGTTTTAATTTTGATAAAAATTATTATTTTTTTTCGAGTTAAGTTTTTTTATGATAGAAAATAAGTCCATTATTAACTTTTTTATATAAATATAGGTTCTTTCACTTAAATAAACAAATTATACTGACTTCCGAAAAACAGCGGCATCTCTCCCGCAATTACCCTATTGAGATCTTTGAGCACTTTGTATATGAGCATTGCAGACATTTCTGGCCCGTTTTAACAAATTTCTACAGCAGAGTTGACTTTAAATATTAGAAAGCTTCTTTCTCTATCCCTAATCGCCTCTTTGGAGCTCGAATCAAACCACGAATTCTCTTTGGGGATGATACTTTTTATTCTGTGAGGAACAAAGTTTCTCATGCTATTACAATGACAAATTTCATTATGGAGTCAGAGAGCGCATCAAAATCGTTAAACGTTGTATTGCTGTTTTAGCTGGGGCTTTTGTGGACAAGACAATAATGATACGAATCACAAAAACAGAAAAACAAAGAAAATTAAGGGGACAATTACCTTTCCGCGGGGATCGCCTATTGCGAGGATCTAATATATCCTCCCATAGTAATTTCACTTCCATAAATACGCTTTTTCACTTAGCCTATAGAACTCTGGGACCTATCCCTTCTATTCTTGACAAGTTATGATTGAGGAAAATATGATATACCCCAGCCATCCCCATGCTTGTCATGCCCCAAATTTATTTATTTTAAAAAACCGTACATAGCATTGACCTTGAATAACAGCATTTGATATGAAATTATTAGTTAGTCTTGAATAGCTTTAGCTTGGTACTCATACATTCACCGTTGAGTCATAAAAAGCAAAAAAGAGTTCATCATAAGTCAGGACCATTTGGTTTTCTTCATAAATCTTGTATTTTGACATCAATGTTGTCAAATCTAGATATGGGTACGCCCATAAGAACTATACCTCAAGCTCAACCCAACTTAGAAAACAGTCCAAAACTTTTAATTGCTTTGGTTTTGTCAATGTAACAAAACAATTTCTCTCAAAAACAACTCGTCCTAAACTATTTTCTCACAAATTATTCAACCAACTTTGAAATTGAAAAGCCACTTCTCCTGTGTGATTTAACAGTAAACAAAACAACCCTTTTCTTTATTCGTTCCGAAATAACCACAAGTATTTTATTATAATTGTCAGAAAACCAAAACAAAAATCTTGAAGCAGATTCCAAGGAAAACGAAATAAAATAATGCTTTGCCAGTAGGAGAGTACGAAGAATGTAAGAAGGACTGAGGGTATATACATATACGAGAACACAACAATCCATCGTGTTGATATCGTTCTCATAAATAAATAAACACGAACGTGATCCCACGGGAAGACTGTCTGTTGTGCCCCGTTGGCTATTAAACTCTTCTGTCCTTCCTCGAATCGTACTCGTACATCGTCTAACACAACAAGCGGCCGCCGGCCGGCAATAGCTACGCACAACACAAGTGTCAAAATACATAAAGTATATCTTCGGGGTGAACAAATAGTGACTCTTCGCTTTATTCTTATCGGAATTCCTTTCTCCTGCGTCCTGCCACGAAATGCGTATATGTATGTTATCCTCTGAGGCTAAAATGTATTCCGTATGTCAAAGTGTGTGTTTGTATACTGTATGTGGTCAAAATGAAAATTCCTTTGATATCATTTGATATATAAATTCCCTTCGTTATGGTGTACTTGCTTCCCATTTTATCACTCACTACCTGGGTTCTTCGTAAATCTGTTGCATAATTGGAATGTGAACGTTTTCTAATTTGACGTGAATGTGACCACGTTATGATCATGTGATACGTGACGCGCGGGCAACTCTTCTATGAACACATTCTTTTGTGACTTGATGGTTGGTGTACTGTTTGCTGAATAGCGGTTATAAGTCGGTTGGCTGCGTGGTAGCGCACCATGTGTGTGTGACGCGACGTGAAGTGTGGTGCTGCTACTCGTTTCGGGCCATCGGAATACTTTCTGAAAGATGGCGTAGGCACCATGGATGATAGCTTTATTGTGCCACGCCAACATGGCATCAACCCGTATCGCTCATATCCTTGGGCCATAACTCAACTTGCGCGCTGCGGTGAAATTTTGAACTTGAATTCTCAAAGGAGTCATTTTTCTTTCATCTCGTAAATTTTCAGCAAATTTTTTGCTTATTTTTTTGATTTTGTTTTTGCTCTTTTGCTGGCTCGTCGTCCTTCTTCTGAGTTTGGCTTTTTTGTGTAGTTCACATTTTTGACTGTCACTGCAATCTTGAAATTGTGTTCGAATCGTTTGGGGTTGACGAAGTAGAAGACACCAAATAAGCAGAGTGTAGGTGGCTTTTGTGTTTTTTATTCTAAGGGGCCATGTTGAAGACCTTGCTGCACAAGCCCACCGACCGATGAATAGAACAGTTTTAGATATCCTTCCATTTTCTTTCTGCGGAATACTGGAGTTTCTTTTTTAATCTCAAGTTTGTGTTGGCTGAAGTGTTTGTGTACAGTTTTCTGATTCCTCCTGGCAATTAAAATGATGAATGGGACTAAAAGGTTATTCATTTTCATTTTTGCTCTTCCTATGGTGCTTGATTCTTGGCAAATAGCTTGTTGCAGGCGGATTGATACGGAAAAGGCGATGTTTGTTTTTGTGTAAAATACCACAGGAAGTAGCAGAGTTTTAATTGGTATAAGGATGCCATGCTGGGTAGTTTGTAGTTGAAAAAGAAGTCTGTTACACTATAGAATGGAGGTTGGTTTAAGTCTCACATAAATACGGCTATGGTGATTTATTCACCAATAAGCACACCACGTCCATAGGAAAGGGCGAGTATTGTTGAGAATTAATTTGCTGCAGAAGAGGGAAGATTTTGGCAAGGATGAGTTTTTATTGACAATTAAGAAAATCAAAATGTATGTATTTGTAGATATACAAGTTATTTCGCAAGAAGAAACTTTCAAAATAAAAACAAATGAATGGTTTACTCTTAGGTGTGTAGAGCTACGAGAATCGTTATTGAGGTTAGTTGAGTGAAACAAAAGCGAGGTCAAACTTTATCCCTTTGATGAATCAATTGACATCAAGGATAAACTGTGAATTTGGGGAAAATCCAAGGAGTTAGAACAAAGATAGAAGAACAAATAAGGGAATTTTTGTTCAACTATTTTTTCATTTATTTGCAATTTTTTAATTTATTTTTCCGTTTGTTTTTATCAATTTCTTTGGGTCTGTGCGTCAACGGGCACATCAAACTACAGTTTAAAAGGACCAATGGAACTAGTTCAAAGCTCGCCCAGTCCTGCTGAGTTTTTCATTTTGGTTTCTTTGTTCGACATAAATTAGTTTTCTAAAAATGGGCTCATATATGATCCCAGAGTGTAACCAAATTTTTGTCGTTAAGACTTTTCATTAAACTTAAACCCATTTTCGTTCATGCATAGTTTTGCATCTTTCCTGTCATCGGAATCTGTTCCGAATATGAAGAAACCAATATTCGGCTTCTGAAAGTTGGTCGTTCCCTTAGGTAAACTTAAACTCATCCACCAACAGAAGATCATAAAAAAAAAACTTCTCTAATGCTTCTTATGGGCTGGCACATCTACACAGTCCCAGAGCTGCATAAGCTCACTTAATACTTTGATAGCACTATCCTAACTTAACAAAAGCTCTCGACATTGCTGTCAAAGAACTCCGCTGAGAAAGAACTCCGAAGAGGTAAAAGATGTTGGGCTTGGTCACCTCCATTTGAGTTTCGGGAAAAATAGAACACATCGAGTTGAGATAGCTCTCACGTGTCTCATATTCAAACTTAAAGGACGTGATAGTCTGCCTTAGCAATAAAGGGAAGCTACCTTTATATTAACTTTCAAAAGGAAGAGAGACTCAAGAAGCTATAATTATTACACATTGCTGGTGTCCCACACTTTTAAAATCGTTGATCGAGCATTGGGAGCTGCAAGAACTAGTTGCACTTTCTAAGGAAGTGATGAACAATGCTTTTCGTGGGTAAATCAACAACAGATTCAATGGAAAGTATAAGGATCCTTAGGAAAAACACAGAGATCCTTGAGATGGTTTGCATGATTTGTTGGTTGATGTGGTTGACAGCAGAGAATTCCAGAAGCCTAAGCGCATATGATTTATGATATGTACGAAAGACCGATAGTATAGATAAAATGTTCACGCCCAGTTGGAGTCACCAAAGTACTCCACAAGCGAGGATTCAATAGCCCTGCAACAAGCACTTAAAATATAGGCAAATGTTTCAGAAGGAAATGGATACCGTACTAGACCAAGACACTTTGAATACACTCTGATACAGAAATAAGTTTCTCAGAAATTTAAACGGTGTTTTTTAAACTTGTGGCTTTCAAGAAGAAATGAAGAAATAAAACGCGTTTAATTTGATGTAATGGCCAGATACTTAGCTTTATTATAAAGATAAGGTTAGGTTTGGTTAAAACGGCCGTGAGGAAAACAACTGGTACACTTAGATCAACATAGGGTCCATTTTGATACCATCTGAGGTCGTGAAGGACTACCTCATTTAACTAAGCAGTTTTGAGCTTTTAATAAAGCGATAGAGGTGTAGGGTAGGTAGGGTCTGTATTCACCTGATCGCTTGGATTATCAATTAAGTATTCTCCTAGATGCAGTTTACTTTTGAGGGAGAGTGCAGGACATGAGCAGAGGAGGTGTGGGCTTGTCTCTTCTTCCTCCTTCCTCTAAGCAGCTTCGGCAGAAGTCTTTTGATGTAACACCGAGTCTTATGGCATATCTGCCAATGAGACAATGTCCGGTAAAAAAACCGATTACGGAGCCAATGTGCAATCCGCTAATGGATAGCAAGTGTCTTGTGCGTTTTACATCTAATTTCGGACATATCAATTTTGTTGCCACACAAGTATTAGGAACCGGAAGAAAATTGTAGGTCCCCTCAATCCTCACAAATCATGGTTGTGAGAAATGCTCTAGGCCCTGGGGCACCTTGCTCTGTTGCGCCACTCTATTTATTTATTTATAGTGTGTTTCCACTATAAACTTTAAACATGTGTCGATTAACATCGACCAAACATTGCGTCTTAAAAGGATACAACAATATCTAACTGGTTAAACTGTTCAGCCAGATATAGGCGACAATTGAATGCGGTAAGTGAGTTCGTGGATGCAGCGCCCAGTGAGTTTAGGGCTGCTTGGCTATCTGAGAAGATTCGGATATTCACTGAGCAATGAGGGTATTACATTTCCTTTAAGCCACGATAAGACCTCTTTAATCGCCAGAATATCCGCTTGGAACTCGCTATAGTGATTTGTGTGGCGGAATTAGAGACTTACGTTTAGTATGCTGAGTACACCTAACCCCTTCCTTGGTTTTTTCTGCATAGAAATGAATAGAATCATCTGTTAAAAATTCTTCTCTTAAAAATTGTTCTCGGTGGAATATGTAACTTGTTTTCAAAGATCAATTGAGGGATGGTGTAGTCTGAGTGACTTCGGATTGATCAGGATTATTGAGTAATTAATGTTGTTACTGGTCCAATGGGAGAAAGATCTCTTTTCTGAAGACATCTAGGGGTGGAGATTAAGGAGTATGTTTAGAGCAGCTGAGGATGTAGATCGTAGCGCTACGTTTATGATATGACCTTGCTTAGACTATCGTCGTAAGTCACTATAAAGATAAGAGCTGCCATTATCTTTTAAATGATTTCGGGTGAGTGGCCGCCGTGGCTGCCTCCAATAAGTTCCATACGAGCTGAACTTTTAATCACTTTTTACAGCATTTGGGCCGTATGTCAGTAATAACGAGCAGAATATTCTTGTTGAAGGTGTCAATAGTCTCGTGCTTATCTGCGTAGACAAACGAATTTACATAACTTTACAAAATATAAATCATCCGATCTTGGAGGTAACGCACAGGTATGAAAATCGAAATTATGTAAAAATCGGGATTAACAGCGATTTCGTTTTGAGACAATTTACCAAACGTACGCAGTCCACATCGGCTTCAAATCTTCCACGATGAAACAAGAAAAAGAAACCAAACTGACCATAAATGAATTAAATGTCAGATGTTGAAAAAACTAAGCCCGAAAAAGTATTAAATAAATAAATAGGGTGGCGCTACAGAGCGAGGAGCCCCTGGGCCTAGCGCATTTCTCACAACCATGCCTTGTGAGGGAATGGAGGGGACCTACAATTTTATGCCGGATCCGAACGGCTAATTGAGAAAGCGCTTTTCATGGCATGAATTTACTAACGGAGGACTTGCCAATTCCTCGCGAAAGGCGATACCCGGGAAAAGTATTGCCAGATTGAAAAACACACGTCTTAAGAATCTCCCTTTGTTTGAAATAAGACGTGCGAAAATTTTAAAATCTGTGGCCAGCTTCACCAAAATAAAAGCTACAACCACACAGTTTTAAATCCAATTCAAAACTGCAAGCTTTTACTTCACGTCATCATCAAGGCGAGAATTACAAGTCATCAAAGCTTCTGTTGTAACTTCACAACAGCTGATTTGAGAACGCTTTATGACAGCGAAAGTTACTGAAGGTCATTGCAGTTACTGTTGATTGTTCTTAATATTCTAACTAAATTCTTGAGTAAGTGCGATTATGCAAATAACGCCGACTTACTTCTCAAAAAGTGGATTTATATATAATCTGCTTCTAGCAAAGTCTAGACTCTTTTCAAATTTTATTACAAACTTTTTATCATACGCATATTCAATAATTTCTTTGTCGAACTTTGCTTACCAAATCACTTTAATTTAATAAAGTCTCTTATCGCCACTCATTCCCTTATTTGTGTTCGGAAAATGAATTCTTTGCGCCATGAAGCAAAATTGACCTTAAGGCAACCAACGTCTGCTGCTAAAGCCAATCTCAAATTTTCTTCTCTGTCTTCGGCTTCTTTCTTCGAATTTGAATCTCTGCCGAGGAGGAAAGCTATGTTTCATTCTAATGACGTTATTGAAAAATAAAAGTTTTTTGTGTACTTCGCCATTTTATGGAATGTCTTCCTCTATTTTCTTTTTTTTTTCTATCAAACCACTTTAACTCCATTGCCTGCCGAAGATGATGACGATGGATATAAAAAAAAATACTTGTAGTGCATGGCAAGTTTGCTGGATTGGATGTGAAAGTATGAACGTGATGCCTCAGTTGATGCCGTTGGCAAAGTTAGTGTCCACCACCACCATGGAAAGCGTCCAATTTAATATCCACTCTGAATTGAGGTGCCAGGATAAAAGAAACTTGCCACGCTGCCTTTTTTCATTCTGTCGCCTCAGCTATCACCGAATCAATGTTGTGATCTGGCGTTCAGCTCTTCTTACAACGTCTATCTACCCCAAAGCCTATAACCGGTAAAATAAAAAAGAGAAAACTCCAAACTTATTGGGCGAGAGCCAGCGAAAAATAATTTTTATGTTCACTTTACTCCGAACTTTTAAAGGAAAAAAGGACAAAAAAAAAAAAGATTCCTCTTTGTTGGGGTTTCGGAAACAGTCATAGCTCACTTCTGGTGGCTTGGCTTGAATAAAAAGACAAAATGTGGAAAAAGGAAAGCAACATTATCGTCATAGTCTGTTTGTCTATTTTCCTGTCGTTTGCTGTTATCCTGTCCAGAGTGAGGGTATTAATCGTCGTATCGGGTTTTTTCAGCTATGTTTCGGGGGTTTTCTGTTGTTCCCAATAAAATTCTATCTCTCCAGAGAAGCGATTAAAAATTGCACTCCATGGCATCTTACGGCGGCATCAGGGGAGATGTCTTGTTGTTGACATGTTGGAAAATTCTAGGTACCAATATCGTGTTTCCATTCAGTCTGGTGACATTTTTATGTGAAGTGTCATGTGTTTGGGGAAATTTACATATTCATTGAATTTTTTCCTCATTTTCTGGAAACAATTTAAAATTCTTCGAAGGGGATTGATTCAATTGCAGAGAGATGAGTGCGAAATGGGTGTCTTCCTTTTCTCTCCTGAAATTGATTTATAGATTACTGTGTGCTTCCTCCTATTCGAGTAAAAAGCGAATTGGAATCCGGAGTACCTTAGCACCTTTTTTATGTGACAAAGGCTCCAGTTTAAAGCCAAAACATACAGAAGTGCCTCAAAAGAGGTAGTGTTGTCGACCCTTGTCATATTCCCATAGCGGATTTTCGTTTGAATTGAATTATCCAAGACAGAGCAAAAAAAAAGCTCAAAACATTTTGTAATCGATTGAAAGTTTTGACGTTTTTTTCTGGTAGAGTTCACTTTTTGTGCTGGCTGTGGGTAAAGTTTGGACAGTCAGATTGAGATGGGTTTATAGAAAAAGATTTATTGTTTCTATCCTTACCCAAAGAGCGGAAAATACAAATTTGTCTTGGATACACATAAGGAATTTAAATAGACGTTTTCCGGTGAGAGGCAACATGTTTATTTAAGACAAGGGCTTTGGGCAGTTTGTCTGATGGAGTCGAGGCTGAAACAGAATTGAATGAATCTCTTCTGTTAGGAGAGATTTGTTACATTGAATAGCATGAATTCATTTAAAGTTGAAGAAGCGGTGCGACGACAACATATGCCATTAGGAAACTCATGTCTTTGGTCTTCTTGCTACTCTCGTTGCTCTTGAAGTTTTGCACTAATTCAGGAATAGTAAATTCAAAAAATAGGGCTTTACTTACACTTTGTATTTTAATAAAAAAAAATTCCTTAACCTTCAAAGTGAACAGATACGAACGGAACGGCCTCAGGCATAAACCAAAAAACACTTGTTTACACAGAAAAGCGATGCGATGGTTCAATGGCTGCAACACGATACTGAAAACTCTTCACTGATGAATCAACTCCATAAAACGAAATATCAAGTTGTGGTAGAGACAAGGCTGTCACAAAAATCAAGGCTGAAGGCAGCACAACGACTAGATTGGGTAAAAAAAAACAAGCTGCAAATTGGAGCAAACGATTTTTTTTTGTCTTTTCATGTGAAAAGAAACCTTAACATAAATAAAAAAAAGATTTAGATGAAGTGTATCGTGTTTCGTGTATCAAAATTAAAATATGAATTTTCCAACCAAACGCTCCGCCAAACCAAAGTTACTTTGCAGTTGCGACAACAACAAACTCAGCTGTGAAATTATGGTTACCTTCATATCATAGCGATGTAAGAAAGTGCCCGTCGCACTGAAGGGAGAAGAAAAATACGGCACAACCAAACATTTGTAGATATTGCGGAGCAAAAAAAATCTATCAACAGCGTTTCGCTATTGTGATATTACAAAATTGTTTTAGGATCGAAGAGCCTTAGCAATTAATTTTTAAAATATAAAACAAAGTCGGGTTTGTTCGAACACTCACAAGTCACAACTGAGAACGATAGGACCGATTTTCAATGCTTCGGATTTGTTGTATTTATCACCGTCCGGAATAGCAGGATAAGTTAACTGAAAAGGAAACTTAAAAACTACTGAACCTAATTAAAAAAAATCCTTCCATATTACATTCACCCCTATTACCGATCTCGTCTCGTCTTGTCGTCAACTCTCATTTTCTCTGTCGTGTCGTTTTTTAAATGGCATTCCATAACTTCTTCGACACGAAAAATACGTAATAGATTTTAAAACGACTAAAAACTAATAAATATCTGTCAAAATCAAAAGATATTGGAAGAAAGTTTGAATAAAAAATCTTTGTTTAGAGCTCGAATGCGGTTGTACATTTATTAACACCTAAATAAATAGGATATTAAAATTATAAGTATAGAAATGTATTACAGCACAAAAGAAAGTATCCGGAAAGAAAAATCGATTATAAAACGAAAACAGATACGGCACAGTTCAAATCCATTCGATTTGCCTGATTCAAAGTGAGTTCACACTTTTATCATAATAGTTGCTTTCAAATAAAACTTTTGTGCGTTTTAACAGATTTAAGCAGTTCTTTAGATTGGCAAAAGAAGCGTTTAAGTATTTGTTGGATAAAACAAGTGATTAGTGATAAAATAAGGATTCGGCATCGTTCATCATCAATTCCAATCATATTGAGACTTGCAGTCACCTTAAGAATTTTAGCCGAGGGAAGTTACCAACACGGCGGCGGCGGCGGCGACGCCGGGAATGACTTCATTTTGGGACTAGCTCAACCAACAGTAGTTAGCAAATTTTTCAAAGAAATTATCAACGTCATAAAAAAACATATTGTAATGAACACCCAACATTTATACCAATTTCCTAATCGAAAACGTTTAACCGAAAACACAACTGGCAACACTATAATGGAATGGTATAAATGACAGGCATTGCTTGTAAGCCAGTGTGTGTGAGTGTAGAGATGCTTGACAGCAAATGTGGAAACCATGGAGAAGAAACTGGAACGCTCTAGATGAGTGTTGTTCTATATAAATAGGCCGCTGACGCAACGAGCAGTCAGTTTTGATTATAGAGTGATAAAGTTAAGAGTGAATTGTTATGAACAAGTGATAGTCAAAAGTCGAGTTGAGATCGAATAAAGTATAGATACTGAATAAAAGTGGTAGGAATAAATTGAAAGGTGAAGTTTTATTTTGCGAACTAAGCGCACGTTACAATATTTAACCCAAATGGATTCGATTCCAAATGACACCGGCTGAAAAATCAGAAGCAAAGCTTTACTTTTTAATAAGATTTAGATTTAGATTTAGATTTAGATTTATTCATTGAATGCATACACAGTGAGACATACATCTTATAATATTAGTGACATGCTAAAATACAAAACATAAAATAGTAAACAGGCTACTTCAAAGATGAATTTATATAAAATTTTTGAGTTTATACAAAATTTAATTTAATTTAATTAATAATCTCATTCTTTAAATTCAAATTGATTTATTCAGTTAAAATTACAATTAGATTAATTAGACAATTTTAATTCAGTTAAAATTACAATAAGACGGGATTTACTGGTGTCAACGGTTGTATTGATGTTGCCCTTCCCTCTCCATAACTTCACCTCGAGGTGTATGCAGTCTGCGTTTGCGATGATAAAGTTACTGTGTGGCAGTTGCCAAGGGGTAAGGAAGCAAAATGGACTGCGATATACCAATGGCCTTTCCGTTCGGGCTTACCACTTTTTCTATTTGTAATAAATTTGATACAGCTTCTTCCAGTGGAGATAAAATCTTAAGTTTGTTTGGACCTCCTCCAGTCGCATTCAGTTCTGATTTGTGTATCATTGTTTTTTTTTACATTATGCTTCATGTCGGCCCAAACCTGATAAAAGCAAACATTTATAAGAATGTATACATATTTGATTTGATTTGATTTGATTTTATTGATTTTAACAACTGTACATTAAGAATAAACTTATAATTTGTACAGGATATATTACATTTTATAAATAGTGCAAGATTTACAAAAACAAAAAATTCAACTACAATATAATATAAAATTTACCATTAAAAATTTCAACAAAATTGAAAGATAGACAAAAATAAATATAAAGTTAAGAATTAAAGAAAACTTAAGGTCGCAACATGTATAATATGTATAAAATTGAAAAAAAAAAAGTAAGTTTCAGTTTAAGTTTGCAAAATGTTCGAAGCATTGCGTATGAAATTTTCTGTGTTCGATTCCAGATCTCAGGTGACTGGGAAGATCATTCCACAGTCTGACAGCATAAACGAAAAATTGTCTGCGTGATGTCAAACAAGTATATCTGGACGAACGCAATAAGGAATTTCGATTAGAGTGGCAAAAATTAAGTGCGGTATACAGATAGCTGGGAGTCTTGTTAACAATTAATTTGTAGAGAAAAGAACAACAGCGGTACTTGAAAAAAGCTTCCAAAGAACAGCCTAGGAGTTTACGAGCCTGAGCCGAGACATGATCATACCTACGAAGATTGAAAACGAAACGAGCAATCGCATTAAAAGCAACTTTTAGCTTTTGAAGCGAATGGGAATCAGGATCAGCGAATAACTCACATCCATAAGATAGTATCGGTATGATAAGTGATTTGACTAGTTTTAATTTAACTTCAGTTGGAAGAATTGATTTGGTTACAGATAGGCCTCTCAATGAAGCATAAATTTTTGAAATTATAGAAACTATATGAGTGTCCCACGTTAGCTTGTCATTAAAAATTATACCTAGGTTTTTTGCTTGAGTGACATATTCAATTTGGGAGGAGTTTAGAAGGATGGGGGGAAAGTTTTGAAGGTAAGGTTTATTTTTTGATATGGGAATGGCTTTGGTTTTTTCTGGATTCAGTCTAAGTCCATTGCGAATAGACCAATCGTATATTGAACTTAAATCTGAATTCATTTTAACTATAGCATCTTCAACCATGCCTATAGGAAAACTTATGTACAACTGAACATCATCTGCATATATATGGAACTGACAATAAGATAAAACACTTGGTAAATCATTAACGAACATAGAAAAAAGTAAAGGTCCAAGGATTGATCCTTGAGGAACACCAGTATGAACAGGAAGGAACGAGGAAAGTTTACCATTACAAGATACAGCTTGCATGCGTTTTGTCAAAAAAGAATATATTAAATTTTTAGTTGTATCACAGAAATTGAAATAGTTTATCAGCTTATCACAGAGAAGATTAGAGTCCACGCAGTCAAACGCTTTGGAAAAGTCAAGTAAGGTTATCACAGTTGTATAATTATTATCTAAAGCTTGTCTTACATCATCTGAAACTTTAATAAGGGCTGAAATGCAGCTATGTCCAGGTCTAAATCCAGACTGCAAAGAGCAAAGGAGTTGTTTATCTTTGATATATGCTTTTATCTGATCACTCAAAATAACTTCAAAAGCCTTGGATAGGAAAGAAAGGATGGCTATGGGTCTATATTCTTTTTTTTTACCTTGTTTAGGGATAGGAATAATTTTTGATTTTTTCCAGGATGTGGGGTAGGTTGAGGTCATTATTATGGTGTTAAAGATATAAGTTATGTGAGGAAGTATGAAGGGAAGGAGGATTTTAATAAAATCAGGATGAATGTTATCAAGTCCCATGGATTTGGATTTGATACTAAAAATTGCATTACCAACTTGATATGCATCTACTCCACTTATAGAAAATTTATCATCTATATCATTCACCGCTATATCCGTACCAATAGTAAATTGTGCTGGGGGTGTAACGAAATTTTGATTCAACTCATCTAAGTCAATGTTCTCGTCCGAAACAGATGCATCTTTTTTTAAACCGATGTTCTTAATTTCCTTCCATAAAAATTTAGACGAACGATCTGAGTTAAACCTGTTATTATAATAATTGTATTTTGCAGATTGTACTAATTTAGTTACTAAGTTTCGGGAAATTTTAAATTGTCTTAGCATATCTAGGCAACCAAATCGTTTCCAACGACGGTATGCTATATCTCGTGTTTTAATTGCACTTAGAATTTCAGGAGAAAGCCATGGAAAGCTACGTGACTTTAAAGTTCGAGTTTTCAATGGAACATGTTTGTTAAATAAATCATTGATTGCTGAAGTAAGGCATTCAACTTGATTATTGACGTTTATTGTTGTGAAAATTGGACACAAGTCAATGGACGAGCAATCTCTAAATAAATATTCAACATTTATGTTCCGAAAATCACGATACTGAAAGGTTTGTGGATATTTACAATCAAAATTTAGGTCATAAGTAGCAAATATCAAATCATGGTATGAAAACACTGGTAGGGATAATTGGCTAAAACATTTAACAAGATTTACATCACTAACAATAAAAACATCAAGCAATGACGGAGCACAGCTAGGTTTAAAATGCGTTGGTTCTAAACAATTTACAACAGAGAGTCCTAAAGAGTTAATTGATGTTTTGAAACAATTTGAAGAAGATTGGAGCATATTAATATTTATGTCACCACAAATAATTAATTTCGGTACACGAGAAGACATTTCTTCTATAATTGGTGTTATTAGCCGAGAACTTGCCACGCGTGGTGGCATATATATGGTACCTATGCTACATTTATTGTCTCCTTCAAAAAGATCAATAAAATAATAGTCGCACTCTTCAGAACCATTAGAACATTTTACATGACAAGACCGGATGTGGTTCTTGACATATATTGCAACACCCCCTCCCATAGAATGAGTTCTATCAGCGCGGTAAGGCTTTTTAAATCCAATAATAGAAAAAAAATTATTATTTAAACCCGGATATAGCCATGTCTCAGACACGCAAATAACATCAACCAAACTGTCTTCAAAAATCATTCTAAACTCATCAAACTTGTTAACAAGACTCTGAGGTTAATGTGGCAAATATGCAAGCCATTATGACTTTTGCAGAGAGTGTTAAGTAAGAATTTATTTTTTTCGTTTATACTGTCAAAGCCCGCATCATGATTGTTGCTGCCCATTAAAGCAACATAAGTCTAAAAAGAGATAGGAATTGAAAACAGAAAAATAATAAACATTCGTTTCACAAAAAAGAGAGAAGTAAACAAAATAGAATATGGGAACAAGTGGAACTGAAACAACTTGTACATAAATAAAATTTCGAAGAATAATACGTTGCGACATAAAAAGAAAATTAGAAAGCAACAAAAAAATTATAAAAAGTAAATCAAAAAGAGAAGTAAATTCTTGTACTAAAATATTAATATTAGCTACCATACATATGCAGATCATTGTTAACGTCCGACCCGATGGCATTCCTTAGATCTCCGATGTTGTAGATGATGAATGGATTTTGGCAGTTTGGTGTGCGAATGAAAACTTGGCCGTTGAATGTATGCACCGAAGAGAGAAGAGACTTTTGTTTCAGTCTTAAGGCATAGCGCTGCAGTTGGTAATTACTTTTAGTAAGACTATCGTTGATGAAAAAGCTTCTCTGCGAATCAATGTCAATTAGAGAGAGGCGAAGTGGAACTTTATTAGTCTTACGAAAGGCCACTATCTCTTTCATAAACAATTGTTTTCCACGCTTCTCTTTAAACTTCAGTATGATGCTTGAGTCGGTTGAGGCATGTTGTTTGCTTTTAGCTCGAAAGATGTTTTGTATAGGAGGGGGCTGAATATTTACAGTGGTGCAGATTTTTTTGTATATATTCTCCAAATTTTCCCCTTGAGATTCCGGTACACCAACAATTACCGCATCACAACCAATTCTCTCTCTCTCCATTTGATCGACGACGAGCTCAAGTCTTTTCACATCTTGATGTGCTTTTTGCAGTTGTTGTTCAAAAATCTGTCTGTTTTCTCGTATCTGGGCATTTAGGCGATCTTCCAGCGCTGTGAGTTTGACATCCATCGAAAGATTAAAAGTCACCATCCACTCCTCCAACTTCTTTTCCATGCGGCTCCACAGTTTGTCAGCAATGCCAATTGAATTGCTTGCATCAGTTTCTCTCGGAGAGGATTCACAATCACTTTCTTGTTGTTGTTGTACACGAATTCTTTTGTTGGTTTTGGGTGCCATGTTTTGCTCGCAATAATTAGGAACAGAGTACAAAAGAAAAATATAGCTCGTATTTTAATGAAAGCGAAAAGTGAACTTTACAGGGATGCAGAACAAATTTAAGGCAAAGAAATGTGCTTGTTGTTATTGTTATGCACTTAAACTGTGACTTTAACTTAAAATTTGGAAATTAATCGGACGACGAGAAATACACGTCTATTCACTTTGCATGCTAATAATGGATTTGGATATGTATTTTGAAAAAAGTAATTCAATCCTTTAGGCAACCATCCCCGTCTCTTACTGGAGGACCCTTGCTTTTAAGCTGCTCCGCTATCGCAGTCCATTCCTTTTTTACATCGGTTTTTTAAATTCCCTTCAAAAAAACCTCTAGCTAACCGTACGTTCCTCCCCATCAACTTGACGACCGTCTCAAACTGGTTTTGGTTTGTCAAATTCAAATACAAGTCAAACAAATGTTTTATTAGTTATAAAATTTTTCAAAATAAATTCATTGAACAAGGTTACTTGCTGTTTTGCGGCCTTCCATTTCTATGTCGCGATCGAATTTTTGAACGAGACATATCAACGTTTTTTTTCGTGGTCGTCGTATTTTTTCGACGAATGGAATGAAGAATAACTGCATTCAACGACATTTGACGTTTACAGACGACTGAACACGACATCAAAACGAGTGCACAAGATCGAAAACGACTTATGGATTGTGTCGTGTCCTTTTTTTTTATGTCGTTTTCGACATCGGTAATAGGGGTGATTATCCTATTATGGAGGTGGTTAGGCGTTGTCAACTTGGAGTTGCCCAGATTTTGCAATTTATAGTACACAACAAATCTGCTTGCTATACCTCCAAGTGATAACCAATAGTTACAAGTTATACCCAAAGGGACGTGACTAAACAAATAACTAAACTAGTAAGTGCGATTGTTGACCAAAGGAACACACCATGATGCTTTGTGAGTAATGACTGACTACCCGAATCTTAATGGACTGTCAGAGCTCAGATATATTTAATTTAGAGGTTTTTCATTGCCTTTCGATATTAGGAAAAGGTATTGAATTAGAAATAGCGGCAGATTAGCTCTTCTTTAGTCAACGGTAATTCTCAAACCCCTGCATTAGCATATTTACACCGAATTATCGGGCCCTCTATGTCCAAGGGGATTTAAAAAAGACCTGGTCCTCAATGTTGATGGCTTTACGTTAACTACCCAACTACGTAGAAAACATGAAGAAGATAACAAACTCTGACCGTAGTCACTGCTACAGTAGAGTAGGGATAAGTAGAGTCAGTGATAAAGTTATCAGCCTATATCCGAATAATGAGATTGATTATGACAATCAGCATTTGACTGATATGCGCCTACGACCACAAAGAAGAGAAATGTTATAATTCCACAGTTTCTTTGAGTTCCTCGAAGACACAAATCAGCAATGCCCTAACCATAAAGTGATGGATATCGTCTTTCTTTTAACTCAAAACTAGACAAGAACGACATTTTTGGAAACACAATTGGTAAGCATGTCGAAAACAGATAAATGTGAATGACCTATAGCCCACATAAAGAATAATTAATTATCCCTGAAAACAGACAAAGACAATCGATTGGTTTAACTTTGTCGCTGGATCTATTTATTAGTAGCACACGATTCCCTCATCAACCTAAAAAAAGCCCATGGTTTGATAAAGAAAGCAATACATTTACAGGGAGAAAAGAGGGGAAGAATACCGAAGTCTCAGAAACAAAAAGATTTATCATGAGAAGCGATTGTTTGGGGAAATCCAGAGATGCCATGATAAGAATGAGATTCGAAAGTCTTATCAAAAGGTAAAAAGATCGTATGAGGGTGGAAAGCACCAAACTCAAGCCTGTAAAGACCAGCAGGGAAACATAGGGATAGAATCGCACTGAGGATCTAGAGATACCACTTCTGCAGACTGCCTAGCTTACACAATAATTCCACTGTCAGGCAAAATACTTCATTCTTCTACGATGATCAAGAATGACATGCTCCCGAAATAACAAGCTAAGCTTACCAAATGTAAATAAAACTGCTGGTGCGGATGACCTTGACGCCGAGCTTTTTAAGATTTTTTATCAATTTCAAGACTGAATATGATAATGTTTTCAAAGACGAACTCTACAGAGCCGTTTCTGTACAGAAACATGTCTTGATTTGGCATCCTTGCAAAACTTATACGGTTATGCAGAGTGACTCTGAAGGTTTCACACTGCTTCGTCCAGGTCTGTAAAAAATGCAACAAGACCAAGACGGCAGAAATGGGTTCAATGGTTTATAAGGGCAAATCAAAGTTTGTATATGCTGTCATCGAAAAAGGACAGAGAACATCGACAAAGTGAACAAAATGTCACAAAAGACAGACATAACTTTGAGGTTGTACATGACTTCGTCTACTAAAGATCAGCTAGACACGAAAAATAAAATCAGTGTGGAGATCGAAAGGGAAACTACTCTCAACAATTGGTGCTACTTTGGGTTAAGAAGGCAATTGAGATAAGAAAAATCTTTCAAGAAAAACCAAGAAAAAATCTTGATCATCTCAGTTTTGCTCTACGGCGCTTGAAGCTTATCTAAAGCTTCAAAAGAATATTACTCTGAGTGAGTATGTGAAAATGAGGTGTGGAGAAGAAGATTCAACAACGCACTGTATGAGCTATAACTCATTGCTGTATGAGTATGTGTATGGGCATTGCTAGAAGAGCACGTATCGTGAAACAAGGATGGCTGGGGCATGTAGAACGGATGGACAAACTCCGGCTCGACAGATTTTCAAAAGCATATTGCAGAGTAGTTGATATCATCTTCGCTGGCCCAATTCAAGAGAAAGAGAGACTCGAGCGGCTTAAAGTGTAGCACAGGAGAGACCTCTACCAAAATCGAAATTGATGGCAAAAGATGTTGTTGAAGCCCAGGTTCATCACGAGCTGTACCGCCCTCCTAATTGGTTCTTGTAACGATTCTCAAACATGTCCATGCTTTCATGGTTGATTTGCTGGCGGAAGTTGGGTCATTGTGCTACGCGACATAGCATCAGCACTCAAAACTAAAGCAAAAAACGAAAGATTTAAAAAAAGATTAATTTCAGTATAATGCTAACCTGCTTCCAGCAATTGAACCCGAACACTTGCAAATCTCACCTCATTCAAACGCTTGAATAGCCTTCAATCGAACGATAAAATATCTGTGGCCTTATTTATTTATTGAAACATAATAAAACATTAAAAAAAAACTCACACAGTTAAATATCGGTGTGGTAGGTGTTTACCGTTCGGCAAAATCAATTAAACAAAACCTTTCACACAGGGATTCGCAATCAAATTGATTAATCGTTAGCTGCAAAAATTTGTTCCCACAAATAACACTAATGGCTGCGATAACTTTTAACAACATCCATACATAATTTACGTGAGCAAAATAATTCATTGGCCGAAACGATATTCAATCGCTATTGCCAGACACCATTCTCCAACAAGGACGGTGATGATGATGATGAATCATTGAGCTCTATCACGTCCCACACTCTTTGCCTTTCCCATAACAAATATAAATACCTCACTAATCTGCCCTTAATAAAATTTGTTTTCAAACCCCGCAGCTTCCACCCACAACCACAAACTCTAAATTCCTCACCTACCTTGAATCAACAAAATAGGTTTATCTTGTTTTTTTTTTTTTTGGGGCGCCGCGCCGGCCGCGTATCCTGTTCTGTGCAAACAAACTTTTCATCTTTTAATAATAATAATTTTTCTCGTTTTCATGCCAAATGGATGGCTGGTTGTGTTTGTCTGCTTTCATGTAAGTGAATGCGAGTATGAGATGAGTTTGGATTTGTAATATAAATGCAAATTCACTCATCGCACAAATTTATCGTAACTATTTTGCTTTTGTATCTACTCTTCTTTATCTGCATTATTATTGCACAGAAGTTCACCATCATTCTCCAGTCTCCACTCAATCCCACTCTGTTATAAGCTTGGGCTATGTTTGCCTTACCGGCTTCGGCTTGCCATTGCCTTTGCCACCAATATATTACACACATTTGTATGTGCAATTGAATCACACACATTGACGATGAATTGTAACATATTTTACTTCACACAGGAGATAAAAACTTTCGTCGTTCCCGTTCCACAAGAATGAGATATTTGAGGATATGACTTTCTATAAAATGTACAGCCCGGAAGTGAAAGGGCCGTCTCAGCACCCGCATTCCGCTATTACTATTCATCCTTGGAATACTGGCGTGCTAGCTGTAGCTCTTGTCCCGCAAAAGAGCAAGTCATCTTCATAATATTCCGCTGTTCGTACGTCCTGAACTATACAACAGTCGTTCTCTTGAGAAAATCACTGAAGGAGGCAGTTGTACAATAGCAGTCATATAGCTGAAGGAGTAGAACCTTGTACACTACAAAACGGAAATCGGAAGTACAGTCAAAGATCGATGGTTCGGCACAAGATGGCAACGAAGGGTAACGGACGTGTATGGAAAGTAATGGCAAACAAAATTGCTGGAATACTCATTACACACACACAAAATGGGAAATCCATAAATACTTTCAAATTTAAATACATAAGTAGTTGTGGTTGTGAGATCATCAGTGAGTAGTTAGACGAACAGAACAATAGCTTGGGAACTAAATGGAACAGTCACGTTCGAAAATCTTCGGATATCTTCTTATTTAAAACTTCTTTTTAGGTCGTAATTGCGATGTTATTGTAGGTCTACTGAATCTTTGTTTGAAGTTCATATTCGTTGAACCATGACCTTTTGGGTTGCAACCGCAGGTGCAACCATTCGGCACTGGTCACTGGACATTTGCGAATGAGGGAGTGTCATAAACGCCTTCACGATTTAAGAATGTATGTTTCATTCGAAAAACTAGAGAAAGTAACACTCCGCAATAATCTACGAGAAATAAGCAAGGAGCCCATTGAGAGTAAGTAAAACTGATATTGAAAGTCTTTTAAAAATATAAAATACAAACGGTGATGATGAAATCGGAGCTTCTTTTCAGTTTTTCGACATATGTACTGTACATATGCCTCTCACAAAGATAGCTCTATTCGTTGAACTTTAGCCAGGGTTGACCCAGGCTTCCTAGGCAACCCTATGAGTCGTCAAAAAAAGCCCTTTCATTTGAAGAAAAATACATGCTTATTAATAGCCCTGTTCATTACCTAAACTCGCCCTAACAAAAATCTAGGGCAACTTTAGGGTGAGTTTGGGGAATACACAGGGCTCAAAAAACACATAGGACAAGCTTTAAAAATCGAGTTGTGGAAACCCCAGCACGAATCCAGAGCCTGAACAAACCAACCTTATAATCAACTGACCTTCCCACAACACATCATAATGGCTTAAGAAACTGTAATAATCTAAATTAAATGAAAAAAGGTAATGATTAATAAGTTTGACTTAAATTCACTTTATTGATTCTTAATCGTTTGCTGGTTTGATGTCGAATGCCACATGAGGTCTTTTCTGCTTGACAGTTGTATAAATGACATTTGTGATCAGTCGGCATAGTAGGTAACTCATCAGTGACAGCATCCAGTTACCACATTCCTCCAGCTTTTAGTTTGTTCCGTATCGTTGTGGTGTTTTGACTATTCTGCCGAAACGCGTAACCCTTGCGGTATCCGATAACTCCTGTGGAGCGAACCTTACAGCATCCGATTCCTCCGTTGTGGTGGTGGGGATAAGGGCCTTTGGTTTTGGTGATGAATCGCGCTCTTTATTTTGATTTGGTAGTTGTTTTCCGGCTACTTCGGTACTTGTGTCTGCTGATGAGATAAGGGGTGGTGAGGGTGTAGATGAATTTTCCACCACAATTTCACTGTGCTCTTTGTCTGCAGGAATCTGTACTTCCTAAGGCTTGGCATTGGATATACGACGTTTTATTTGGTCAACATGTCTTCGGCCAACTCTATTTTCTAGAGATTTCACCACATATGATACTGGACCAGTGACTTCGATTATCTGGCCCTCCAACCATGCAGGGCCTGTAGTATAGTTCCTGAAATAAATCAAATCTCCGACCTCGAAACGCCTGACACCTTGTTTTGTCTCAAAATCGAGGGGAGTAAATTTCCCGTCATTGGGATGGACGACGTCTAAAACCGTTCTTAATCGCCGGTTCATTAGAAGTTCGGCGGCGGTTTTCCCAGTAGTGGTGTTCGGGGTAGTGTGTTGCTTGAACAGGATCCGTTGTACTCTCGTTTGCATATCACCTTCCGTTATGGTCATTAAAGACGTCTTCAAATACTGCACCATACGTTCCGCTTGGCCATTGCTAGAAGGATGATAAGGAGCTGTGGTATTATATTTAATGCCGTTTGAGATGTAAAATTGTTGCATTTCTGCTGAAATAAACGCCGTTCCGTTATCGGAAATAACTCTTTGAGGTTGACCATGTGTCGCTATAATTTCGCGAAGTTTATTCTTTACTTCGGCTGATGTCATATTTCGAACAATTTTGACTTCTAGCCACTTTAACATTGAGTCCACCACCACCAAAAATGTGTGACCCTGGAATGGACCAGTTCTGTCGCGATTTGCTCTGCTTTAATTGGTGCGTTGCTACTCTCAAGCATCAGGATATCGGCCGGCCCCTTCTCTGGCGCATCCATTTTGCACTGCAATGGCAGTCGGCTTAAACAATCAGCGTTGGCATTTTTTGTACCTGGCCGATACTCCATCTTATAATTGTAGGCCGACAATAATAAGCACCAACGTAACATGCGTGGTGAAAGCATTTACGGAATCTGTTTTTTTCTATTAAATATCCCAAGTAAGGGCTTATGGTCGTTTAAAATCGTTACCTCTCTTCCAGCTACATACTGATGGAAATGTTTCATTCCGAATATAATAGCCAAAGCTTCCTTGTCGAGTTATGCGTAATTTCGCTCATGAACACCCAGTGTGCGAGAAGCGAATGCGATAGGACGCTCTACTCCAGAGCTCCCAAAACTATGTGCCAAAATCGCACCGACTCCATAAGGAGACGCATCACAAGACAAAACAAGTGGCTTAGCAATATCGTAGTGTATAAGCACAGTTTCAGAATCGAGCAACGCTTTGAGCTCGTTGAAAACAGTTTGATGATCGTTCGTCCATTTCCATTTAACATCTTTGTCTAGTACGGTACAACTTTTTTGCGGTACAACTTTTCTGCAACAGTGGCCTTTTGGGGTAAAAATGCATTATAAAAATTCAATAATCCTAGAAATGATTGTAACATTTGCTTGTTTTCAGGAGCCGCCGCTAATTGAATAGCCTTAACTTTTTCTTTGTTTGTGTGAAATACCCTTACCATTGATATGGAATCCTAGAAAATCCATTTCTCTTTTTGCAAATAGGCACTTGGGCTTATTAACTGTTAGGTTTGCTTCTGACAATTTTTCCAACACTGATTCTAGATTACGCATATGATCCGCTTCATCTGTCCCAGAGATAATTATATCGTCGAGATATGCCTTAACCCCATTTATACCGGCTAATAATGTGTCCATACATTTTTGAAATAAACCAGGGGCGGCAGAGATTCCAAACGGCAACCTCCGGACCCGAAACAACCCCTTGTGGGTGTTGAGTGTTAGGACCTCCGCTGAGAAATCGTCCACCACAAGTTGTTGATAAGCTTGTTGTAAGTCTAGCTTCGTAAATATTTGACCTCCGGCAATCGCGGCCATTACCTCTGAGAACAGTGGCAAGGGATAGGAATTTGTTTTTATAACTGCATTGACGGTGCTGCGGTAGTCACCACAGATCCTTATCGATCCGTCAGATTTGTACACTGGAACTATAGGCGTAGCCCATCGAGAAAATATAACTGGTTCAAGTATTTTTTGTGCCACAAGTTTAGCAATTTCTTTTTCTACTGCTGGCTTCCATGCAATCGGGTATTGCCTATGTTTAAGAAAAATAGGTGTGGTTCCCGGTAACAACTCAATTGATATCGGCATACCCTTGCAAGTCCCCAAATTTTCGCTGAAAACGTTCTGGAATTTCTTCAGTGCACTCACCCAAATCTCTTTCTTCAATTCCATAGCACACACTCCCTGTACCGTGATTCATAAAACCGAAAACAAATCCCGGCCCAACAAGCATCTCCCACCACCTGCAATAACGAGAACTGGCAAGTACATTTCTTTATTGTTGTAAATAATTTTCACACTAGCTGAACCAAGAACCTTTAATCTCTCTTTAGACCATGTCTGAAGGATTACCGAGGTAGGAATAAGTTGCTTATTTTCGTGATTGATACGACTCCAAGTTGCTTCCGATATAACCGTGCATGCAGCCCCTGAATCCACCTCAAACAATTCCTCAACGCCATTCATCGATATTTTTGTCAGTATCTTATGAGAAGACGATGCTTGAATGGTGTTTAACTCATAAAAATAATTTGAATTGACATCCGATGGCTCCGTATTATCATCTCTCTGTTCTACTACGTGAACAGCTTGTTTACGCAACGCCGCCTTTTTCTTAAAACATGCCCTACTAGCATGTCCCCTTCTGTCATAACAGTGCTGAATGCAGCCTTTTTATTGCATTCAGTAAACAACAAAAATGTATCTTTTACACTCCCGTTTTGTAAACCAATATTCATTCTAATTAACCGATTGAACGAGAACAGACGTGTCTACTTATTTTGCAATAAATTATAACAGATTGGCGACGAGGATAAATAAAAAAAAAAAAGAAAGAGTGCTGCTATTTTTTTTTTTGTCTACTGCTTTTACATAAAAAGGATTCATGTGCTATTGCTGTCTGGAATCCACAGATTTTTTTTTGCTACCGACGAACAAATTACTGCTGCTGTTCGTTGCATTTGCTCCTGCTGGGTTGCTGCGTGGAAAGTGTGTTAGGTGCTGTTGCTGTCTGGAATCCACAGATTTTTTTTGCCAAGACGAACAAATTACTGCTGCTGTTCGTTGCATTTGCTTGCTGTCTGGAGTCCACAGATTTTGTTGGCTAACGACGAACGAAGTTTTGCTGCTGTTCGTTGCTTTTGCTCTTGCTGAGTTGCTGCGTGGAGGGTTTTTTTTTTCCACTTGTTGTTGCTGCTGCTGCGTATTGGTGTTGTTTTGAATGCCAGAGACAGGTAAGGAACCAAATATTGAAGAAAATATGGCGGCTCAAAATACAATGCATTCCACATTCAATATCGAATCATTCGATAAAAATAAATCAAAGTTTTCTCGTTGGGTGGCGAGACTAGAAGGTGCGTTTGGTATTTTCGACATAAAAGAAGAGACCAAAAAGTTGGCCTTGCTTCTGCATTATATCGGACAAGAGACTTACGACGTCCTATGCGACAAAATGTCACCTGCTGCACCTACAACGAAATCATATGCTGAGATCGTCAAATTACTAGACGACTATTTGGATCCAAAGCCATTGGAAATTGTTGAAAATTATAGATTCCATTTAAGAAAGCAGCAGGACGGTGAATCGATTGATGAATTTCTGACTGCTTTGAAGAAATTATCAATTAATTGTAAATTTGGATCGTACCTGGACACAGCAATACGGAACCAGTTAGTTTTTGGACTAAGAAGTCAGAAAATACAAGACAGACTTCTCGAGACAGCTGACCTTACACTCCAGAAAGCGAGAGAGAAGGCGATTGCTATGGAGTTATCAGCAAGGGGTGGTGCAGAAATACACAATGCCAAAATTGTATCGCACATTCGTCCATCAAACATACAACCGAACAGAATCCAGGTCACAAGTAAGAATTTATTTAAAAAAAAAAAAAGTAGTTTGTTATCGCTGCGGCAATGAAACACATTTGGCAAATGTTTGCAAATTTAAAAATACTAATTGCAATAATTGTAATAAAATTGGGCATTTGGCTAATATGTGTCTCAGTGCTAAAGCAAGTAATACTAATATTAATAATAGTATAAGTAATAACAATCCAAAACATGAAAAAAATAAAAATACAAAATACAATAAGAATAGAGGCGCATATTTTGTCGAGGAGCAGGAGGTAGAACAAATTTGTAACATAACAGATAATTGCGTTTTTAATAAAAACCCAAATTGCGATCGATCTAAAATATGTGTCTGCTTAAAAATTAATGATAAATTGGTAAATTTTGAAATCGATACGGGATCTCCGGTCTCACTTATAAGTAATGCCGATAAATTAAGGTTTTTTAACGAAATGTTTTTAAATCCACCAGATACTTCCTTGGTGAGTTACTGCAACAATGAAATAATTGTACACGGATATATTAATGTTAAAGTAGAACTGGAACAGAGTTCGAACACAAGTGCCAACCGAACCAAACAGCTCAAATTATACGTAGTTGATTCTGAAAGACATCCATTGCTTGGTCGTGAATGGTTACATGACTTGCAATTGGATTGGAACACAATCTTTGGAACGAGTACCGTTCAAAACATAACTCAAAACAGAAATTGTATTGAAATACTATTAAAAAAATATCCAAAAGTGTTTGAAAAGTCAGTGGGGAAAATAGCAAATATTCAGGCAAAACTCACACTGAAACCCAATTGTAAACCTGTTTTTATAAAAGCTAGATCAGTTCCATTTTCAATTAAGAAGGCAGTAGAAAACGAAATTTTAGATTTGGTAGATAAGGGTATTTTTACGAAGGTAGATCATAGCGCTTGGGCTACGCCCATTGTACCGGTGGCTAAGGCTGGAAATAGGGTTAGACTTTGTGGTGATTACAAAGTCACAGTTAATCCAAACTTGATTATTGACGAACACCCTTTACCTACAATTGAAGAACTTTTTGCCTCAATGGCTGGGGGAAAAAAATTTTCTAAAATTGATTTGACGCAAGCTTACCTACAATTAGAAATACGTCCAGAAGACAGAGAAATTTTGACATTGAGTACACATAAGGGACTTTTTCAACCCAATCGTTTAATGTATGGTATTGCATCTGCACTTGCAATTTGGCAAAGGCAGATTGAACAAATCTTAGCAGACATTGAAGGTACTACTGTGTTTTTAGATGACATTAAAATAACAGGACCTAATGACCAGATTCATCTACAAAGACTTGAACAGGTTTTGAAAAGATTAGATAAATACAATATGCGTGTAAATTTCGATAAATGCGATTTTTTTAAAACTGAAATATTTTACTGTGATTATATGATTGATGATCGTGGTATTCATAAAATGCGTAATAAAGTAAATGCCATACAAGATATGAAAAGACCTAGTAATAAAGAGGAAATACGTGCTTTTACGGGATTAGTTAATTATTACGGTCGTTTTTTAGAGCATTTAAGTACAATTTTATACCCGATAAATAATTTACTTAAAAATAATGTTCCTTTTGTGTGGAATAAAAACTGCGAGGATGCATTTAAGAAAGTTAAATCTGAAATGCAGTCCGATAAATTTTTAGTACATTATGACCCGAGATTACCGCTGCTACTCGCAACTGATGCTTCACCTTACGGTGTTGGTGCAGTCTTAAGCCATGTATATGACGATGGCACTGAACGTCCTATACAGTACGCTTCTCAGACGTTGAACGCTACTCAACAACGATATTCGCAAATTGATAAAGAAGCCTATGCAATTATTTTCGGCATACGGAAATTTTATCAATATATATTCGGACGAAAATTTACATTAGTAACGGATAATAAACCCATACTACAAATTTTCTCTCCTAAAAAGGGATTACCTACTATGTCTGCCATGAGAATGCAACATTATGCAATCTTTTTACAGTCTTTTGACTACGATATTAAATACAAGAATACAAAAGATCACGGAAATGCGGACGGAATGTCACGGTTACCGACCGCCGATTTTTCATCCAAGATCGAAGAAATTGACATAGTAGAAATAAATATGATAGAACATTTACCACTAACAGTACAAGATCTGTCCAAAGCTACACTTGCAGATAGCAGTGTTAAAGTTTTAATACAAGGTTTAAAAAATGGTAGAATTGTCGATAGCCGTTTTCGTTTTGGAATTAATCAATCTGAATTTTCCTTACAACAAGATTGTTTAATGCGCGGCGTTCGAGTGTACGTTCCAAATGAGTTGCGTGCAAGAGTACTCGAAGAATTACATTCTACACATTTTGGAATTTCTCGAATGAAATCGTTGGCCAGAGGTTACTGTTGGTGGAAAAGTATTGATACAGACATTGAAAATATTTCGAAAAATTGCACAGCTTGTCAGTTAGTGCAAACAAACCCGGTAAAAGAACGTTTTCATTGTTGGGAAACGCCTGCGGAACCATTTCAAAGAATTCATGCGGACTTTGCAGGTCCAATGATGGGTGGAATTTATCTTCTCATTTTAGTTGACGCATTTTCAAAATGGGTTGATGTACGCATTTTAAATAAAATAACTGCCGAAGCTACTATTACGCATTGTAGAGATTTTTTTTCAACTTTTGGAATACCATCGGTATTCGTTTCAGACCATGGAACCCAGTTCACTTCATGGCAATTTAAGAATTTTCTTAAATTGAATGGAGTCGTTCATAAAATGGGAGCGCCCTACCATCCATCAACCAATGGACAAGCTGAACGCTATGTCAAAACAATCAAACATAAATTAAAAGCCCTGAACTGCGATAAACACCATCTGAGTGCAGAACTAAATAACATTTTACTTACATATAGAAAAACTATTCACCCTGCTACAGGTAAGTCCCCATCAATGCTAGTTTTCAATCGACAAATTCGTTCTAAAATAGATTTAATGGTACCAAGTGTACAGAATGAAGAAAAAAAAGAAGTATTACCGCAAACAATTCGAGAGCTTAGCATTCAAGATAGAGTAGCTGTACGCGAATATATAGATAAGAAAACTAGGTGGAAGTTTGGAAATGTTATAACTAGGTATGGAAAACTCCACTATGTAGTTCGACTTGACGACGGAAGGGAATGGAAACGCCATATCGACCAAATACGTTCGGTTGGTATTGGTGTTCGAGACTCGGAAGATCTAGATTCAGATTCCATATGCTCTGAAGAAAATGTCGAACTTGACTTTCCTGAAAATAACACAAACAGAGAGAAGGATCTGAACTTGAGTAGCAGTTTAAATTTACCAAGGGAGGGCTCAAGTGAGATTTTGCACGAGGACATTGATCGGAATTCAAATTCTGAAAATGTTATCGGAGAAAATTATAAAAATCCGAACATAAATATGAAAGAGAACACTGATCCTCCTCCTCCTCCTGTTGTGCGAAGATCTAGTAGAGTAAAAAAAAAACCCTATCAGACTTGACTTATAATTTATAAATACATTTATGTTAATTGTAACTTGATCTTATTATTGAAGTGAATCTATTTAATTTATATGAAGTATAATAATTTAATTTCCCTTGACATCAATGTACAAATTATTACATATATAAAAATAACATTTATATAAATCTTGACCTATAAATATGTTAAATGAAACTTGATCTTATTATCGAAATGAATTTGTGAAACTTATACAAAGTATAATAATTTAATTTTCCTTGACATCAATGAACAAGTTATATAAAAATAACATTTATATAAATCTTGAAATCCAACACATTCATAAATATTTAGATAGTATTAAGAATATATTGTTTATGCGCAGGGGAAGAGTTGTCATAACAGTGCTGAATGCAGCCTTTTTATTGCATTCAGTAAACAACAAAAATGTATCTTTTACACTCCCGTTTTGTAAACCAATATTCATTCTAATTAACCGATTGAACGAGAACAGACGTGTCTACTTATTTTGCAATAAATTATAACACCTTCCGTGGCAAAAATCACAGTTCTTGTCCCTAAAGAAACATTTATCTGCGCCATGGTTTCCTTTACAACGATAACAATGACCTTGTGCGGTTGTTTTCCTTGCAGCTATACCGACATAACCTCCACTTTCCCGCGTACATCCATCACGTGTCGATGGGCAGCCTCATGGGCTAATGCGATTTCATACGCCCGTTTGAAATCCAATTTTGGTTCGCTGAAAAGACGTTTCTGCAACGCTTCATCCGCCACTCCGCAGACAATCTGGTCTCTCAACATATTGTCCAGCTCAACAAAATTGCAGTGCTACGACAACCTTCTCAGATCCTTCACAAAATCTGCGATCGTCTCGTCACTTTTTTGGCTTCGTTTATGGAAACAGAAACGTTGCACAATTTCGTTGGGCTTCGGGTGGAAATGGCGATCTAATTTTTCTACGATTTCATAAAATGAGACATCTTTTGGTGTCAACGGAGTAAGCAGAGACCGTATGGTCTCATATGTTGATTCCCCAACACACTACAGGAATATCGCTCTCATGGCGATTTCGTTTGTAATACCATTCGCCTCGAAGTAAAACTCCATGCGTTCCTTATAGTTGTTCCACACCATTGTTGGTTGGAATTGCTCTAACTTCCCAAATGTTTGCATTCCTGCATTATTCACATTTGCCATCATGCTTTCATTAACTGCCATGCTTTCCTTATTTCCTCGTCGCCAAAATGTAATAATCTAAATTAAATGAAAAAACGTAATGATTAATAAGTTTGACTTAAATTCACTTTATTGATTCTTAATCGTTTGCTGGTTTGATGTCGAATGCCACATGAGGTCTTTTCTGCTTGACAGTTGTATAAATGACATTTGTGATCAGTCGGCATAGTAGGTAACTCATCAGTGACAGCATCCAGTTACCACAGAAACAACAGCCAACTTATCAGATTTTTTTTAAATAAAGTATTCAACAATAGAAGGCCTTCGGCAAAACCAGAGCAGCCTGCGACTGCGATCTGTAGAACGCATTCTTTCTTTTTACAGCATTGGTATCGCAATCGCAGAACGCTCTGATGCTGTGCACAAACCTTATTCAATGTGGTAGCGAACGACTCACCGTCAGCAAGTTACATGTCTTTAAATTACTTAGCTTGTGTTTTTATAGCCCCACCAGTGGTAAGGTAGAAACAGTATTTATTCTTTAAAATTCATTTTAACAAAAAAAAAGACATAAAACGTTACTTTTATTGCGAAATGATGAAACGAAAAACTCAGCAAAAAGTCTTTAAAATGGAATATATTTAAAATATTCTTTAAGAACCATAAAAGAACACCTGAATCATAATCGAGTTAGATATCATCATTGTCACCAGTCCGTCTTTTTTTAACAAAAAATTGCGTATAATGCGGTGAAGCTATTAAATCTAGAACACTACCAGCACAGGACGAAATAGTACCTTTTAAGAGGCTTCCACTCAACCCCCTATGCCATTTTATCAAGTGCCAGTCACACTTTGTTCCTTCTCCCAAAGGGAAGACCAAAAAAGCTTGTATACTCTGTTGAGGTTCGCATCAGTATTGTGTGGAAGAATTCAAAATGAATATCCAAACGTTTCACTGTCGTTTCCACTATATCCTTGTGCCCTGTGCTGTAGCACACAGGAATCTTTTCTCCACTTTTACTCACATCGCACGTGAGAAACTGTCGATATTTAGGTTAAGAGCAACTTATTTCTATTCAACTGACGATGCTGCTCCCAGTGTATCAGAGCAAACAGAATGAAGATGAAGAATCCTCTTTCACAACCGTAGTATAGAAGGTTATTTGAAAAAATATAAAAGGAAAACAACAAACAAAGGCAAAAAATTTTTTGAGTCCTATCCTAATCCTCGTCTGGAGCAACGTCGTCGACGACGTCGCCGTCAACAATCTCTCTTTTCAATTCTCACGCAACACAAGACACCATCAACATTATTAGACAAGAGTGAGGCAGAGGCAGAGCTGCTCAGGGATATAGAGAACCAACTACCATTAGTGGCTTCAATTTACGTGACTACTTCTTATAATGGTGATTAGTCGTTTATAACTTTCCTTACAGCCTGAGTAGTCTAGGGTGTCACTGCCATGCGGCCATATCCTTTTCTCTTTCTTCGTCTGGCGGCCGCAACGGAATGTATTTCCAATGTGTGTTGTGCCAAAGTTAAATTAAATTGGTCGCAACGTTCACTCAATGTGGTGAGTTATAGTACTAGGGATGGCTATGCCAATGGTTTTGTTGGCATTTTTATTTTAAATTAATGACACTAAGACGCAAATTCGTGACAAGAGTTGGAAAACTGTTTTAGCGAAAGTTTCGCCTCTCGATAGTTGAGATATACATACTCGTACATCTTTAAGTACTGTCGCGATGGTGGCCAGCTATTTCCGCCTAGCGCCCATGAAGTGACATCAAAAGGCAGCACTATTTGTTCTTAAAAGGGTATCAAAAGATTTGAAAGGGTTCCCCGGAAGGATATAGTTCCGCCCGCAACTAAAACATTCACGATTTTAACGATATATTTTGATGCTTACAGCGGGCGCCCAACAGCGTACTCCTTTCGCCATTCGCCCAACATTTTGTATCGAAGACCAAATGGAAATAAAGAATTTAAAGGATACTTGAGCTGCAGCATCAGAAGTGAAGGAGCACGCGAAGGTTACTTTTGTTCGAGCTGGAATTCAGAATTCCACAACTAGGCAACTGGCAGGACGAGAGAAAAAGAGAGAGAGTTAGAACTAAATAGGTGTAGTGGGAAGGAAAAAGTGGTTTTAGTAGAAATTAATTGAAGTGCTTAGCATCGTATTTAATCACACTGCTTGGTTTCTCATGTCGCTGGTAGTTCAACTAGAGATTCTTTTGCAAATAAGGTTGCTCCGTCCTGTGCATATAGAGATGTTTGTGTTTCACTCTATGCAAAGTATATTTATTGATGGTTTTTATCGATAAGTATTTGTTGTGGGCTGATGGCTACCGGGAGTTAATTTAATGAATCAATAGAGGTTTGCCATTTGTGGAGCCTTTAATTGGAAAAGTTAATCATTGTAATGGAGGTAATGCATAACTTCAAAGAATTATTGGGAAATTTGATAACCTTGTCGATTGCTAATTGAAAAAGATTCGAGTATTGGCCAAGGGCTTTTGATATTTACACCAACATACTCGAGTATACATTTGTGCCTTGCAAATCAATATTATGAAATGAAATATGTAAGGATAAATGAATGCCACTCAGAAAGTCAAGAGACGGCCTTAGCACCCTCAGGTTTGTATGCTTTTTGTCAACTTAAATGCAAAGTTAAATTTGATGACTCATTTGAGAAAAAAATTATTTATAAAAAACGATTCGGTTGGTCCTAGGTACCAGTCATCACAACACTCTCCTCATCAATCTAAGGTCAAACAAAAAAAGAATCGTTAAGAGCGCGTAACCTGCTTATTTATGCAATTAGTATTTATTATGATATAGCAGTTGCCTTGATAGCGCCCAAAGATTTTATTTTTTTTTTCTGATCAATGCGGAAAAAGATTAATTAATTTCATTTCAGCAATTAATCACAAACTTAAAAAAAAACTGAGGCCCCGATTGCGGTTGTCGATTGACTAATCGATACTCGACTTTTGTCGATTTCGATCGACATCTTTCGTTCATAATTTTCTGGTCGACTGTTGCGTTAGGAAATTATTTTATGGGAAAATGTAAGTATTTTATTGAACAAATGCTCATATTTTGATATAATACGAGTATATAATACGAGTATTATATCAAAATATGAATTTGTTCAATAAAATACTTACATTTTCCCACAAAATGATTTCCTAACGCAACAGTCGACCAGAAAATTATGAACGAAAGCTGTCGACCGTCAAATCGAAGAATGTCGATCGAAATCGACAAAAGTCGAGTATCGATTAGTCAATCGACAACCGCAATCGGGGCCTGAATCTAAAACAACGGACGGTACCCCTACAAATTAATTTTTGAGATTGAAGCGCGAATCAGCTGATGTGGAATGTTTATTTTTAGCGTGCGTAATAATGAAAGAAATATATATTTATATACAGGGTGTCCCGTAATTCGTTTTACATACTTTGGGATATGATTCTTGGTCATATTCTAAGAAAAAAATTGTTTTACAGTAAAGTCCGTTTCTCAAGTTTGACATCACTTTTTGACAATTTAAAAAAAGGCTAACTTTGGTGTACCCTGACCTGTGTTAAATTCGATATCTCTGTCAATACTGATGATAGAGACCTAATCTTAGACTCAATTTTTTGTAGAAATAACAACCTTTAAGACTGTATTTAAATTAGGCTTCCATAGGTTTAGGGCTGCCAGATTTTCAATTTTAAGTGGTGTTCAAATTTTCTTCCCAAACAAAGTTTTGACTTTGAGGTCATTTTTTTGGAGAAAAGGCATGATAAACATAGAGTTTCTTTATTTTTTACAGATGAACAAAACAATAATAAAGAAAAAACTCAGCTTTAAGTTAACTCAAAAACCCATACATTTTATGATACTAAGAAAAATACGAAATGGGAAAAATTTAAAAAAAAATAAAAAAAAGTTCTTGCTTTGAGGTTTGCTTGAATAAAACAGAAATATGATCACTTTTAGTAGTTTTTTTATGTATTTAATACAAATACAATTATAACAAGTGCTCAAAGCCCCATCCTTCGTTTTGAATCCATGCCAGAGCCCGTTTTTGGATTTCATTGTGGGTGTTTGCTGTCGATAACTCTTGTCTTACTTGTAGTCTTGTAATCTTTGAAACTGTATTTAAATTTGACTCCTATAGGCTAAGGGTTGCCAGATTTTCAGTTAGTATAAAGTTCCTGGTATCCTTTGTTGTGCTTTTCTTCAATTTCCATTTAAAAACTCATTTATAAGAAAAAAAATGTCTGCGTATTCTTCTCTCGTAAATGAAAGCATTTCAAAAAACTCTCTGATCAAACTGCAATCGTGACTTAATTTGACAAACTAATGAACAAATTTGTTTTCTTATTCTTTTATACGTCTTATTTACCCATTGAACATTCATACCCCAAATTTATTAAAGCAAACATCCACAAATGGGTTTTTGAGCTAACTTAATGCTGAGTTTTTTCTTTATTATTGTTTTGTTCATTTGTAAAAAATAAAGAAACTCTATGTTTATCAGGCCTTTTCTCCAAAAAAATGACCTCAAAGTCAAAACTTTGTTTTGGGAAGAACATTTGAACACCACTTAAAATTGAAAATCTGGCAACCCTAAACCTATGGAAGCCTAATTTAAATACAGTCTTAAAGGTTGTTATTTCTACAAAAAATTGAGTCTAAGATTAGGTTCCTATCATCAGTTTCGACAGAGATATCGAATTTAACACAGGTCAGGGTACACCAAAGTTAGCCTTTTTTTTAATTGTCAAAAAGTGATGTCAAACTCGAGAAACGGACTTTACTGTAGAACAATTTTTTTGTTAGAATATGACCAAAAATCATATCCCAAAGTATGTAAAACGAATTACGGGACACCCTGTATATTTGTTTCCTGCTCTTACGCATATAATTCTCCTCCTCTTCAAATACAGTCTTGTGGAATGCATTAAAGCTTTTGTGGCGTCCATTCAATTTCCATTTTGTCACCGGAATGGGTCAAAGTAATAGTACTATGGAATATATATACAATGAATGTACTTATCATAGGAGTACGACAGAGAGTTAAACATCCTCGCATAGGTGTTCTGAGCTGTCCCAAAAGCGTAAGTCCTCTCTTAATTTATCTCAGGAATAGTTGAGAAAATGCACACGTCAGAAAATGTAGCCGAAAGAGGAAACTAGTTTCCACTGAACCAAACTAATCGCCTACAAATTGGAGCACGAAATAATTTACTTTATTTTATTTATTTTATTTAAAGCACGGGTCGCACACGGCTGGTTGCCAGCGGCGAGTCGAATAGCCGCTTTTGCCAGTTGCTGATCAGCTTCGTGAGAGCGTGGGACCACGAAATTCTCCACACTCGCTGTATGGATTTCTTTAGCCTGGCAGTTCTCGAGCGGAAGATCCTGCGGATCTGCACTGGACTACACTATGACAGGATACGAAGGAAGCACGTCAGCAACAGGAGACTCTACGGAGAAGCGAAAATAGTACTAAACAGGTACCTCATCGACTCCAGCCGTAGATGTCTGCGAAACATGACCAACCACCCGAATCCCCTTATAAGGAGCATCATAAGCCAGCCAAGACATCCCAGCTCGCGGTACCTTCTAGCAATGGAACTTCTGGATGAGGATCTTATCCCCTACAAGTGATGAAGTGAACTTCAACTTCTATGCTGCCCCGGGGTCAGCATACCACCGTGGCTAGGAGCCACCAACCCCCCACCCTCACCCCTCCCCATCAAAACACAGTGACAACCGGACTTGAACAATCCGAGAGAAGAAAACGACAGACGAGGAGAATAACCAATCACAGCACCAATTAATTTAAATTATTTTTTTTATCTAGGTCAATGTAAGAACGTTAGGCCTCCTCTGTGCCAACAACATATAAATACCCACATTGTTAACTTTAAGTAGATCTAAGCAAATTGTACATATTCATGCTTATTTTGACATTCTATTCGAATGAAAGTTTAGTCGAATTCGAAAGAACTGCATTTTGAGACTCGAATGATTCGAATGTTAAACATGTAAAATTTCGAATCATTCGAGTCTCAAAATGCACTTCTTTCGAATTCGACTAAACTTTCATTCGAATAGAATGTCAAAATAAGCATGATTATACTCGTATACCTACTAAGTTCAATAAAAATTAATGCTAATGCTAAAAAAAAATGGATTTCTGTAGCTGTTTGCTGAGAAGCTGGGGAGTAGCAGCAAACAGCGTGACCGGGCTGTCCGCCGCTGCCTGCTTCTGCTACTGCCAGTCGCTGATAAGAAGCGGGTGCCAAGCAGCATTGTATGACCCGTGCTTTAGCCATCAACAGATATACGATTTTGTATTGTAGGTGCTTTGAATACATTTCATAAACAAATGTACGAGTACATGAACATTCGTGTATAAAGAATATATTATAAAGTATGTGGCCCCGATTGCGGTTGTCGATTGACTAATCGATACTCGACTTTAGTCGATTTCGATCGACATCTTTCGTTCATAATTTTCTGGTCGACTGTTGTCGACTGTTGCGTTAGGAAATTATTTTATGGGAAAATGTAAGTATTTTATTGAACAAATGCTCATATTTTGATATAATACGAGTATATAATACGAGCATTATATCAAAATATGAATTTGTTCAATAAAATACTTACATTTTCCCACAAAATGATTTCCTAACGCAACAGTCGACAACAGTCGACCAGAAAATTATGAACGAAAGATGTCGATCGAAATCGACTAAAGTCGAGTATCGATTAGTCAATCGACAACCGCAATCGGGGTCTGTATAATAAAACGACATTAATTTCTGTAAGCGTAGTGTAGCGGATGTACAAAATTTCGTTTGAAAGCTTGAACACATATGACAGATGCCTTTTCTCACCAATTTTGTTCTGAGACGAAATTTTTCTGACTCGCTTTGAAGTGATATTAAACATGTGATGTGAATTTGCCTCTTAACCGTATAAATTGTCATTTACATAGTTAAGTCATATGAAACTGAACCAAACCAATGGTAGTCTGTTTTCAGATGGAAACTAATATACGCACGAGCGAATATTGAAGGAATCTGAAGATATATAATGTAAGTTGTTTCAAGAATCGGTATGGAGCTATGAACGTATTTTATTTTTATAGGTGATAGTTATAGCGAAGTGTAAAAATTAAAAATGTGAATTCAGTAGGCTTGTGGAAACGTGGATTAATTTTCGTGGACTACTTTTCGGACTACTACTATCTATTCGGACTACTACTACTACGTGGACTACTATCGAAACCGAATATCAAAATAAGCATGAACGATATTTTGTTTTTTTTGTTTCCGATAGAGCCTATCCGAAAAGTTTTTAAATGCGCACAATGCAAAGTTTTGAAACAAACTATTCTTTCAAAAGCTGTTATTGTTAAACATTTTTCGTTATAAGAAGCCCTGCTTCTGACAGGGCAGGTTTAGGTTTTTCAAAATTGCTTTGCAATTTGTTTGGGTATGTTTTTGCTAAAGAGGAAATGAAGAAACAAAATACACTCAATAGCATTCGGCCCTAACGAGGTAATAGTCGCCGTCGGAGCGGAGTTATTTCCGATTTCCTACGATTCGGAGACATTTTGCTTCGTGGTAGTTCTCCGACGTCCTCTAATAAGTTTCTGCTGCGGCAAGTTTTAATTTTGGGAATGCAATGCGTTGCCGCGTTTGTGGAAACTTTCTTACGATAACTACTTCAAAGAAAAATTGAATCTCCGAAAAAGATGCGTTGCGGAGAAAACTCCGCTCCGACGGTTACCTCGATAGGGCCGAAAAAACGTAAACACCCTTATTATGGTAGGCGTTTTGCTTGAACAACAACTTTCTTTTAGGGAAATCGGTATTATGAAAGTCACTATGTAGTCCTCCCAAACGGAGGACAAAAAAAAAGAATGGATAGCAGTTAGCGGTTAGAACTGAAAAAGAATGGCAAAAGTTAAAATAATTGAGAAACGAAATCTTTTCATGCCGTATTTTTCACGTGTGTATATTTTTAAAGGTTTGGTTCAATGCAAAATTTTAAGTTTAACAGAATTAAACAGATTCTGTTCAATACAAAGTAAATGAAAGTCACTGTAGTTGTAGTTGTAAAGGATTCTTCTTTCTCTTATCAGATTATTTTTTTTTGTTTCTAATATCCTCTGCCCTTCGTTGTCCTCGCTACACCAGTATTTCTCAGTGCAATTAACAGAGGAAAACTATTCATTTTCATTTGTTATTCAAAAACACTTTAAATTTCAAGACAAAAGCAGAATTTCTATTCAAATCCAAATCAGTCATGTTCAGCTGATCATGTGGAAGGCGTTTGGATTGTAATGTCGTGTTGTCATTGGACGAAAAGAACCGTGTGACGATACGTCACACTTTTCTGCCAACCACCTGCATCCCACCCTAAGAATTAGAACATCCATTCGCTTTAACACAAGAAATACCACAGGCGCAGAGGAATAAACTACGCAAACAAGTAAATACAGGCGCCACCGCACAGCAAACACCGAAGACCCATTGTAGGCGCATGCACATTATCCAAGTGGTACACATCATGACTTTGGTTGCCTACAAAAATTAATTCAAACTCGCAGCGGCACGCACTCTGCCATTGGCAATTGAATTAATTTTTCCTATGTACACTGGTAGGTAAACAACGAGAGGTGAGCGTGTGGATAGGTGAACCAATGCAAATATTTCACTCGCTCAGTACACCTCACACTTACACGTGACCCGAAATGTTATAAGTACAAGTAAATCTTGGTGAAAAGGAGAGAGAAGAAAATTACAATATTAATTGTGGGAATACCACTTTAGTATTATCTTTTCATTTCCTCTCACTTTCTTCGAACCAGGAATTATTCGGAGGTGCTCTTAAGCGGCCCCCCGGCTAATTTTCCACAATCCCGCTGAATTTCTTGATTGGTGCTCTTTAGTGGCCCAGCCATTAAATTCCCATACACTTCCTGCCGAATTTATCGGACGGTGCTCTTCAGTGGCCCGTGTGATACATTCCTCATATACAACGTGCCGAATCGACCGGACGGTGCTCTTATGAGTGGCCCAGCCGGTAGATTCCTAATACTTCGAATTCATTTGAAGGTGCTCTTAAGCGGCCCTCCAAAACAATTCACTATCTGTGGCTATAAGCCAAATCCGACCCTATTATATTTCAAGAAACGGTGCGCCAGATTCTGGGCACGTTCTTAACCATAAACGCTTATTTACTTGCAGGAACTTATCTAGTACTCTACCGCCATACCGAAGCCAGCTACGACCAGGAACGGAAATCTCACCAGGACGACCGAACCAACCTCTGACGTGCCAAAAAAAAGAAAAAAAAAACCAAGAAGACGTACTAAGACGTCTAAATCCATCCGCCGCGCCAGACGCTGGGCGATTATATATACCGATTCATAATTTGTTTGAACACTTCTTGTAAAGCTTTGTTACTTCATACTTATCTTGTTATTAAAAGTTATAATAATTCAAACTTGCCGTGCCTCGCCTCGTTCTTTAGAAGTTGGATTGCCGCAGCCCAAGTTTTCAAGCTTCCTTGGGAAAAACCTTGGACTCGCTGAGTTCTACCCCAGCCAAAGTTAAAGAAGCCTCACAAATTTTGGCGCCCGAGCAGGGACGTTGCTGAAAGTCCAACCACCGACCGCCCGTTACCGGGACTGACGGCATTGTCCACCGACCGCATCCGACTGCAGCCGACCGAACACCGTATGAACATGGCAAACAATGAAATCCAACCTGAAATGTCCGACCAGACCTCCGACCACTCCGACGAGGTTAACCCGTACGAGAACCTGGGGTTCTTATACTTTCTGAAGAAGCCAGAGCTCATCGAGACACTTAGCTCGCGAGGGTTGAACACCACCGGCACTGTCCGTGACTTACGCCAGCGACTGAGCCAACACCTGAAAGAATTGCGATCACATAAGTCTACTCAAAACTTATGCATGGAATGGGAGAAGAAGATTGAGGCTCGGAACGATGCCGAAGAAGAAGACACCACTCCCACCGTATCACGCAAAGTCAAGCCGCCCGTTTTCCAGACTAGCCTCCAGGTTCCTCTACTCCAACCAGCTAATCCGACCTCTCCTCCACCTACGTCTTCGCTAGCATACCGCCAGCAGCACTTCGAACGTGCTACCTCAGCTCCCCCGACTAGCCAACCTGCCGACACTGGGACAGCCTATAGGCAACCGCCCGGCCCCCAGGTCCAACACCGGTTCCCATTGAGCTACGAAGCGGAGCTAATGAACATCGTTCGAAAGTGGGGCCTGCGATTCGACTCTTCCGGCCAGCCACTGGAATTCTTGGAGAGGATCGAGGAACTCGCGCAGTGCTACGAAATCCCCCTCGATCAGATGGTGCGCACCCTACCGGATATCTTCAAGGGATCAGCCCTTGAATGGTTGCGCATCAACCGCGACGACTTCCATGATTGGCGGGACTTCCGTCGCTCCTTCATCAATTACTTCCTACCGGCACGATATTACGTCAAATTAGAAGATGAGATCTTGCGTAAGCGACAAGGCGCGCGTGAAAAAGCAAAGGATTACATACGTTCATTCTTATACCTAGTACGCCAGCATCCACGCATGACGGCCGCTGACCACCTGGAGAGGATATACGACAACCTCAGACCGGAATATCGGTTGTACGTCAAAAGGAAAGATTTCCGAAGCTTAGAGGAATTAATGGAATTAACAGATGAATTTGAGTTCATTCAAAAGGAAGACCGACCTAGCACTCAGGCTGCCGCCCAACCGCACTATAATCCCCTCACCGTCCCCCGCATAAGGATACCACCACATGCACGCCTTCCCGAGACTGGTGCTGTGGTACCGCATGGCCAATCATCAGCAGCCCCAAATTCCGAATACGATAGAAACACCCACTGTTGGCATTGTAAACAAAGGGGCCACACAAAAAAAGATTGTCGTCGTCCGTTCCGGCTGTTTTGCTCGTATTGTGGTACCGATGGCCGCCTTACGAAAGATTGCCCCTGCCACAGTAACCCCGTCGCCGTGGCACGAATATCGGTCAGAGATGACCCACGACTTTTCATACGGATACCTACTGCCAATCAAACTTACTACGCGCTGATTGATACTGGTTCTACCCGATCCTTTATCGGTAGAGAATTAAGAGACGAGTGTAGACGATTAGGTGTTCCATCACGGGAGCAGGCACACGTTATCGAGCTTGCCGATGGGCACTCAACGCAAACGTCAGAACATTACAGCATCACTTTACATGTCAATGGGCAAACGGTGACAGGTGAAGCGTTGTACCTGCCAAACTTAGCAGAGGATGCCATTCTAGGCATGGATTTTCTAGGCCAGGCAGGGTGCAAGGTGACTTTAGGAGGTCAAGAAATTTCTAGCGGAACGGGAAAGGGCCCTCGTCCGTCCGACATACTGTGCGCGCTCACCGAAGACTCGATGGTTAGTCAAGGTACAAGGGGAGTACAAGACCCGAACCAGGCCTTACGCTTAGAGGAATTCCTAAACACCGAACTGCCTCGGTTTAGCAAAACCAAGGGCATATCCACCGTAAAACCCCACGTCATACGCCTAAAGAACCCCGAGCCCTTTAAACAACGCTATTATCCGCGAAATCCAGCCATGCAACAAATCATCAACGAGGAGATCGATGACTTGTTGGCTACGGGAAAAATCAGTCCCTCCAAAAGCCCATACAGTTCGCCCGTGGTGCTCGTACGCAAGAAGGAAGGGTCGTGGAGAGTATGCGTAGACTTCCGCCAGCTCAATGAAATTTCATATAAAGATGCCTACCCGTTACCCTACATTTCATCAATTTTGGACAAATTGCGAGGGGCCCGATACTTATCAACCATCGATCTCAAGCAAGGCTACTGGCAGATCGCGTTGAAGGCAGAGTGTCGGCCGTATACCGCATTCACCGTCCCCGGCCGTGGTTTGTTTGAATGGAATGTGATGCCATGCGGATTGCACTCGGCCGGAGCTACCTTCCAGAGGGCCATGGACGACATATTTGGGCACGATATGGAAGAGCACGTACTGGTGTACTTAGATGACATCATTATCATCAGTAAAACCTTTGACGAACATCTGCAACATTTGGGGGAAGTGTTCCGGAGATTACGCGCCGCGAATTTGAAAATAAATCCAGACAAATGCCACTTTTGCCGACCAAGTCTAAAATACTTAGGTCATGTCGTGTGCAAAGACGGAATCAGTACCGACCCCGATAAGGTTGCCGCCGTGCGGGATTTAAAGGCGCCTACGAGTATACGAGAACTTAGACGTATCTTAGGCATTTGTTCCTGGTATCGCCGCTTCATTCAAGACTTCTCCACCATCGCAGCCCCCCTTACGTCCCTATTGAAGAAGACATCTAAATGGATATGGGCCGACGAGCAACAGGCTGCATTCGTTGCTCTGAAAAACCGATTGACCGAAGCACCCGTTTTAGCGTGTCCCGACTTTACGCAACCATTCACCCTGCAGACCGACGCCAGTCAATACGGCCTAGGAGTAGTGCTGACACAGAAGCTTGAAGGGCACGAAAGGGTAATTGCGTATGCCAGCCGAACGTTGACCGACCTCGAAGTGAAATATGCCGCCACAGAGAAAGAATGTTTGGCCATTTTGTGGGGTATACGTAAAATGCGCCCTTACTTGGAAGGATATCATTTTTACGTTATCACCGACCACCATTCTCTCAAATGGCTGCACTCCCTCGAAAACCCGTCGGGTAGACTGGCGAGATGGGCGTTGGAGCTGCAGCAATATGACTTCGACATCCAATACCGAAAAGGAGCGCTAAACGTGGTGGCGGACGCACTATCACGAGACCCATTAACAATAACCGAAGTAGACCGACTAGCTGTGATGCGAGACTCCAGTCCCGAATGGGTCCAGATTAAGTACCAGCAAGTAAGCCAAACGCCCGAAAAATTCCCCGATTTCCGCATCGCTGACAGGAAACTTTACCGCCGCTTCACTAGCACCAATCCTTTAGCCGATCCTGGGGCCGAAGAGTGGAAACTATGTGTACCCCTCGCTGAACGTAGTCAAGTCCTATATGAAAATCATGACGTCGTAACCGCTGGTCATTTAGGCATCGCCAAAACCACCGCCCGAGTCATGCTAAAATATCATTGGCCAGGAATGTGTCGCGACATTGCTAAGTATGTCCGCCAGTGCCAAACATGCAACCAATTTAAACCTTCGCAGCAAAAACCAAGCGGTCTCATGCATACGACTCAGACCGAAGGACCATGGGACGTAGTGTGCATGGATTTTATAGGGCCTCTGCCTCGTTCAATGAAAGGCAACACGATGATCTTGGTTTTCACCGACAAATTTACCAAGTGGGTAGAAGCTGTTCCTCTCCCCGCTGCGACAACCGCTAGCCTTATAAAAGCAGTCCGCGAAAGAATCTTTACTCGGTTCGGAATTCCAAAAATGGTGCTTTCAGACAACGGGAGCCAATTCATCAGCCGTTCGTTCCAGGAGCTGCTTTCTGATTTAGGTATATCTCATCGCCTCACCGCCCCGTACACTCCGCAAGAAAACCCGACAGAACGAGTAAACCGCGTGTTGAAGACGATGATTGCCCAATACATACAAGGCAATCAACGACATTGGGATGATCACATACCCGAGTTGACTTTCGCGATAAACACGAGCCGTCACGAGTCCACCGGTTATTCTCCGGCCCTGCTAAATTTCGGTCGGGAGCTAAGAATGCCCAGCACAATGGGGAATGACAATAGCAGCAACGAACCTTTAGGAGACATCAACGTACGGGCGGAACGACTGAAAGACTTATTCGAGTTAGTGAAAATAAATCTACACATAGCCGCTCAATCGCAAGCAAAACATTACAACCTCAGACATCGCCCTTGGCGCCCCCTTGTCGGCGATCAAGTTTACAGACGTCTCCGAGTTCTCTCTTCAGGAATAAATTATTTCGCGGGCAAATTAGCGCCCCGTTACGAAGGGCCATACGAGGTCACTAGAATCCTCTCACCAGTTATCGTAGCATTACGGAAGAGAGATGCCAAAGGGAAATTCACAAACGTCAGAGCTCATGTAAGAGATATAAAAAATTATATTCCTGTTAATGAAATACAAGCAAATATTATTTCTAGTGCAACCAGTCAGTCGCCAACCACCGCCGCGAGCAGTCCAACCCAAAGCAACCGTCTCAAATCAAAATCTTCGCCAGCTTCAAAAATATTTTGCAGTTTAGGACCGACCGTTCGAGAGGTAAGTGGCATGAACACGGGAAGAAAAAATTTTATAACTAAACAGTTACCTTTCGAAAACAGAACTAACATCGCAGCGAAGCCGGCATACAGCAATATTATACCCACTGCAACAATAACCTTAGGCACAATGCCGCCACCACCAGTAGCCGATCCGTGCCAGCAAATACGAACAGCCCCGTCCCGGCCCCGACCCCCACCAAGAACAGCTGCATCAGTAATGGTCACCCTGGGGGAAGCAACAGCCCAGTCCACGACGTCTCGTCGGGTGACAGTTAGAAGGGTTTCGAGCAGCGGAGCGGCGCCCATTCACCAGCCGGTATCCCCTCGAAGAGTGATGGCCCAAGTACGAGCTGTTAAACGCCGAGCTGACGAACTGTGGACCGAGCGGCTTGCGGCGGTCGGAGCGACCGTCCCCATCCTCCTACCAGAGTTACAAACCGCACCCCGGGCACAGCCACAAGGATGGGTATTACATACACTAAATATACCACCACCAGAATACGCACGGCGCGCGCATATCCGGCACGTAGCACGCCGCATGACCCCAGAGCAAATGCGGCGCGACCCCCGCACTGCTAGATTAGCACCCAACTATATTCCTAAGGTCCGGGATATGCCGTCATTAGGGGAACAGTCCACTGTCATCCATGAGCTACCAACAAGCGAGACTCCAACAGCGATGTCCACTACGGACCCCAGTTTGGCAGACGGACCAATGAGGGTCGGCCATTGCGCCTCGTACCTCCGGCGCCAACGACGCAAGCAGGTTCGAGCAGCAGCTAAAGCAGCAAACCACTAGCGAAGGGAACGCAGCCTGAAGCCGAGGTGTCGATTCTCGGCAAATCATGAATTATTTAAGAATTATTTTTACGTTGTTTGTTTTTTTTTACTTTACAGTTTACAAGAAGTGTTTAAGTTTATTATTATACATCCGTTATTAATAAAAGGAAAAAAAAAACCCTTAGATGAGTTCATCTTTCGTAGGGAGCTCGAGACGAGAAGGTTCTCGTCTGGTAAAATAAGGGGGATCTGTGACGATACGTCACACTTTTCTGCCAACCACCTGCATCCCACCCTAAGAATTAGAACATCCATTCGCTTTAACACAAGAAATACCACAGGCGCAGAGGAATAAACTACGCAAACAAGTAAATACAGGCGCCACCGCACAGCAAACACCGAAGACCCATTGTAGGCGCATGCACATTATCCAAGTGGTACACATCATGACTTTGGTTGCCTACAAAAATTAATTCAAACTCGCAGCGGCACGCACTCTGCCATTGGCAATTGAATTAATTTTTCCTATGTACACTGGTAGGTAAACAACGAGAGGTGAGCGTGTGGATAGGTGAACCAATGCAAATATTTCACTCGCTCAGTACACCTCACACTTACACGTGACCCGAAATGTTATAAGTACAAGTAAATCTTGGTGAAAAGGAGAGAGAAGAAAATTACAATATTAATTGTGGGAATACCACTTTAGTATTATCTTTTCATTTCCTCTCACTTTCTTCGAACCAGGAATTATTCGGAGGTGCTCTTAAGCGGCCCCCCGGCTAATTTTCCACAATCCCGCTGAATTTCTTGATTGGTGCTCTTTAGTGGCCCAGCCATTAAATTCCCATACACTTCCTGCCGAATTTATCGGACGGTGCTCTTCAGTGGCCCGTGTGATACATTCCTCATATACAACGTGCCGAATCGACCGGACGGTGCTCTTATGAGTGGCCCAGCCGGTAGATTCCTAATACTTCGAATTCATTTGAAGGTGCTCTTAAGCGGCCCTCCAAAACAATTCACTATCTGTGGCTATAAGCCAAATCCGACCCTATTATATTTCAAGAAACGGTGCGCCAGATTCTGGGCACGTTCTTAACCATAAACGCTTATTTACTTGCAGGAACTTATCTAGTACTCTACCGCCATACCGAAGCCAGCTACGACCAGGAACGGAAATCTCACCAGGACGACCGAACCAACCTCTGACGTGCCAAAAAAAAGAAAAAAAAAACCAAGAAGACGTACTAAGACGTCTAAATCCATCCGCCGCGCCAGACGCTGGGCGATTATATATACCGATTCATAATTTGTTTGAACACTTCTTGTAAAGCTTTGTTACTTCATACTTATCTTGTTATTAAAAGTTATAATAATTCAAACTTGCCGTGCCTCGCCTCGTTCTTTAGAAGTTGGATTGCCGCAGCCCAAGTTTTCAAGCTTCCTTGGGAAAAACCTTGGACTCGCTGAGTTCTACCCCAGCCAAAGTTAAAGAAGCCTCACAACCGTCCGGGAGCGTCCAGAAGCATTGGGCGCGTTCGTTGCAATTCAGATTTTAAGATTAAAGGCCCCGGCCCATAGAACGCGTTGCGCGCGGTAGGAGCGGCGCGGCAACTGATGCGGTGGGTTTTGCCGCACGCAACTGATAGGGGTGACCCATAGAATCCGTTGCGGTGTTTTGACAGATAAATTTAGTCAAAATGGGGGCGTTCAAGAATCGCATCCGGATAGCTTGTTGTTGTTGTTTTCGTGTGGGAAATCGAAAAAAAATAAGTTATAATCGTCTAGCAATGATATTTTGAATGTTTTTCTGTTTTCAAAAGTCGAATTTTAATATTTCACAGCTTTTGTCTGTTGTCGATCGTTCAAAAAGGTATCTAGACACGCCAACCGAGATAGGCTATCCGATAGGTTCTTGAACGCGCCCATTGTCACTTTTTCCATATAAGAGAAAACTTCAAATTGGTTGTGACTGCGCATGTCTCTCTTCTGTCACCGCGTGAGAGCCGCGGCAAAGTAGAAAGTTGGGCTACTCGGCGCGTTCGGCGCGTTACTCGCGGTGCTTATGGGTCACCTCTCATAAGAACGTGTGTATTTAATCGAGCTGTCAGTTGGAAGCGGTGCCGCACGCGCGCAACGCGTTCTATGGGCCGGGGCCTTAACTGAAAAACTTATTCAGCCTTATTATGAGTTTCACGTGAAATCATTCCCCCCGAAAAAGATCCCATTTCACATTTCCCTTATTATGAGTTTCGGGGGAAAAATTTTCCATGTTCGAAAAATTTCCCTTATTATGAGCTATTTTTCCCCGTGAAATGTGAAAACGTTGAGAGCAATTTATTTCACTATTTTTGTGAGGCGAACAAGTGAACAACAAAAGCGGAAAAATTGTAAGTCTGGAATATTGTTCAGGTGAAACTCATAATAGCTTTTAAAATTCCGGGCGAACAAAAATTTTCCGGGCGGAAAGCTGTTCACGTGAAACTCATAATAAGGCTGATTCAGTTTTGCGTCGAACGGTTATCTAACAAGACATTACAGTTGCTACTATTTTGATGAGTTTATGTCAAAAAAATTCATTAACTTGTGGACTTTACTGGAAAAAACATTTCAGAAGCGTAAAAAACAATCAGTAATGGAGTTAGAATTAATTAATTGTATTTTTTCAATAAAAATCACGCACAACAAAATCACCATCACTTGGCGAGTATAATTTTTTGATGTCACTTATCGCATCTGACAGCTTAATAAACTGAATCTAGATTTTCAGCCTTCTTTTCCTGACTGAAAAACTGCATCGGTAAAAACTAACAGCTGATGAGTTGTCAACTGAAAAACTTAACGTCTGGCCAATCAGAGGCCGAGAATAGTTAGTAAATCTGAAAATCTAACTTGTGACGAACGCGCCCATTCTCTAACCGTTCCATTGGTGCAAAAAGATCGCTTCTCATGATTCTGAGGAGTAGTAGTAGTAGTAGTAGTAACTTTATTGAGATTTGATTTTTTTTTTTTTTTACACGGTTTGTTTGTTACAGAAAATTCATATTTGATTTCAACTTAAAATTTATGTTACCGCCGACTTAGAAGTGGTCAGGCTAAACTGAATTACAATGTTGGAATGTCTATATTCTATTTTATTAATTACTTCAAAGCGTTTAAAGGAAAATTATCCGAATCTGAATAAAAATATGTCTACTCAACAAAGACGATACATTTTTTATATATTTTTTTTTTTGTGAGAACTTAGCCTAGGGAAAAGATAGAGAGAGAAGCAGAAAGAGATGACAGTTGTAATAATAAGAGAGACGACAAGAGGTCTAGTCTATATTCTATATTAGCCGCGTTTCACAAAATTGAGTGCGTAATGTATACATATATATCTATTCTTATTATTCGCAAAACGAATATAGTGTTGCATCTTTCCCGCATAAATATGACAGGTGGGGTAATTTGTATGTTTTCAAACTAATTTAGTTTTATTTTTCTTCTAGATACTAGAACTTATTGAGATAAGATACTTAAAATTATCAGGTAGAACAACGTGTCTGGTTTTTAATTTCTATACTTAGTTATATGAATATGACAAGAGAAGTTTACATTGCTGCAATGAATATGAATTTCTAATATTAAATGGCACGTTTCAAGGTGAATCTATAGCTATGTTTTACAGTCTTAAGATTTATTTGTATATATTTTCATTTTGTAGGAAAGTTTTATGCTGGTAAGAAGACACAGAGTTACTGGCAATCTCATCCTCTATAACTGTTGGGAGTACATTTCTTATAAAAAGGACATAGGAATGAACCATTGTCAAAAGCGATTTCAAAAAGGGGGTTCGAGTTCTCACAAGCCAGGCTTATTGGAGAAATATAATATCTATCAGAGACTGAGAAGTTAATATTTTCCTCGAAGATGTTTTGAAGGATAGGGTTTGCATGGTGTCTTAGAGTGGCGATCCTTTTTTTTGAGAGAGTGGCTATGTAGTCCAGGAGAGGTGAAATACCTGACTCTTCGTAAAGAGTTTTGTTATGAAACCATTTACCGGATGGCCTTCTATATTTTGAAAGACATTTCCTTATGACATTCCTTTCGAATCTTTGCAACTCCAGAGCAACGTTAGGGGTAATTTGGAACCAAGACAAAAATCCGTAGACTATTACAGGGCGTATTAGAGTCTTATACATTAAGAGTTTGGTTCTTACCTCTACTTCTCTGGAGGTAAGTAAAATTTTAAGCATTGCGGCCGCTGCTTTACCTTTATTCAGAGCACCTCTGGCATGAGGGTTCATTTTGAGACGCTCGTGGAGAGATATCCCAAGGTATTTTATGGACTTTTTGAGCGGTATTATGTTGTTTTCTATTATTAGTTTTAAGAACTTGCTCTCTCGCACGGCCAAGTGGTGTCCTCGGCCGGAGGAATTTCTAAAACAGACCAGCTCACATTTGCTAAAATTAATGTCTATGCCCCACTTCTTGTAATAGGGTAAGATTGTATTAAGGTGAATTTTTACATTATTCAGAGCTTCGTTTGGTCTTTCGTGACTACTAAAGACGATCGTGTCATCTGCATATAGGATAGAGTTAGAGTTATAGCATCGTATGGGAAAATCTGAGAGGTAAATATTAAATAAAAATGGGCCAAGGATAGATCCTTGCGGCACGCCTGAGAATATAGGAACTTGGTTGGATGTTTCATTATCGATAAGGACAGATAGGCTACGGTTTTCCAGGAAGCTTTTCAGAATTTTTATAAAATAAGGGGGAAAATTTAAGACGTTTAGTTTGTAAATGAGACCCGCGTGCCATACAGAGTCGAAAGCCTTGGTTAGATCGATAGTACAAGCAACTGTGCATCTTTTACTTCTTAAATTATTTAGTATATTGTTTTGCAGGCAAAGAATACCGTGTTCTGTGGAATGTCCGCGTTTGAAGCCAAACTGCTCGTGTTGAACAAGTACAGTGTCTTCGAATAGGTCATGTATTTTAGTTAACAAAATTTTTTCCAGGATTTTGCCTAAATTGGAGAGTAAGGAAATGGGACGGAAGTCTTCTATTCTATTTGAGTTGGCTTTTTTTTTAAGAGGAATAAGGGTTGCTTGCTTCCAAGCTGTCGGGAAATAACAATTGTTAATACAATTATTGAAAATGGGTGTCAGAATCTTTGATAAAGTGAGTCTTGCTTTGCGAATAATATAGTTGGGAATTTTGTCGGGCCCGTATGACTTTTTGTTATTCATGGAGAATATTAAAGACTCAGTAAAGTTAGAGGATACAAAAGGTTCCGAGGCAATTGTATTTGATTTGTTCAAGGGTGAAAAATTTACTATTGAAAGATTCTGATTCCAGGATGAAAAAGAGCTAGTAAATGTATTTACTGTTAGCACGTTTATATTATCATGTTGTGGGGTTTTGGGGGCATACAGATTGGCGTAAAATTGGCTGAAGGCTTCGGCTTTTGCGCTTGGGGTTGAAAGCAAGCGATTGTTCCACTGGAGATCTTGAAGAGAGGCATTGTACTTATTTTTCCTCTGAGTAATTTGGTTGATTGATTTAAAGACATGGGCAGATGGTTTTAGACTATTAAGCTTTCTTCGGAATTCCTCATTACGTTCGATTCTAACTCTATCCTTTATAATTTTGCTGAGACAATTAACCCTGGCTGAAAGCTCCAAGTACTCTCGACTCAAACGATCTCCACTCCTGTGAAAAATTCTTTTAAGTTTTACTTTCCAATTTTTCCTGGTTTTGAATAGATTCAGTGTATCTTGTGAGATGTTAATATAATGAGCTTTGTAAGGTTTTGAAGTGCTGTGCCTTTCCATACAATTTGAGATAACATTGGTAACTTCCAGGATTATGTTGTCTAATTCCTCATTTAACAGATTTCTATCAGTAGGTAAGAGAATTTCGTCTAGTTGAGAGTTCAGGGAACGATTAAAAGTCTCCCAATTTGTGTTTTTGAAACAGCGAAAATTAGGATGTTGAAACGGGAAAGGGGAAAAATTTTGGAGATTCATTAAAACAGAAAAATGATCAGAGATAGAATCAAGTGTGATGCAGGCAATGTTACTATTTAGGTGACAGGGGCCGCGGAGGTTTGATGAGGTTAAAAAGAAATCGATGTGAGATCCCGAACTTGGCCGAGTAGGACCTTCAGCTGCGACCAAGTCAAAGTTAAGAAAATGGTTGTCAGAATACCATTGGTGGAAGTGGTAACCGTTTAGATTGACTTTTGAATATCCCCAGAGATGATGTCTAGAGTTAAAGTCCCCGCCTATAATTATGAAATCATAGTCGCTCAGGGAATCCAGAAGGTCATTTAGGGCTGCTCCCATCCTGGAGCCGGTATTGCATGGGATATATATTGACACCAAAGCCAAAGTTTTTGTTGTGTTTTGAAAGCTAATTGGAATGATTAAAATCGTCGTGAAGATGATGCTGTTGTAGAAAATTTTAGGAAAAGATTTGTAAGTGTTTTTGAACAGAATGCCTGTACCGCGACCTGAACCATTGTTTATGTAATCGTAATCGGCGTTGAAGCGGATTTTCTTTTGATTTTTAAGAAGAGTTTCTTGCATTAATATAGCTAGAGGCTGAGAATCTTTAAGTAGCAACTCAACTTCGATCTTTTTATCTCCAGAGTTGAAAGAGTTTACGTTGGCGGTAATTACTTTCAGATTCATGGGGTGAGTGTAGAGAGGAATGCCAGATAGGCTTCTGGCTTTTGGGAATCATCGAGTTTTAGGTAATTGGGCCAAAAGTCCTTGATTTTGGCAAACAGCGAATTAAAGGGCAGACCAAACAGCTTATTGGACTCATTTAAGAAGTCTGTGACCATATTACCGCTGGTCGCGACAGGCTTTGAGCCGGCTGAGGCCACTTTAGCGTTACTTATTGTAGTTTGTAGGGCGGGGATTGGGGTCCTGGACCCTCTGACCATATCTGCAAATGAGATACCTGTTTGCGGGGTGCTGCCGCCTAATGTGGAGGATATATGGGGAATATTCACTAGTTTTTTGACAGCCGGGGAGCGGGTTGTCTCTCTATTGGCAAGATATTGCAGCCTTTTAGGGCAGCTCTTGAAATTGGCAGGGTGGCCAGAGGCGCCGCAGTTTACGCAGGAGGCCACCGAATTTTCGTTTTTGGGCCCTAGATCGCATTCTTTTTCCGCGTGTTCCTTTAGGCACTTCACGCATCTGTTAGGGTAGGAACAATAGTTGGAAACATGTCCAAAGCGTTGGCAGCGGTAACATTGGATGGTTCCCGACCCTCTTATTGTCTCCCACTTAATTCTGTGGCTCATAATTGATTTTAATGCCTTAAGTTTAATGAGGCATTCCCTATCCTTCAAAACGCATAGGAATAAGTCCAGGCAGATATTGTTTTCTCTCGACCATTTTGTTTCGTAGCGTTTAACTTCAACCTCTACTGAGGGAATTTTCGCGAGGATTGCAGACTTTATTTCCTCTGGCGTGAAATTGTTCGAAATGCCCTTGAGGATCACGTTGAATTTTTTGTACTCCCTAGGAGTAAACGAATGCCCATTGATATTCGAGTTTTTTAATAAGTTAAGAATGAAACCATGTAATTCTGTGTCCCTTACCTTGATTTTAATTCCGGAACGTCTTGCATCTATTTCGTAGTCATTTGGGTCTACTTTTGATTTTTCCATAACTTCAGTTATGATTTTAGTGGAAACTTTTTTTGCGAAAATAGTTGGACACCACGGTCTAATCTTCGGTGTCTGCTTTGCGTTTGGGATGGTATTGTCCTGCGTTTTCGCATTGTTGTTATTTACGCTGGGTCCTGGCGTTTCGTCATCATCATCGTCTAAGTCAATTCCAAGTTCGTGGTAATAGTTTTCATTTACTTGCTTTTCAGACGCAATTTTTTTTGCGCTTCCAGATGATTGTATTTGCCGCCTTTTGCGAGCGACAATTTGCGTGTATTGGTCTTTATCTAGCATTTGCTTCAGTGCTGCTACAGTCTCTTCGCTCATTTGGCCTGGTGGCCGTTTCAAATTCGAATTATTGGCTGTGCCAATAATAACGCTGCTGCTTAAAACAGGAGAGCATCTGTTTTCAGTTGCTATCTCCCTTCCTCCAGCAGATACCAAAGTATCTGTCTCCATAGTCTCAGAAAGAGAACGTTCGCTTTTGTTTGGTGTGGCGGGGACGAAATCGTCGTCGTACCAATTCAACTGTTGTTCGATCTTTTTTTTTGTCTTCGGCATTTAATAAGGCTGAAGGCAACTTTAGATTTTCGATAATTTTCACATTACTTATTTTAGACATATCCCGAAGGATATTGTTATTCGGTAACGGAATATTACCTTCCATAAAGAGAGCTTTAGCTTTCTTTTTTTTATATAGCTTTTTTATTTTTTCTTTCACAATCTTGAGAGGTTTTAGAACGCGTCCGCACTACTCAACGATCCAACTTCGAAATGATTCTGAGGAGTGACAGCCGCTTCTCGATTTGAAGTGAGAATCGACTCAAGAAGCACTTACACATGTTACTCAAATGTCAAAAAGAAAATTTTCTTCAAGGAATATTTTTTGAGAGCCATAGGTGTTTCACTCACACAAAGGCAATTACGTTAAACTGAACAGAAATTATTTTGGGTGTTCCATTGGTTTTTAAAATGAGTGCTTCCCCGAGTGAAACCAATGGAAAGCGCCATAAGTAAGTGGCGTTCAAGGTACGTAATACCGATACTTAAACGCCTAAAAGTGACTCGACAAATAGGGGTGAAAGACACGCATTTTGAGATGTCTCGGGAGGCCGCGGACGAACAAACAAATAAACCGAATGTGTCCTTTCCGATTGTCTTCCATAACGAAATTGTTACGGATACCATGAAGGAAATAAATCTCATCGAAGGTTTCTCCGATCGGTTACGATAATAGAAGAGATTGGCCCGCGAGTTTTTGGCTGTCGATACACGACGGTTGTCGATAGTCGAACATCGAAAGAGAAATTTGGTATTGCGTATTCTTATTCGATACTTTCAATTTTTAATTCGGTCGTTATAGACCCCGATTGCGGTTGTCGATTGACTAATCGATACTCGACTTTAGTCGATTTCGATCGACATCTTTCGTTCATAATTTTCTGGTCGACTGTTGTCGACTGTTGCGTTAGGAAATCATTTTGTGGGAAAATGTAAGTATTTTATTGAACAAATTCATATTTTGATATAATGCTCGTATTATATACTCGTATTATATCAAAATATGAGCATTTGTTCAATAAAATACTTACATTTTCCCATAAAATAATTTCCTAACGCAACAGTCGACAACAGTCGACCAGAAAATTATGAACGAAAGATGTCGATCGAAATCGACTAAAGTCGAGTATCGATTAGTCAATCGACAACCGCAATCGGGGCCATAGTCTGTGTTTTTGCGTTCGACTATCACTGAAACTTCGATACTTTCGATAACAATTTCGATTTCGGGCAAGCTCTCTCCAGTATTGCACTCTAAGCATTGTATATAAACTATACTATATATATAAACTATAGTAAGTTCAAAAGGCGATTTAAGAATCTTATTGACCGGAGGACACCAGTGACGGAGCATTCGCATTTCTACACAAAATGGTGAAACCAATAGCTTGGAACGGAGACTGCTAAGTTGGACTGGAAACAATAGATTCGCCACCAGTTCAAAAGTCTACATAATCCTACTATAGTTTGTACATAATGTTGGTTGAGGACCTCTTCCACGTGATTGCGTGCCACCTTATCCTTCCAAATGGATTGACTGATTTTTTTAAACGTAAACCAATAAAAATAGACCAATCCTGTTAATAATTTAATTACCATTAATAGTGCATTACTTTTACTAGTTATACTATTTTTAGGATATCCTTAAGTTGCATAAGTTACGGAATGTAAGAGGAGGTGGCCAATCATTAAAACTGCTTTGTGCAATTATTATCTTTCTGAAAACAATTAAAGCTCCTTAACTCGGCAGCAAAATGAGCTGTAGCTTAAGCTCCTATTGTACATCCATATCCACATACATATATACTTACACAGCCCTCTTTTCTGCAATCTACTTCCACTTATCGTGAATTTATTTTCATGGAATACAACATAATGACCAAAAAACATGCAACGCAAATAAAAAGAAATCGATAGCAACTAGTGAGATGAACAGAGAATTGTTTCGGATATTTAGGAGAGCCCATTTTGAAAGTAAATTGAAACAAATCAATTTTAGACAAAATGAGAACATGCTAAGTGATTCAAATTGCATGCGTTGCTTAAGCAATTAACTAACATGAAAAGAAAAACATACTTGTATCTTCCGCTTATTCTAATATATATTTAATTTCAATCAATTGGAAAAAAAACATTAAGATACATTGTTTAATGCTTGAGAAGTTAGTTTACCAATTATCATATAGAGGTCATGGTCATACGTTTGAGGATTTCATTGATTTTTGTTTTTGTCTTTCTTATATTCTTAAAATGACATTGAGCGCCAGGCTTTTAAAAATAATATTAACGTTAATGAGGCTTAACATGTATCATTTAATCATTTAAACTATGTTAAAAGCGTCGTGTTTATTGTTTGTTTTAGGTTACGTGCTTCGTATGTCTTTTTTCTGTTTAAACTTAACGTACGTCTTTATTTTTTGTGGGCTTTGTTTGCTTGTTCAGGTGTGGAATTTGTTTTTAGTTTCGGTTCACAGAACTTAAGATTATAGTTTTTTTTTTTTTGTTTTTTTTATTCATTTCGACTTTTTTATAAAAATTAAAATTGCAGTTAGCAAAAACTAACACATAGTTACGATTAAATTACAAGTTATATATTATATCATTAATAACTAATTATATATCAATTTTTATATGTTTATATATTAAAAAGATAAAATGAATGTTTCGTTTAATAATCTTTTTTCAGTCAAACACTCTACACAAACTCTTTTGGTTTTTTTTTGCGTATGGTTGGCGTTGCGAAGAACGAATTACATATTCAGATTCAATTTAGTTAGTGCTGCTGCTGGTGTGTGATGGTTGGTTTATTTTTTATGATATTAAAAATTGTCATATATTTCACACTCACACACAACTGAATTGTTGGGTTTGTGTAATAAAAAATGCCTTTGAATGAGCAAAAAATTAATAAATACTACAAATATTGAAGGGAACGGTAAAAAGGATCATCATCGGAATACAATTGATTTCCCTAATTTAAGTGAAATTAACATGTAGATTCTTGTAAGTAGAACCTCAGAATGATACACAAAAATAAAACATTAAAAAAACGTTTAAAAGAAAATAATAATACAAAAAAAAACAAAAAAAAACAATGAATAGTACTAGTACAATTACGGCTAATTGCGGGGTTTCTAATACTAGAGAAGACTGGACCCCCACACCATCTTCTTGCTCCTCGCAAAACTCTACGTTGTGGAAGTCCATTGCTTAAACAAACATAAGCGAAGATATCATCTTCCGCACACTTTCGTTACTCGTTGATGTGTTTGCACGATCTGTTTCTGCCGCTGCCGCCATAGAGTTTTCCGATTGCAATTCAAGCATTTGTTTGTACTCTTCTGCAACTGAATCAAAAACTTCTTCGTCCAATGAAACACCTTTTACTGCTGAAACTTCCCAGTACCTACACAAAAAAATTCAAATTGAAAAAAAAAATTATAAGTTTAGAGAAATGTGAATGAATGTAAATTAAGAATTCCAATTCTTTATATGTGTGGTCAGTGGCCTAGCAAAGGGGGGGGGGGGCATGGGGGCGGACCTAGGACTAGGAGTATAACATACTATGGCGTTATGGATCGAGTATACATACTATGGCGTTATGGATCGTCGAAGAAGAAATTAACCTTGGTATAAAAACATCGGAGAAATACGGCATTCCAACAGAAAGAAGAATTCGTCGTAGAAAGCGAATGGCTGGTGAGTTGGAAACTGATGCAGGACTTTCTCTGAGCTCATAACTACGGAAAGACATGTTCGAGTGTTATTTGATCGATTCATCACTGAACTTTTAACAAGAACAGAGTCTATTGAGGAGGTGCTTCAGTTTGAAGTTGTACTGGCGAATACTTTACTTTTAAAAAATAAATGAATAGGGTGGCGCAACAGAGCGAGGAGCCCCTGGGCCTAGCGCATTTCTCACAACCATGTTTTGTGACAATTTTCTGCCGGTTCCGAACGGCTAATTGAGAAAGCGCTTTTCATGGTTATGAATTTACTAACGGAGGACTTGCCAATTCCTCGCGAAAGGCGATACCGTGGAAAAACATTTTTGCCTCTGCTGGGATTCGAACCTCTGTGTGAATGGTGTACCTGTTTGAGTTTGAATGGTCCATTCATTCATCATTCATGGGCACAAGCAATGCGAAGGCTCGTATTCACGAGTGTTGTGTACTTTTTCTACAAGCATCACACTTGTTTCATCATTGTGAGTGTGAGACTGTGTACGGCTTGTTTTTCGGGGGATGTTTCGAAAGCGCAAGTGATTGCACTATGCACTCATACAGTTCTCTGGTTCGAATCACAGAAGCGTCAAAGAAAAAAAAAAGTTTTTCATTCCTCCGAGAGTATTTAGAATAACACATTGCCATGAAACACGCTTCTTATTTTAGCCGTTCGGAATCGGCTTAAAATTTGAGGTCCTAGAAATGCGTGAGGCTCCGAGGTTTCCATAGCTTTGTTGCGCAACCTTATTAATTTTATTATAATTGAAGTAGTTCTCTTGTAAATATGCTATGGGTACATATCGAGTCCTTCCCGCAAAATCATCGTAAGAGTCATTTTTAACAACATAGTTTTTTTATACAATTCAAAAGATTACAGTGTTTCGCAATATTCTGCAAAGTTACAGCGAAAATAAATTTTATAGTAAGCGACTGACTTTCGACCTTTTCGTTTGAATGCTTATGATAAAAACCAGAAAAAACGTCTTCCTGTAAAATTTTCCTTTTGTCGTTTACGATGAAATGGCGGGAAGGGCTCGATATAATGTAATATAAAATGAATGTAAGACAAACAAGAGAGTAAAGAATTTGTGATAAACTATTCGTAAATCATAGCTCTATTATCAGTTCTGTCAAAACGTAATGATGCACATTGGGTTTGCAGCTCTGAATATTAAATTGATGATTTAAAGTCGAAATAAAAGTCCAAGTGACCTCAATTCCATTATGTATTTCGCCCAGGTACAACAATGGGCTCATTGCAGTGTGTTTGCACTTCGATTTTTACTTGCGATTATAGGTACTATAAGGCAAGTCTTGCAATCGTGCAGAAAAAAAATTTTGAGATAACAATTAAACATGACATTACGATGATAGAGAATACGAAAAAAGTGGGTCCTGCAATTCTGTCTGTCTGTGTGTGTGTCTGTCTGTCTGTGTGTCTGTCTGTCTGTGTGTCTGTGTGTCTGTCTGTATATGGATCTGCAGCCTGAACCGCTTGACCGATTTTCTTCAAAATTTGCAGTTAGGGTTTGTTTGGCATCCTACAGAGGGGTTTTTGGAATTGGGTCTCTAGGTCTTGAAATAACGGTACCTGCCATACAACCGATATGATAATACTTATTTTTCTCGAAAACGGCTCCAACGATTTCGATAAAATTTTGTATGAAGAATTAATTTTGAATTGTCTTTCTTATGATGTAAAAAAAAATTTTGGAAAAGGCCTAAAAACGGTACCTCCCATAGTACCGTTTTTTTTAAAACCGACTTTCTCGTTTATGGCTGACACGATCTTGACGAAATTTTGGATTTAAGAAGTCGTAAGTTGTTTAAGAAAGACTGCATATCAATATTTAAAAAAACTTAGTTTTGGAAATTTTTATAAATTTTTTTAAAAAATTTTGATTTTTGAAAGTAACTTCGAAATTATAACTTTGATTTTTTTCAAATTTTTTGTCAAAATAACTCCTGTTAAGATCTAGAACTTTGCATACTCAACTTTAAAAAAACAGTTTTTAAAAAAAAGTGAAAAATAAAAAACCGTTTTTTGGATAAACTGCTCCAACGATTTTGATTAAATTTTCATCATTCATGTGTATTAGCGATTGCAAAAGAATGGCGTTTTTAGATTTTTGCTTGAAACCTTTGGAATATTTAATTTAATTTTTTCATTATTTTGCGTGACTTAATTCAATTTCCATAATTAATGTGTATTTGGCAACCCTGTACCACAAAATATATTATGAAGAGCTAATACCAAAACCTTTAACTCAGCCTTTAGATTTTGATATCGTATTTAGAACACAATCGCAAGTTCGTGCGACCCAGTCGTGCCCATTTTTTTATTTTTGTCTGGGCGAAACTCACAATGGAATGGCTGTCATTAGGGGTTTTTCTTTTTTAGTTCCGAACAGATAAGTGAAACGTCAAAAACGTAAGAGTATTTCTTTTTCAGTTCAGCAATATCTGAACGCACAAAATGTTTTTCTTTTTTCTCCGGAACACTACGCGAGCGCACTCTACGTGCTCGAAATAAAATGACGGGGCATCTAGAGCAAGAGTCTGAGCGCAGCTCACTGAACACGCTCAGTTCAGAACACGTTCACGCTGTTCGTTCTCAGTTCTGTTCACTGTTCGGAACTAAAAAAGAAAAACCCCTATTTTATTTAAATCTGCAGTTGCTTCTTTTTGAGAAAAAAAAATGTAGGTAAATACTCCCTTTGTGTTTCGAGTTCGGAAAATGTATGCGTTCGTTGTTTTATTATTTTATTTTATTTTTTTCTGGAAAACAGAATATACCAATTTCAAATGATAAAAATCTGGTCACTGCCGATACAAATTTTATATAAAATTTTTTGATTAGCAACCATTTATTGAAAAACAAACCACATTTGGCTTCCAATTTTTTACACTCATAATTTCTTTCATGGTTGTAGATGAAGTTGCTATATTGTGCAGAAAATATTTTGATAACAATAAAACATGACAGAGAATACGAAAAAATGGGTCATGTAATTCTGTCTGTCAGTATGTACATATACATATGTCTGCCCGTGTATGGATCTACAGCCTAAACGGCTTTACCGATTTTCTTCAAAATTGTCAGCTAGGGTCTGTGGAGATTTCGATCAAATTTTGTGTGAAGCATTAGATTTAAATTGTCCCTCTTATGATATAAGAAAATTTGTTGAAGAAAGTCTAAAAACGGTACCTGCAATAGTACCGTTGTTTGTTTTGTTGTTTTATTTTTGCTTTTTTCCTAAATGGACTTTCTCGTTAATGATTTACACGATTTTTGCATTTTATGTTTAAGAAGTTCTAGCTTGTTAAGATTGCATAGCAACATTTAAAAAATTAGAGTTTTTGATTCTTTCAAATTTGAACAGTTTTTTGAAAACAAACGCAATCAAACAATATTGTTTATTTTCCTGAAAGGTAGCGTTCTTATCATTAAAAATCTGTAGTTTTCATAACAAAAGATCTTTCAAAGTTTCAAATAAATTCCAAAAATATAAAATTTAAATACATAAATTCCAATTGTGTTTCCAAATTTTAAAGTAAATTGAAGCATATTCAATTAAATTATAGAACATTAACCATAACAAGCTCCAAAAAAAGTAATTTTTCTTTTTTGGCAAATTGTTTATTGTTTTGTTTTTAAATATTTAACCGTCAAAAAGCTTTTCAGAGATTTTCTAATGTTGCCAACATTTACGCAGTTATATAGGTGAATGTGTGCATTTTGAAAGCTTTTACTTTATTTACTTATTTTATTGATGTAGTGGTATAAGATTTTAAAAAACTTGTTTTTAAAAAAAGTGAAAAGTAAAAAACCCGTTTTTAAAAAACTCGTCTAACGATTTTGATTAAATTTTCAGCGTTTTGTATAAGCAACTGTTGAAAAATGGCGTCTTTATACTTCCGCTAAAAACTTTTAAGATCAATTCAGTTTTTTTTTTTAAATATTTTATGTTATTGTATTCAAATTTTATAATTAGTATTCAGTTGGCAATCATGTACCACGAAGATGAACGAATACTAGAATCTTGTACTCGGCCTTAAGATTTTGATACTGTACTTGGCACACAAACGCAATTTTTCCTTTTACTAAGGAAGTGTAGGCGTCTTCACTTCTTCCCTTTCTATCAGACAAGTATGAATTTTATATCTTGTGACTACTCCTTCTGCACTTCTGTACTAGCAGATGCATGTAAATCCACCATTAAGTTCTCATCTTCGATAAACTCAACCCGACCGACTGATATTCGACCTTCTTTTCTGCCGGATGGACATAAATACCAAAAGGACCAAAATGTGTTCTCAGAGAAACATAAAGGTGAAACATATTGCACCCATTGGAACTTCTTTAAAACATACAGAGAAGTTGAAGTCAGTTTCTCAAAGATAATTAAATTTGTAAAATCCTTAGACTCATTGTAACATGACACACATCAGTGACGGAGTTGATTCCTGTTATACCAAATACAATTTACAGTCCCTTTTCGCTACCTCAATATTAACATGTTATTGTTATTCTTGCTTCATATTCATTGGATTAATGTTTTCCATGTCTGAGCTCTGAGGCAAACCAAGTGCTGATGTAGTTGCATTTAATATCACTTTTTCGACACAACGATTTCATTAAGACATACATTCAATGTTTTGCTTGAGATAAAATAAAGTCCACCACGGCCCCCCAAATTAAAATTCAAGGAACAAAAATATTTTCAACAATAAAAATTAATATGACAATCAAAAAAAACTCACTTGCTGTCCTTGTATTTATCCGGGATTGCTTGTTGTGTCATTTCGGGCACTCCACTGTGGGTTTTGCTCAGAAGCAAAATAACCTCCTTCATGTCTTCCAGCTTATATGAGGTAACCTCCTCCAACTCAGGACACCAAATGGGGAAATGCAGTATATAGCGGGCTAAAGCTAGCGATGCAGCTGATATCAACGATGGCACAAAACACAAATATATATGTCCTTCCAACAGAGAAAGTTCCGAAATATACTAGAGAATAACAAATAAACGCACACAAGCAGAAAAACCATTAATTCCAAACTTAATTCATTTGTTTTGTTCAGTTTGTGGATTAAAATTGATAACAATGCTCAATACTATACTGTACCTGGGCGAGAAACTTGACCTGATAAGGCATATCAAATAGAACGGCATAGGTATTCAGAAATGCATACGAAGTTGGTATGCATAAATCAAAAGACAAAATTTTCAAAATGATCTGTTCCATACGCAAGACCTGAGCTTTTGTGTATGTGTCATCGGTAATGAAAACAAATTCGCCAACATCTGGTGGATAGATCTCTTCGTATTTTCTGTCGGCAAAGAAACAATATAAACACATGAAGTTGCAACAATGTATACAATGATAATAATACGTAAGGATGATGCAGCACAAAACAGCAGCAACGAATAATAACAGACAAGATTTTCGGTATTGAGGAATTCGATTATTATACTTACGATGCAATGTACATTGCAGCTGTACCAACAAGCTGTAGCTTTCCTCGTACCACAGACATTTGACTTAAGAACCTATCGATGTAGGAAACGGCCAGGTAGAGCGTTTCCGTATCTAATTTGTATTCTTCGGCAACCTCCACTAGCCAATCGACTAGAATTGTACGCATTGAGTTATTAATGTCTGGCTGGCGTTTCATGTAAGTGGGTTTCGGACGATGTTTTTTCTAAAAAAAAAAAAAATGCTATTTTAGAAATGCAAAAGTCAAAGAATGGTCAGATGATTGAAAAAGATGACATAGCAAGCAGTGCGGTTATAAAATTTTGTCCTTTTGTGTGTAATCCATGAATTTTACAGCAGTCACAAAAATATCCATAATAATCCCTTTGTTCATGTTTGGAAATGTCAATCTTTGTTTCCTCTTTAGAACAAGAATAGATAATGCTTACAAGTACACAAAGAATTCCTTTAGCAAACTCTTTCTATTCTGGGTAGGGGTTATGTTAGCGAAAGACAATGAAATATTTTACTTTGGGGAAATGCATCTGCAATAAATTAAATTTATTGTAAACTAAAGCTATTGAGCTCCTTTCTTCATTTCTTATGAGAAATTGGCTGCCACGGCCCACGGGGATGCAGTACTCAAGTTTAGATTTCAAATTTTGCAATCTAATGATAACATGACATTTCGAATGAAAAAACAAGTTCAATCGAGCACTATAATTACTTAAACAAACTTATTGATCACGCTTAAACGGAATCAAGGTACATGCAAGATGCAACACATATTTCAGAGACCACCTCATATCTATTGAATACGACAATTATTTCACTGGCAAAAATGACTACCTAAGGAGGTTGTTAAAGTCGGACTTTTACAGTAATCTTTTATTCCCGAATCAGATTCATTCAAAGTTCCGCTTCTGTATATGTCAAGCATTTAATCTCATCGTCAGCATCTGCATCTGTAGTGTTGCTACCTATCATTTGTAACATTAAAAGGGCTGTCACATTTGCAAAGCTAGGGTTAACGATAAATTAAAGCCAAATAGACATGGTAAATGCTTTTACCGAAATAAAATAAGCAATCAGATCAAAAAGGGTGAGATAAAATATGTATTACGTATTATTATAGACAGCATCTAATCTGCTAAGCATGAGAACATAATGACGTTTGATAATTTACAATATGAAACACTCTAACTGTAAATAATTTAATTAATACGGCATTGCATGGTCTTGTCACCCTAATGCCTATCTTTTTAAAAAAGTTTGTAAATTTATTTGTAAGCTTTTTGTATATAAATAAATAAAATAATGACGTTTGCGTGTTGTAGAAAAAACAACGAATTTTTCATGATGGTTATTTTCTTTCGATAGACATTCTCAATAGGCCACTGACTACAGGCAATAACTAACGTTCACTAGATTCTATGGCTGGAATAGTTTGCGCTCCCTAAGAAAAACAAAACACCGAGTACTATTAGATTAGTGGGTGGAGAAACGGCTGAAAATGCACCTCTTTCTATTCATCGCAATAAGCAAATGCCTACATGATTTTATTGAAATTAGCGAACAATTCATTCGTTAATATGTGGTTGTGGTTGTTGTCCGGATCTCAACAAGGTTTGATAATTCGTAGCACAAATTGTGGTGGGGCGAGTACTATTTGGGAAGGCTCTGATTGGTGTCAACTTGTTACAACGTCAATTCTTCTTACTATAATTTTTTGCGGTGAACATTGGGTATAGGTTTGGTCCAACCGAGAATTGGAGAGTCCGAGAGTTGACAAAGGGACGAAGAACAATAGAGCAGCACTATAATGTTCTGCTAATTATGACTTACTACCCGAATCTCAGTGGTCTGCCAGAGCTTATGACTTACAGAATCAACGGCGGATTTCAGCAGTCAAAAAACAGGATTCCCTGAATGAGCTACTCCGACATTGTTAACGGTCTTGCAAGGTAAACACCAGGAGAAATAAATAGAGTGATGATACAATAAAGCTATGGGTACCTCGTGGTGTAACGTATTTCTATTTACTACTATATTTAATTTTATGCACATTCCGAACGGCTAAGTTAGAAAGTGATTTTCATGGCAGTGTGTAAAAATTACTCTCGGAGGACTTGCCAATTCTTCGCGAAACACGATGCTCGTGAAAATTATTTTTTTATGCTTCCGGGATCCGAACCATGAACCTCCCACGTTTCTGGCAGACATGTTAACAATTACACTAAGGGCACCAGAAATACCAGGATAGGGCATTGAAAAAGAGATAGTGGCAGATGAGCCCCAGCCAAACCAAAGGATGCTCTCAAACCCCTGCGCTGGCACAAAATTGTCCGGCCCTTTATGCCCAAGGAAATTCTTTAAAGATTGAAGATTATGCATAGGTACAGGTATAACCACGTTAAAAAAAATCTTGTTTTTAAACTACCAACAGCCTAGGATAATAGCAGTTGCTTCACTGTTGCAAAGCAGCAATAACCAGCATCCATAAGAAGTTTGATGGAAATGAGAGGGCTTAAAGTCAATAAAAAACTTCTGCCTTAACTCGAGGATTGTTATTTAGTCAAAACGTGCTAAATATTAGGATTTATTTATTGCACAATTTTGGGAGTCATGATATAATTCCTACACAAATAATCATTTTCACTTAACGATGTATCGTAGCTGTGTACAAAAGAGAGTGCTCACGAGAGAGTAAAAGATTTCCGCACCCTGCGAATTGTACTCAACAAAATTTCTATGGACAGAAATCGTGCACAGCTAAAAGAAATACAACAGCTGTCAAACATACGCTTTTCCAAGCGTTGCTGCGGCAAATTTTTTTACATTTCTTTACTTTTCAGAAAATAGAGTTTGTGAGAGAATTTTACCTCCTTTTTATATGACAGATCCTTAAAATATGACAGATTGTGAATTTATGTGCACAAAGTAAAGACACAGACCTAATGTGAAACAATTTAACTTAAAAAAAAAATTTTATTTCTCGAGAAAACAAAAAACCAAGAAATGCCAATTAAATTCTTCCGAGAATCAAGGATTTGAATTAAAATGAGGAGAAGAAAAAATCAGATACTCAAACTCTGTGAGCATTCGCAAGGTTTGACATCCATTGACTACCACTTCCTAATAAGTATAATCGGAAAGATCTTGCTGCCTATTCTGATGAAAAATGGAATGGAAAAAAAATCTGTGTACATTTTCGTATGGCATATCGAAATGTTATACAAATGTGGTAAATAGGTAGCTCTTCATCCATAAACATACCATTACCCACTTATCGCAAGTAAAAGCAAAACAATAAAAAAAAAAAAAAAACGCCCTAGAATACATATTCGTATTACCGAAATGATATCCGTATCCTAAGAAAAATCTTCATACACGCACGTGATAATAAATTTAGCATTTATAAAAAAAAAAGTGTATGTACATACATATTTTCCAGAGAAATTATTTTTTATGCTAACAGAGTTCCAGGATATACAAATGCTTTTTTAGTATAATAATATCATTAAAAAGCCAAAAACATATTCCACACAGGCTATCGTCTTAAGCATCCCTATGTGCAACGTCTTCATTAAGAACTACACTAATGACTTCTCCTCTTCTAAACGTATGGCTTTTAATATTTGTTGTAAAAGAATCTTGAGAAGGAAAGCCAGTTAATCTCCAATAATAAGAAATTCTTTTCGTAGAGCACTAATAGCTGAATGACTATAATAATTCATTAATATCTCCCTTTAACTAATAAATATTCTTCGACGAAAGATAGATGAGAAAAACACAACACTTAAATCTGATAAAACTTGCTGTCACTGCCAAGGACACAATTAGGGGATGATAAGCTGCCACTAACCGATTTCCTATTCCTATCCAACCGACGCACAATGGGGCCAAAATTGTCGTTTTGATATTTTCATTACTTTAGAAGTTATACATAACTGCTGTTTCTATGATTTATTTATTTTCGGTACTTCAGGTAATTGATCTCACTTTAGGTTTTTATATTTTCGAAAGTATAAAAGTAAAAGGAAAATGAGTCGAAACTTAAGAGAAAGATTGAGTACCTTGAAGGGTGGCAATGGATGATTGTTTAGTCCACAAACCGAGTGAGTGGGTTAGAACTCCAAGACGTAAATCTTCTTTTCTTTTACATTCCCAGTTTCATCTAGACGCCCGCCGGCCGGGGCGGTATCTACTGTGGGGCTACAAGTAAAATTAAAAATACCTTATTTCCACATAATGCCAGTCTTTGTTCTACAGCAGTATTTTTCCAAACAAAAATTTTACACAATCTTAAAACCCTTGAAGTGGTGCCTATGGCATAAAAGTAAGCTTATCTGTCTATCGATGTTCGAATCCCAAAAGAATCAAAAAAGTTTTCACCTGTATCGCCTTTCGCGACAAATTGACGCAAATACTCCGAGAGTTATTAAACAGGCATCTTTGTCACTAAGCCGGTCGGAATGAGCATAAAATTGTAGAGCCTTGTAATACGTTAGGTCCCGATTTTTATTTATTTCATAAATCCTTGAAAGTCGCTGAATGAAATATCAAGGGGGCTACAAATCAAAGCACATACTGCAAATCATCCAAAAGGTCATCAGCCAAATATTTTGTAAAAAAAAATTTCGTACTCATTAAGTTCTATCTCGTTGTTCATTTATTTAAACGCATAGTCTCTCTAAGCTTACGCTTTAGAAAAAGTAATACGTGTGCTGCGTGTGTATGGATGTATTCCAAAATACCATTATCTTCTTTAGGTACTTCGATAAAAGAATTTTACGAAATTTGTCTGTTTTCGTTAACAATTTAATGTCGTTTTACTAGGTCTGCCAGCGTCCTCAGTGAGGGCTTCAATCAACGATTGGATCTGTGAAGAGCACAACTGTAGATGGCATGCCTCCATTGGATACAGACAGACCAAACGTATGCTCCCCAACGTTAGTAAGAAGACTGCAAAATTTTTGCTATCCCATAGCAGAAAAGACTAGAAAACTTTTTGGCGTTTGCAGCGGGCACTTCTCTTTTGCCAAGCATTTAAACTTGTTAGGCTTAAGTGATACCACGATCTGTGAACCTTGCGGAGAAGTTGAGTACACCGCAGAGCACTTCCTCTGTGAATGTCTTGCTTTTTCTCGCATGAGGTTACAGATACTCGGCGCAGACATGGTGAGAGCTGGTAACTTAGGCTCCTTATTATGGCAGCGTCTTTTAGCTTTTTTCCGAACATCTGAAAAGCTATAACAAATAGAAGGTTGCTAACTGGTAGTACAATGGACCGGTATTTAGGTCTGATTGCTCCAACTTGTATTTTAAAAATTGTCGTTGGCTTTAATTTCCTTCCTTTTTTTGTTTTTAATGAGAGGCGTACAGCTCAATAATGTAATTTTTTTTTATTTTTACTAACAAGGTTGCAAAGTTAAAGCTAGCGGAAGGGTGAACTATCAGTTTGACAATCATTTTTTCATCTACATACATTCTACTTTTTCATGTGTGTTAGAGATTCAAATCACAGAGTTTTTCAGTCGCTATTGCCGTTTGATTTCTCGCTTAGTGAGAAAGGCCATTCCCCGGCTTTCTTGGCTTATTTACTTATTTATTTTAAACTCTTTTTTTAAGTTCAAGACAACTGGCAAAGTCTCTGAAACAAAGAAGAGTACGCTTTTATTTGCTGGATGGTTTTATCTGAGTCTACGCTTAAGGTTTTCATCGCACTCATTGGTTTGTGATAAAACACATGACCGTGGATTGGAATTAAGAAGTCCATTTCGAGTAATAACTTTCTTTTGCATTATATTTGATCTTTTGTACATTAAAACAGGTTTTCCAGATACTCTAAAAATAAAACTCAACAAGAAATGATGATGTGATTTTAAAAGCTATAAAAAAAAAATCAAGATCAGAAAAGCCGAAGTGCCTCTCTTCTCAATGCAATTAAGTTATTGGAAAATGTACTTATTGGTTACATACAACGGTCGTCAGGCCAACACTTACATACTAGATAGAAATAGACGTATGAGCAAAGCCCAGTGATCAGCTTGTATATGTGTCAGTAAAGCTATCCGCTCTACTCCTTCGGCTGACTTAATCTTTAAATTCATAGGCCTTAAAATTTACCACAGGTAAATTGCCGCGAGCACAGCAATTCGTCTCAGAACTTCCTCTGAATGGACCAATAACTCAACTGGCCATTATTATGTTCAATTCATAAAATACCAGTCACTTTGACTTCTCCACCCTCAAATGGCTTTCGACAAAAGTTAGTTTCCAAGTCATTATAAGACGATAATACGAAATGATTCAGTTCACCATACAGATGGCTCGAAAGCCGAAGGTGAAGGTGGTGATCCAAAGATCACAGAACACTTTAGATGTGTTCAATGGCTTTTTTTTAGATCAGAACAGCACAGCACAGCACAGAAGCAGTGAAAAACGTCAGGCAAGTTAGAACAAGCAAACTTGTCAAAATTAGAACAACAAAAACGAAAAAAAACAACCACCAATTTTTCTTTTTCTGATATCAACTTAATTTAGCGTATTTTCGTCACGAATAAGTAAATTTATTTTCAGCACAAGGTTAGGTGTTGATTTCCTGATTTTTTAAAATTTTTTTGAACTTTTCACAACAAAATTAAAATTACAATGCGCTTAAAATATTACGAGCAAAAAGAACTTGCACTTACTCAAGAGGAGGTGCAAAAAATGCTGTACTAAACTGTTCTAGAACAGCTCATTGAACACAAAAAAGATCAGAAAAGATCAGAAAATTTCTCATTGAACACCAAAAGGCTGATCTTTTCTGTCTGAAACTGTTCTAGAACAGGTCATTGAACACTCCTTTTAACATTCATCATTTCCAGGCACAGACATGGCCAAGGCACAGACATTCCAGGTAACCGCAAAGTTGATGAGTTCGTCAAAAACGGATCCACCATGTCAATGTCGCTCTACAAGCTGAAACATTGGCATATCTATAGCTACATACATGCAAAGTTACCACGATACCGTAAGGAAAGCACGATACCATAAGGATAAAAAGCACTAGGTGGACAAACATCATCACCAAAATATATGTCCTTGGATCTTGGATCCAAAACGAAAAACATGTATGTTATCAATAAACCTGCACAATCGTGGTTTCAACCGAACATTCACTGCCCCATAGGTAGGCAAAATGGCATGCCGCAATGTTTAATGCTTTATCAAATGACTTCTGCAGAAGCTGCATGAACGAAAAAGAGGGAACCATTCCGCAACTTTCCTACCTTTAAAAAAATCATACTCTATACTACAACATTGTTTCTCCGTCGCCTCAACTTTTAAAAAGACCTGCCCCACTGTGCCACACACCGTCATTGCGTTGAATGTAGGAATAAATAATTAATCATTTGTGTTGAGAGTTGAGACCCAATTAGGTGAGTTTCGAAAGTTAACTCCAACTCAACCGTAGAATAATTGATGTCAGCATAATTTACTCCCCGTACTGCACAAGTGGCTTGTCATCAAAGAAAAAATTACTAGACGCAAATCACGTAATCTCAATTTTCTACAACAACGAAAAAAGGTAAAGTTATGGAAAAAGAAAAAAAAAATTTAAATACCAATCTGTCTTGCAGTATCTATAAGAAAATATAAACGAACTTCCAACATTCCAAATGCACTGACATTACTGTTCACCAAATGAAAAAGGAAAGGAGAGAAACTCAGTATCTGCATTTTGTATAAATTCTATTGAATTCACAATATACTATCTCTACTGAGGGCATTTGCAGGATGAGACAAAACTCTCCCCTGACGATGCCCACACAGTCTCGTTCTCGATTCTCGAATGTAACAAAAATATAAATATATGTATGGTTACGGACTTGAAATAGTAAATCTCTAGAGAGAAAAATGTGCAAAAACACACAGAGTCACAACACCAACAGTATTTTGCTACTGCTACTCGTCGTCTGCTTCTGATGCTTTGCAGTCAATCGAATTCATGATAAGGACTAAGCAGTCATCTATGGGTATACAATATACTTTGCTCCTTGCAAACATATCTGCAGTTTTATTCCAGTGCTAGAGAAGCTCGAATTTATTAAATCCTTTGAGCAGGACAAAAAGCAGCATTCAACTTTGTGTCGACAGAGAGAAGAGAGCAGTTCAAGGAAATTATAAGGGAATTGATTCGGAAAACGACTTGTTAGAGATTGGCTGCAGTGGCTGTTTCTTCCCTTTGATCTCAATGTTAAAGTGAAAGCTACAGGTTTTGATTCGTCTCTTTTTTTAATAAGCACGTCCTTCAAATGCCAAACGAATGAATATAAGTTTTTGTTGAAAATGTATTAACATTTCTGTGAATAGTGTGGCTTTGAACGTTACAAAGAAAGGGTAAAGCAATTAATTTCAAAAGTTAAACTCATGTAGAATAATGATAAAAGATAATTAAAATATTGTTAAATCAAAAATATATCTACATTATGTTTAACGCTACGGTTAAGTAGTTTCAAGAAGCACAAATTCAAGATCTTGCAATAGATTGTTTTGTAACCACCTAGTTATCAATAACAGAATTGAAATCCATAAAAAGTTTTAATTGTTATTCCCTGAATTTAGCAAGGAAGATATCTAATTTTCGTATCTTTGTCCCTTTTGAATGTCGCGAAGTAATAAGTAACTACTTACCTGCGGCTCTGTGTCTGCTTCGAAAACTAGGTGAGTTGTTCTTTATGTTTCTCAGTATTTGAAAACTCAACAAATTGTTTTTCTATAAAACAGACCAGGTAAAAATAAAATATGCAAAGATCAATTCTCAATTCCCGTAGTAGTCACACAAACAAGAGTATTCTTTGAAAAGGACCATTGATGAAATTACATTCAAGTAACAGCTTTTGTCATCGTCTTTAAACACATTTTGCCAAACGGTACATAGAATAGAATTGGTTATTGTGCTGTTAATAAGTTTACTAGAAGGTACAATAGCGCACAACACTTACAACCCATTTACATCGAAGGATTATGAGTTAAAATGGACAGCAATAAGGACACTCTGTGCTATGCATGCCAAAAGCAATTCTTTCTTCATGTAGTAATAGCAACATTGTTCGCTGTAACGTGGTCAATAAATACTTGTTGTGATTTGCTTTTTGGAGTTGGCAAAATGTTTCAATACGTTTGGGGCACTGGTTAGTAATGGCTTCATGAAAACATCTTTAGAGGCAATTGCTCTTAGCAAAAGCAGTTCAAAAACGTGGCTATTGTGTTCACTGCTTTAGGCTCCGGTCAGCAAGTACAAATTTATTTTGAACACACGACACACGAGTGACTGGTACATGTAGAAACATAAAACAACAATAAAAAAAAAACTTTCACAGTTGGGAAAGCATTAACTTTCATTAAATCGATTGGTGTAATGTGCGTAAAAAAACATGTTTATTTTTAAGGTTGCCTACATTAAAAGTATTTTGGATTCTAACTTACAAAGGCCTAGATCGCCACAGTCCGTTAAGTATCCATAAGGCAAAGCCGAGCTCAGCAAAGAAGTCATCCAAGTTGACTAGGTTCACTTTTGAAAAATGCTTCCGTCAGTAGTAAGTAAGTAAGTAAGTAAGTAAGGAAGGAAGGACTCGTAACTAAGTAGGGCATAAAACCTCATAGTTCCCTGCATTCCTCTCCACCAAGTGACGAATAATTTCCAGCGATACTTAGAAACAATTGGATATTTCTGGTACTCGAACCTCAAACGCCAACATAATAGGCAAACATGCTCACCACTACGAAGGACACCCAATGATTTCATCAACAAGTAAAGTTGCCGATTTGAAACGATGTAAATTGACACGACGACGTCCACTTAGTTTCAATGCAGTTTCAATGCAATGAACAGAAAGGTATTTTTGGAGTTAATTTAATAAAAAATGAAAACAAACTAACAATCGACACAGCAGCTCAAAAATACCTTGTTTTAATTTTAATTTTTTATGAAAACAAACTAACAATGAGCACAGAAGCTCAAAAATATCTTTCTGTTCATGCATTTCATTTCTTTTTTACTTATTTTCAAGCATTTAAAAAACGAGTGGGTTCTCCAAAAAAAATTTAGAAATTTTTGCCTTCTTTGTCGTGTTGTTTGAAAATGTATTTTCTTTTTCTCATGATTGTCTCTCTTTTAGAGTTGTTGTTGGAATGTCCTAACATAATCTGTTTCTGTTTCAAACATAAATGTGTTTCTTAAGATTTTAAACATGACATTTTAGACGAAACAAAATTTTCAATGAAAGTGCCGTGTAAAAATGAAACTCTGTGTGGGAATGAAATTTTTGTTCATGACTTATTCTTATGAAATTATTGTTTTTTTTTTCTCTGGGCAGTTGATTTCTTGGTATTTTCATTTGTTTCTGCGACTACAACAGACACTTTCGTTTGTTTTTTATTAGTACAATGAAAAAATTTCATCTTTACTTCAAAAAGGTCAAATTTGATACATCGCTATCAAAACAAATTCGAAAAAAGAGATCGCCAACATCCGAACAAAACATGAAATACCGCAACTCAATTAGACATTTCATGTCAAGATGAGCATTCTGAGAAAAATCATTTGTAGTAGGGGTGTAACGAATGTGTTCATTGGAATAAAAATAATTCCCTAGATACTCGTACTAGCGCTGAATTCTCATTCATTTTGGAAACTTAATTTAGTCTCTGCCATCCGGGGTCTTTTTTCTTCTTATTTCTTCATCCCGAGGCAAAGGGTGAAGTGATTAAAACTCTCCAACTATGATAATAACAACTTAACCAAAGGTACTATAACAACCGTGTCGTGGCGTAATGGCATGTCTGCGTGTTACGTGGAAGGTTTGTGGCTCGAATCCCAACAGAAACCAAAAACGTTTTTCTACGGGTATCGCCTTTCGTGAGAAATCGGCAAGTCCTCCGATAGTAAATTCATGGCCAGGCAAAGCGCTTTCTAGATTAGCCGTTCGAAATCGGAAGAAACTTACAGGTCCTTTCCATTACAAGGCATGGTTGTGACAAATGCGCTAGTCCACGGGGCTCCCCGCTCTCTTCCGCAACCATACGTATGTACATATGTACATGTACAGTACATAACACCCACCCTTCTTATTCACCTACTTATTTTAACGTGTTTAAATAAAAGCATATTTCCCTGTAGTCAAGAGTTACTTCTTCTTAAATAAATAAATAACGTTAATCAGAGATGAAAACAAAAACAAAATAAGTTTAATTTTCATTCTGATAGAATAACTTCAAATTTCAAAATTGACAACTTAGGGCAGTTTATAGAAACTTCGTTAAGTCTCATACATTTCGGAGAACTAGGTTCATATGGTTTCCACTTTCTCCAAAACCTTCATAAAAACAGACACACCTTTCTTTATCCAACACATCCAAGTCATCAAGCTCCTCTTCTCTTTTCTTGGGCATCTAGTCTAAAACTCCGTCCATTGCTTGTTCTCTGAGAAAAGTAATTTAAAAACCCATCTTGAATCTCAATGTTCGTGTTGGGAATATTTCAGTGACCAGGGGTAGGTAACGTATACAAGAAGCAATTAAAATTATGATTCCATGCATCACCGTTGGTAATTGGCTATGTTGCAAGACGACCATAAGAAGACATTATTACACATGAGTAGGCACAGAGTACCATTATTTATCAAAAGAAAAAAGCAACAACAATCATGTTGGCAATCAAAAATGCAAAGCCTCCTCAAACACCAAGATACTGTATAGGAACGAAGAACGAGATGGGGTAACAACTAACAACTTCCTTGTTTCAATAAACTCTTCCTCGTATTCTCAGACTACATTTTCAACAGGTAGACTACCAGAGATGACTACAGACATTCCCACCCTATCTGCATTCTTACGCACTTTTCTCCCTGATTTATTTTATAATTTTTTTTTTTTTGCTGGTCGCTTGCAGTTGTCAAAGATGTTTCAAAAAAAAAAAAAAAATTGGCGCCCAAAATTTTGCGCACATGTTGGTGCACATCAAAAGGACAAAAGAGATTTTGGAATTGGTACACGAGGAAAAAACCTTTTGTTGATTGTGGGCCCTTTACCCATTTTTTTTTTTTTTTTTCTTGTCTCCCGTTAGATGTGGGAAATTTTAGGCAATTTTTTTTTAATGTGTGTCTTGTTATTTACTTACCTCACTCTCCCTAAAGTAATCTAAAATAGCATTCTGATATTCCACAACTTCAAAGAATCGCTCGCGATCATTTCTTGGCAGAGGTGATGCGATTATTCTTTTGTGATGTGTATCATCGTCAATTATTTGTGATCTATCAATGGACATTGGCGAGAGGACATCAGTGAAAGACATTGGCGTTTCCAACATTGAATCATGGCCACTTTCTTCGCGGACTTCTTTGAGAGGATTTCTGTAAGATAAATTAAATAAATAAATAGGGTAGCGCAACAAAAATCAGTAATATCCAATTGCAAAATCAGTACAATCAAACCAATGAACAATTTCGAATGGCTTATTGATTTACCCAATGTTTTCCAAAGGCATTGATGCCTTATCATCAACGGCCACATTTTCATCCTCGTACACTGAGAACGCCTTGAATTGCTCGACTGGTGTTGTGCCAACAAACTTTTTCTGCTGTGGTTGAAATCTAGCTACTCCAGCGTTTTCGTCGTTCTTACTTCCAATTTTGATATCACGAAGTGCCTAAAAGACCAAAGACAATGTTACAAAAAATATATAGGTAAAAGCGAAATAAAAAACTCAATCGCTGAAAAATTGAGGTACATATTTACAATTAAAACTCTAAATTGACGGCCCTATCGAGGTAACCGTCGTAGCGGAGTTCTCTCCGATTTCCTACGATTCGGAGACATTTTGCTTCGTGGTAGTTCTCCGATGGGCCGATCCGACGTCTCCCGATAAGTTTTTGTTGCGGAAAGTTTTAACTTTGGGAATGCAATGCGTTGCCGCATTTGTGAAAAATTTCTTAAGGATAAAATTGAATCTCTGTAAAAGTAATGAGTTGCGGTAAAAACTCCGCTCCGACGCAACGGTTACCTCGACAGGGCCGTGAATAACAGAAATTTTCAGTAAACATGGTTTTTGTATCATCAAAATTTAAGTCTGTTGGGCTTAAGGAGAGATTAATAAAAGCCCATGAAAAATGATTGAAATAAAAGCTATTCAGTGGCCTAAGCCAATAATTAATTTGAAATTATTATGGCCCAGCCTTCATAAGGCTAAACGGTACTTGTCCAGCAAACAAATTAGTTATTATTGGCCACCACTGTATATGCAAAACCAAAGTATACAACCATTGAACTTAAATTACACTTTGAAACCCAACGACTAAAATTCAAACAGAAGTTCAAGTCAGGTGAACTAAAACTGGCCACAACAACTTCAAATTTTGAGAGTTTAAGTTCACCGCAATCGCTAATTGCTTAAAAGAAGCCGATAGCCAATAAATATGTAGGTATCATGTCCAAACTAGAATTATAACAATCTGGAATTTATGTTAATATAAGAATGATTTGTCCTATTTCGTATCCGATTTTGCGTCTCCTGTCAAGACAACTTAACACAGCCATTCACCTTAGACCAATCATACTATTGCGAATCGGAACCGCTGAAAACAGAAAAAAAAACCTTCAACCAAGGGTTGCCGGATTAAAAATGTTCAATATACACGCAGTCTTTTTCAAATAATGGCAATCAATGACAAAGAATACAAAGTGTTTGCATTCCGACAATAATACATCGAAGGTTGCTATCTTTTTTATGTCAGATGATTGAAAATAGCACTACTTGAAAAACAAGCCTCAAAGTAAAGTCAGCAATCAAAAGATAAACAAATAAATAGAGTTGCGCAATGAATTTTGGTCAACATTGGGCCTAACGGTTTTCAATGACCTACGATTTTGTGACGATTCCGAATGGCTAAGTTAGATTAGAAATAGCTTTTCATGGCAGTGGCAATACTCTCGGAGTGCTTGCTTATCCCCCGTTAAAAGCGATACCTACCCATGCAAAAACAAAATGTCTAAGATTCGAACTCCACACTCCCAAGTAACATGCAGATATGCCACCCATTAAGCTACAAGTACCACTGAGTATAGTCACTTTCTTGAATTCAACAAATGATTGCAAGTAAAATTGGTATGTAAGAAGCCATCGAATTTCAAAGCTTAGGCAAAGTGTCCCTCAAACAATGAAGCATAGAAATACGCCCAACTTCTAGCAAAGAGCATGGAGTGCATGTATCAGGAGCTGAAAGAAATTTCAGTCGAAGAAGTTTATGAAGCCATTAGAAATTCTAAAAGAGGCAAAGGTGTTGAGCCAGACGAGATATCAGTTTAGGAAGTTATTGCAAACAAAGATGGGATACATTGGGTGACGATAGTCTAGACAATTAAACGAAAGTTACCTTCTACCAATTTCAAAGGAAAGGAATATGCACGAAGTCGCGATGACTACCGTTCCATCAAGCTGACGATGAAGCGACTTAAGGAGGTTCACAGGCTTTTTAAGTTTGAAGTTACCAAAGCATTTGAAGTCACAGTAGGTGTACACCAAGGAAGCGTCTTGAGTCCTCTACTATCATAAGCGAAGACCCTACATCCCTGTAGGAAAAACTTAACGTATGGGTGAAAGTTTTAGAAGATACTGGCTACCGCATTAGTCCAAAAAAGACTGAGTATTTGTGCTGCCTAATTTCTTACCCATAAATCCCGTTTCCAGATATTTATTTGAATAGAAATGTGCTGCCTAGGTGTGAAAAACTTAAAATTTGTGATAAAGACACAGAAGAAGATAGTTTGAATGAAGTGTTGAGAAAGATCAACTATGTCACTTAATAGAAAAATGCTTTTAAGCTCAAGGGAAGATTCTACACCACGGTTGTGCGTTCAGGGGGCCTACCATGTAACTCGATTCTACAATAAAAACGTTCGAACGCCCTTTATAATATAATAACTTTCGAATGATTCGAAAGTAGAATCGAGTTACATAGTAGGGCCCCAGCACTCACATGCGGCGATAAAGATGCTCCGTATGACTGCAGGAGTATAAAGTTCGATCATATTAGAAGTACCAAGATCCATGGAAGTCTTCACGTCAAAAATACCATCTTGGAAAAAAATAGAGCATGGCCGACTCAGGTGGTATTTTCATATTCAAAGCAGAAATCCAAAGAAACCTCATGGAATGTTCAGGAAGATTATGGAAGAAACAAAAACAATGGCAGACCAAAACACTCCTTGTGCACCCAAATGCAACCCTACATCCACATTTGGTGCGCCTGAGACTTGAAATTATCCAAAACCGGGAAGCTTACCGACGCTTCTGAGGTCAACGCGGCACATCCACCCGATCATTTATTTGAAGCAGAAAAGTGGGAGAACCGCGATACCTTCCAGATCATAAAAAAACAATAATGTTTTCCTTAACCTCACGCCGAGTTTAGTCCTTAAATCAAGGTAAAGTCGTTAGGGAGGATAGCAATTCACTGCCTCTTATGTTTAGCTTTAAGCGAGCTATTGCTTCACTTTGCAAACACCAAATACCTACTAGTAGTGCGTAGCGACTTGGTTAGCATATCTACTTTTTACGTGCGAGTTCCAAGTTTAGGTCTCAGAAACATACAATGTTTTTTTCACGGGTATCGTCATGTTGTATAGTCTTTTGTAAAGAAGTTGCAAGTGCTCTTATAGTAATAACATTGCCATGAAAAGCGTTTTCTCATTCATTCAGAATCGGCAAAAAATGTAAGTTCTTGGAATGCGTTAGTTCTTCTGGTTCGCCGCTAATCTATTTATTTATATTGATACCTGCCTACCTAGTATCTCTTAACATAAGAACCCGAGTGTTGAAATTCAGTGAACCGTAAAGCAAAGCAGAACCAAGGATTTTAATGGATACCTACAAACTCTTCAGAATTAAGGCGTTTAAAAACCATGTCATGTTTGTTACCTAACCAGCTTCAAGTACCTACCCATCAACTTTCTGCTCTTCTAACTTTCAAAGCACAAAGGAGTCACTGGGAAAGATCTTGAAAGTTGAATTCTTTTCATAATTTGTTTTAATAGATTGATTTGTTTCAAATTTGTATTTGTTAACGCCTTTAGATCATGTGACTGTTTATAAGGCTTATAAGGTATTGGTAGTCTTTTAGGGAATATGTCTGGCAACTCATTAAACTTATTGCACACTTCCAGATGCCACATAAATTCATTCAAATCTAGCGACACACGCTTGTTGATACGTTAAAACGTCAGTGCAGTTTTTTTCAGTTGATGCGCTTCGACACACTTCAGTGGACCTCATAATTGAATAGAATACTCCTCATTTTAGGGATACAAGTTAATAAAATGAAGAGTTTTATAATTCTCATTAAAGCTCTGTTCTCAAAACCATAGTCTTAAAAAACTGAGCCAAATTGTAACAAAAATATGTGAGAAGAAAGCTGAAACATGTCATCATTCTTTTGGCCCCAAACAAAGACCTTACCTACTGAACAAGAGCGCATAGAGGTCAGTTACAAAAGAGGCGATGTCAGGCGGTAAAAAAAAAAAACTCTCTAATGCATTTTAAGCAGTGATCAAACTAATAAAACAAAGAAAAAACTGTAAAAGTTCACAATTTGGAGGGAACAATTCCGTTGTTAACAGTAACGGAATTTAATTCAAATTTTTAAATATCCTCCATTTGCAGGTTATGTTAAGTGCAAAGCAGAAATGACAAGTCTCAACTTACGGTCGCCTTTGTATTAGGTGCTCCTAATCCACCAATCCGGACATTATTCGCTCCACTTGTACTCAATACGGCAAACCGTTTATCCTTGCCCCCTGCTGCATTTATATTAACTTTTCCTCGAGCGGTGGTTTCCTTGAGGGCATATGCGGCGTTCTCCTTTTCTGTGTCTTGATGAATTTTGAATGTCGCCATTTTTGATTTTTTGTTACTCTGATTATATTTTTCTTTCCCAATTTATATAATTGAAGTTGTGAAATCAAATTTTAAAAACGACTGAGAACCGTATTTCTTTTTTTCTTTTAGTTTGGTTCTCAACTCAAAAACTCAAGGCAAATAAAATTTAAAACAGAAAAAACCAACTTGCGTTGGAATGCGATTGATTTAATTTGTTGAGCACTCCACTCACACTCACACAATAGACAAACTAATAGTGATCGAGCACAACCACCAAGGAAACTCAAAAAGTTTATTTGTTTATGAAACTTTAGTTTAATAACATTTTGCACATTTTTCTTAGGCCCTTAACTTTACTTTACTAGTCTACAACACAAGGAAAATATATCAAAATTGGAATGATCTCGTTGAATAACTTTGTGCGGCGATAATTGATGACGGAACGATGGTTCTGAAGAGATGCGTCTTTCTCCTGAACTTCAAAAAGTAAGTTTGGTTTTCGTTTTTGGTTTTGTCTGGTACGCAAATGCTTTCCTTTTCACTTCACAGAAAAACCAATCGAGTATCGCAATTTGTCTCGCTTGTTGTATAGTTCCTTTTGAATGACTTAAGATGTTTATCTCTGTTACTCTTGTTGGTGTGAAAGGTAAGGAAAAATGTTTATTTTCTTCGATTTGAAAAGTAGGTTCCACAAACGCGAAAACAATACAGCTGCATTCAGATGCAACTATAGTTAAAAAGAGCAAGGGAGATTTTGTTTGGCGCGCGCGGTTTAAAAGTGGATAATGTAGTAAGTGGAACCTAATATACAAATATAAGTAGTGGTGCCAGACTCAACTAACAAATCTTAAACAATGCTAATGTATTTTTGTATTTATTTAAAACAAAAAATTTGACACTTAATTGGGAAATTTTCTTTTAAAGCAATATAATTATGCATATCATAAACCAGAAGTATAATTGTGCAAGTACATCATCTAAATAGCTCATCAATTTGAGAAGTAATAGAACTTCAATACTCCCCATCCCCAACACTGTTTGAACGGTGGCTTAAGTATTAGGAAAAGGAAAACAGAAAAGTCTTGCGCAAAGCAGCGCGATAACCACAGAGTAGATAATACAGAGTATCCACTTCCACCCCTTCAACCCGAAACACCCGCAAAAAATTTTTCAACACGAATTCAATATGGCGTCCTATTTCTTGATTAAAAATGGAGTCGTGGTGAAGTTCCAAACTTCAATAAATAAAAAAAAAACAAGATGACATTTATCTTTGACACTTGCAAAATATTGCAAAATTTTGTAATGTTTTATTTCTTGTAAGTATTTCTAACTAAATTATTTCAGAAACAGTATTATAATGTACCTCTCTTTATCGCTTTTGTTTTTGTTGCAATAAGGAAGCTTCCCAGACCAGTATGCCACTGACAAGTTACAATTTAAATCAATAACAAGAACCTGAATCCAAGGCTGTAATGAATTGGATTCTTTCAATTCCGTTTGTCCTATCGTCGAACCTATGTACATGGGGGCAATAACACAAATTTACCGAGCGAAAAGCGTAATTGGGTTTTCTTATTGCGCAGAGATATTGGAAAACTAATAAGCAAACTGTATCCTGATGAGGCAACCTGCCCACCAATACATTTGGTTGGACATTCGATGGGTGGTACTATTGCTGTGCACATCGGATACATGGAACTCATTTCGTCACTAATTATGGTGTAACAGTAATCGATGTTGTTGAGGGTACTGAAAAAGAGGCACTTGCCAGCATGCAAAGCTTTTCGAGATGACCTAATTTTTTTAAGAGTATACCGAATGCCATTGAGTGGTTCATTCGCTGTGGGCAGATAAGAAACATCCACAGCGCAAAGGTCTCAATGCCTGGCCAAATAATCAAGTAATATTGATGGAAAAGCTAAATGAAGTTTTTAATTTACTTCGGTTTTTGTTTTTTTTGTAGTTGCACAACAAAGAAGCTCGCTACAAATGAACCTCCACTAGAAGACGACCCCGAAGAATCAGCTGAAACGTCAACATTTACCCATCCTCTGGTCATATCCGAGGACGAAGAAGTAGCTGAAAGTGCTAAAAACGCCACATACCCAACATCATCAGACCCCTCACTACCGCCAAGCATCGACTTTGAGAAGCCAGCTCCTGCTAACGCCTAAGCTAATAAAAAGTAAGTAAAAAATTGCAAATTTTCTATTATTTTTGATTCTTTGTCTTTCAGATACACTTGGCGGATTGTCCTCTCAAAATCAGAGAAGTACTGAGTGGGTTGGTTCTCAGGGCTAAGCGAGAAATTCCTTAGTTTAAAATTCCAGTTTGGATAAGACACTCACTGTAGGACAGATGCAAGGTTAGTTTTTGACAAGAACTTACTTTCCAACCAAAACCAATAACGCTCCGTGTGTTTTTCAGGAAAATTTCAAATGCAAGTTCTTGCTCGTTGCGGTTAAATATCTTTAAACAGAACAGATTAACTCAAGTACTCTGCAACCTTAACGAAGAGTGATTTTGTCAGCATTTGCCAATTAAAAAAAGCAACTTCCTGTATCAAATTTTTGTGTAAATAATGATTAACACTAACGAAAGATATTTATATTTATCTACGCATATTTATTCAATATAAACAGAAAAAAATAATTACTCACATTCATAATTTGTCTTGAACAATTTAATAAAGAGAAAACCTAGTTTTTAAATCAAACCGGCAAATGTGTTTTCTTCTAAAGATGGTTTGAGTTAGTCAATGAAGCGACAACCTTGGTCCATTGATTCGATTTTCTTCTCGAGCAATTTTTTTCTTCGTAGGCGATCAGTTATTTGAGTTTTTATGTCTGCGGTATCTCTTGCCTTCGCCAAGTTTCAGCTTTTGGATACATTTCCGTATCACTTACGACTGTGTTTCTAAATTCGTAAATAGAAAGAGCATAAAGATGAGTTAGGACTTAGAACCGTTTAGAATTAAAATCGATTAAATGTACATGTTATCAAGTTTTATTATTACATGGGCAGGATTTAGTTTATGAACATTCCGCATATGCCGCCTTTGGTGAGATTTGCTTGAAAAGTGTTTGTTGCACAGGAGACATTCATGAAGATGTTTGAATTGTTCCCCTGAGCCATTTGGTGTATTTTTGACGCAAGTGTTAGAGGTTTGTTGGTTTGTACGCTCAAGTATGTTTTTTTGAGTTATTGTAAGACCATCATCGAGCCTAGTGTCTTGATCTGTTACCGCACTATCCTGCCTCGTTTCTTGATTTGTTGACACACTTTCAGTCTGATTAAATTCTCTGAAATAAAAAAAGTCAATTTTCAGTTGCTAATTGGATTTATGTAATTCAATACATTTCACTTGGTTCTCGGTCTCCGTATATAGCGGTTGGCATTATTTTATGTACGTTTTTCATGTGTTACAACGTGATCTCTGCGGGCGAACGATTTTTTGCAAATATGACAATCAGGTGCTGTCGTATGATATCCAGCTTCTTTGTGAGCTTGCGATATATGGCCTTTTGAGGCTGTTAAGCGTTTGAAAGAATTTTTACAGATCCAGCAATTATTAGCTGTTCCTTTGTGGGCAATTAAACGGTGTTCCTAAAAAAAGTTTCAATTAAAACTTATGTCTTTGAGAAAACCGAAAAAGCAATTTCATACACGCAGTCGTTCATATTTTATAAATTTCTTGTCACACTTCTCACACGGATAGAGGGTAGAGTCTATTGTTTGAGTTTCAATGTCTGCAGTTGCAATGTGTTTCATGTCAGCCAACATTTGGTGATTTGTTGACAGATTCTGGGTACGCTATTAGCTTGAGTTGGGATTCTTCAAAATCTTTTTTGAAGCTGTAAGCACTTTCTATTCGTTCAATGCAATCGAGGTATATAAGATGTGGCAGTTCATCGTACCGGCGAAGCTGAAGCTAGAATTCAATCGGTTATCAAAAGTACAAATTTTCCATTGATGTCAATACAGATACCTTGTAGATAGTTAGTTCTGAAATCATGTCTGAAATACCAATACCGCTGGCTGCTTTTGGTTCTTCGAAAAGTAATTTACAATTTTTCAAGTTCACGAGTTCACAAACCGACGTTTTTTCTTGAGAGAACTCTGGAGGAGTCTGGAGGAGAGCATTTAAAACGTTGTATCACGAGTCACGACTCACGAGAAAACTTTCTTTTGAAAATAAAAAAGTTTAACAATTGGTTTATTAATTTTCCCGAATATTATTGAGCAAAAACTCTTTTATTTTGTAATCAAATCACTTCCTCGGCTGGATATAAATTATTGGCTTAATCGATTTCTGTTCATTATTTATTTACGTAGAAATGTCATTTTTCGACCTACCACACCAGGTGCTATCGAGTGGGGAGTTTAAGGCTATACGCACACTGGTAACTTCTACGAAACTTAACAAAACGCCTGCATCGGTAAGAAATTTTTTACTAATTTTTGTCTTTTTCAGTGAAATACTGGTCAAAATGGAAAAAAAAGTTAACTCCTACAACTAAAATTCATTTTTCTATATTCTAGGCTGTATGATAATTAAAAATTATCGATTTTTTTGCAACCAAAAAAAAATTTTTTACTTTTCAAACTCAACTGACTTTATTCTGCGACCGCACACAATGGCGGCTGTGGTAAGTGACGGCCAGTGCGGTTTTCCGGGTGCGGTTTTCCGGTTTGATTTAGCTTGTAGGCAAAACGCACTACCTTGCTGCAGTGGACTCTCTGGTTATACTCTGTGGCGATAACGTCGTGCGATGCGATTTCTGTCAAAATGAAATACATGTAACCTTATGGTGGTTTGTCTTAAAGCAATCACATCACACGCACTTATCGCGCTGGTTTGCGCAAGGCAAAAAGCTTTGAAGAGCACCCCGTTTGCTACCAGCGGATGGCAGTATCAGAAGCAACCAGTGAATAGCGGGCACACTACATGCCTGCTTCTATCAGCAAACCATTAAAAATGGTTTTTGGACTCTGTTTTTAATATTGAAGCAAGTAAGAAATTTTACAAATGTAAAAGCATTCCCCTTCAACCAAAACCAAACAATGTTATTGCATTTGTCCCTATCCATACGTGTTATGCCCATAACGTTATATCGGTCGTTTCTGAGCAAGAGGGGTGAGGAAGAAAGGGACTCGATGCGCAAAATAAAATCTGATTTATCTGCCTAAGCAGTACACTTTGCGTGTCCAGACGGGTTATGCTCATAACGTTATACTTTTTTCAATACAATTTCCAACACAAAATGGAGAACTTGTGCGAGGAATCATAACAACGTCTGGACACTAGCAGCCTTATTTATTAGATTTTCTTAAGACGTCTCTTAGACGTTGATTAGTTAAGTTTCAATTAAAATTTAATTGGAACTTAAGAGAGGTTGATTAAATTCTTATCGATAATCGATTCTGCCCTGATGCTAAACTAATTGATAGTTGTGTCAAAATAAAGTAGTAAAAACAGAAATCTAGTCCAATTTAAACTGCGTTTTGACAACCATTCGTTTGTAAATTCTTTAGATGAAGCAATGTAGGTATGTGGTGCCTTTTTGTTTATAAAAAAAAATGAAAAAAACACTCTGTACGAGTAGGTTTACAAAGGTTTCTCATATCACACCACTAAATAAGGACTTTAAGACAACCTGAAACAATTTTCGTAGGTTACTAAACTCACTGCATGCAATTGTATGGAAGTTTTCAGCTTTAGAGCTTACTGATCGACACATTCACAATCGAATCGGACAACTCAGGTTCGAAACTAAATAATTGATAGTCACAAATAACTGAGACAGTACTTTTATTTATTTCCTTTTCAAATAAGGAAGCACTTGAAGTATCTGAAAAAAAAAATGACAATCGTCAACTTATTCTACCGTCCTTATTAGATTGGGTTTGATAACCTTTCAAAAGTTTCGTATAATGCTATTTCTAAACACACCATTTTGAATAACTTAAAATAAAGGACTTTTGTCTTACTACAATATGCCCTTATTCAGTCATTTGGCATTGCACTTGTTCCTTTAATTTCAGTTGGCTTTCTACGGTTTTTTTCGAACTCCTTTGGGTGTTTCTTTTTGCGGTGATGATGCATATTCGATGGCACTATATGTCTTAGGGAAATGGGGCATTCATAAAGTCGGTATCCTGTGAGCGTGGTTATGTGCTCCTTAAAGTAAATTTTTACATACTTTTGTTGGTGTCATGTGTAGCTCCAGATACTACTTACCTTCAGAGCTTGAGTTTTCTCAAACGACTTGTCACAGAAATGGCACTTGTGTGACCTTTCACATTTAGGCACGTAATCCATGGGATTCTTTAAGGCCCTTTGACTGGGCGAAATCTTTCCACATAGTTTGCATTCATAGGTAACATTGGAGTCTTCTGGGTGTAGGGCTAACATGTGTGCTTTGAGAATACCTTTCGTAGATAACTCGGCTCCACAGATCTTACATTCCACTTCTGATTTTATTCCCATGTGTTGTAACTGATGCCGCTCCAATGCTTTGTTATCTCGAACTTTTTTTTTGCCACATAAATGACACATTAGACTGTAGACCACTGTATGGACATTGAAATCATGAGCTTTCAGTTTCGTTTCAGTTGAGTAGCTAAAAATGTTGATAAGAATTAAAGATTACATATGATTACAAAGAAAACTTATCAAACCTCTTTCCACATTTATTACATAGGTGAAAATTGACACCGATTTTTCCGAAACGTCAGATTGAATTTTTAATTTGGATTTAAGAGACCTTTAAACGTCATTATTGGCATTTAAGTTGAGAGGCCTCTTAGCAAGGTTACTTAAATGTGAAATTTGATTATCGATACGGATTCGTTACTTAAGTGTAACTTAAAGGGCAATTAAATCTAATCAATGATTAAAAGTTCTTTATAGATACGGCTGTAGGTGTTATCAGCATAACGTTAAAAGCATAACCCGTCTGGACAGGCACTTTTAAAAATGGTAGAGGAAGAACAAGGGTACCATTTTCCTTGAGCGTTTTTTTGACCTAAGCTTTTATCCGCGTGCCAAAAAACACGGTTATTAGCAATAAATTTTGAAAGAAATATTTACTAATCGCTACGTATAGCAGTAATTTTTTGTTTCGCCAGCGGATGCTAAATATTCGCCGGCTGGCAGCGAGTGTGGTGATTTTCGTGGTCACACAAAGCTGATCAGCGGCTGGCAGTAACGGTTACTCAATTCGAGACTGGCAAGCAGCCGTGTGTGACCCGTGCTTAATCGTGGATTTACATGAATCTACTGCATAAAAGAATAAAGAACTAGAGAACTACTTCTCTTGCCCCGCAAATTCCATTTGTTTACATTTTACATTGTTGCTTTTGTAACACGAGATCTATCTGTAATACACGTATTCAGCTGAATATAAAGTTGTGTCAGTGAATTTACTAACATTACTTTATTATCGGACTTAAAACTGGTGTTGAAATCCGAATATAAGGTGGTGTTTGTAAAGTCAGTTTGTGGACGGATGCAGTTGTGTGTGTGAGGCTTGCCGTCTTGTTCTTTATTCCTCTATGATTTGAACTGATAATCCGCTCAAGATTTGCTAGTACATAATTTATTATTTACTTTTACTCGATGAAAATTTTCCGCAAGACGGTGCTTAGACTGGAACAAGTCAACCGGGCAATTTTGACATTCCGCCACCCCGTCGTGTTCAGACTGAAACTAATGTGAACGTGATGGATTTATTTTGACGATTATTTTGCCTTCAGATTTGGGAAAAAAAAACTCAGAAATTGAAATGAACTGAAAAAATAATTTATTTATTTTCGTATTTTTGCTTCAGGAACAAGAAAAAGAACATTTATTTTTCAAACAACAGCGTCTTTACTCGAGAAAAAAAAAACACAAGTGTCAAAACAAGGAAATGTCAAAACTCCACCAAGAAAATTTTAAATTTTTTAAAAACTTCGGCGCAAAATTACGTCTCTTTCTTACAACTATGTGGGAAAGAGAAAAAACATATAGACGTCAATTTTGAACGGTTCACTTGCGCCTGTCTGAACATCGTCAAATGAAAAGGATAACGGAAGGATTCATTTTTATTTAAATTTTCAGAAAATGTGTCAACCTACAAAAAAAAAAATAGCGACTTAAAGGCTATGGCCCAATGACTCCGTCACGCGTTCGACTTTGATGCGTTCAACTGACAACTTTGACATACGTGACAATTTTGTATTGCCCAATGAATCCGTCGCGTTAATGCGTTTTTGAGAATAATACATTTTGTTTAATTACATAAGAGTAAAATGTTTGTCTGTTCACAAAACAAAAACACGAGCAGCAAATGTCAAAGTCGTTAAAAACGTTTTAATTTCAAACGAGTTGTCAGTTGTGGCCGCTGGAGTCGAAAGCGTGACGGAGTTACTGGGCCATAGCCTAGTATGTTAGTTCACCGCACTAGATCCTTTCAACATGCCTTTCATTTTCTTAACGAAGTTGTAATATGTGAATAATAACAGCAGTTGCAATACTTGTAAAAGAAATAACGAAAATAAATATTTTTGTTGGCCCTGATATTTGCCATGGTGTTGATCCGACCCTGGGCCCGGGAATAGTATAAAAATGTGTTTCAGTGTAAATGCGTCTCATAGAATCAATAAATAGATTTTAATATTAATTTGGAACGTCTTCACTCTTGCCTGTTATCTCAGCACGCAATTGAATCATGAAATATAACAAACAAAAACACATACCACTCTCTCAGGTTTCGTAAGTATTTTTATTTTGAGATTTTTTTACGCCTTAAGTTAACAAAATACCTAATTGTTGTCAATTTACCATCATACAGAAATATTAAATAAAAACTTTTAAAACTTAACACAACTCTGTTTCTCGTAAATACGGATAAACCATGTTTATCATTTTCTAACTAAAATATAACTGCAACCATAAATGTACATACATAAATAAAATAGGTATGCTAATTGTTTTTTTATAAATGCTATCATTTAAAAGCATACATGATGTTTGTACAGTTCTGTTATTTTATAGGAAAATACTTTTTCTTCATAATTATTCAATAAATACCCCTTAATTTAAACCCTTAATCATTCTGTTTAAATCGTTTTAGACTACTTTTGGCGTGCCAATAAGAAAAGAAAGCTATAGTCGAATTATTGTAAAATCTGTACTATCAACACCCCTCGAAGCACTTTAAACACAAAAATTCAATGCTGCTCCGAATAGAGAAAGTATTCAAAATACATTTTTGAACTTGTGTTAGCCACTTTTGGTTCTCGTTAGATTTTGATTGGTTTTTCTTTGTACTAGATCTTCTTGAGCTGTTCATACGTGATGAAGAAGATAATATTCCAAGGTCCCATTCGTATCCATGTGGGTATAAAGCCCTTATACAGGGCCAATATCCCCTCGTTCCGAACGGTCTGTAAATGAAATCCGAATATGAAATGCTTCAGAGCTTCCTCATCTCATTGCACTTACTTGTAGAGCACAATCAAAGCTTCCTGTGTAGAGTGTAGCGGTGGTAGTGCCTGCGTTCGCAACAGCTATACGTCTTTGGTTCATCAACCTCGTCTAAACATAAGCAAACGAAAATATATAATACATAATACGCAGTGGGAAATAGCACAATTGGAACGTACCCTTATCACATCAATTGGTGTGGAAGCAATTGCACTACCTAAACCAGCTACAAAACTAGATCTGAAAGAAAATGGAAAATCAGAATCTTACAATTATTGTAAAGTAAGTTTGATTTGATAACTCACATAAAATGATTGGCTACGTGATCTCCGAACTTGCTCATAAGATGCACCTTGCAAAAGTCGTAAACAGGAAGCTCAACAACAGCTATTACCGCCGCTCGCTGAGCTGTTGGCCCAACGCCTCGCCATAGTCCTCCGATACCTTCGTATTTGTAGATGTCGTGAAAACTCCCCACTAGTCCTTTGTCCTGAGTACCCTTCCCGTGAACTTGCATTCGAACTTTAAGAACGTCTGTAGGATTTGCAATTGCACTCGATATTGCTCCCGCTGTCCCCGCACATACCATATTTTTCCAGACTGGTTCTCTACCTGTTTCATTATCGATAAGAAGCCCTCTTTCATCGAGGAGCTTTTTGAGTGAGTAATAAGTTCCAAATTTAATGCTCCCGTAGGTAGCCTGCCTCAACACTGCTGGCCAAATACTGAAAATATATTGATAGCAACGCTGCATGAAAGTTAAAATTTTCTACGTACCCAGAATATAGTGCCCCAATTCCTTCCTCTCGCGATATTTTAATAAAAGCATGTATCATGCCGCGATATCTCAGCTGAGTGAATTTTCCATCGATCTTTTGACCTTGAATTTGAAGGCGGGTTTTTGATGTATCAATAGGAAATGTACCTGCAAAACAAAGGCGATTTGTGAAAAACAAATATTATGCAATGTTTTGACGGGCTTCACTTGACTCCTCCAATCACAGCTAGTATTTTCTTCGTTTATTTCATCATCCAGAGAGGAATAGAAGAAGATACACTTACCAAATTCAGCTGTAATTGATGCAGCACCACCGTAAACAAAAAATCTCCAGTCTCTATCGCCCATTACACGATGTAAAATCAAGTGTGTCAAAAGCCTAGGAAAACCACTGCTTATTAGTTAATCTTTATTGTTCTTTTTATTTATGGTTAAATGCAATTAGAAAGGAATCACAAAGCAAATATTTGTGATTCTTTTCTTTCAATTTCGGTAACGAGTGCTGCATGTGGTTGATTTTCAAGATTTTTTATTTCTACAGAAGTGTCAGACGAATGACAGATGTGCGTTCAAGGTTGCAAATTGTATTATTTCTCCGAGAAAATTTCGTACTTTCCCTGCCGTATTTAGACGGTGTGTGAATTGAATCGCGTTATAATGTTGTCTAAAATTTCTACCACGATAAATTTTTGATATTTGATTTAAGGTTGCTCAAATTTAGCTTTCTGCTGTATAAATTGTTTTTGAATTTTTGAAAATAATATTTTGGCTACTATTCCCTAAATAATTTTTTTCTCATTTTTGAAGTTCTTAGGGCGAGTGTGAATTGTGTTAAAATGTTGTCTAAAATTTCTATCACGATAAAAATTCTACGTTTGGTTTGAGGGATCGAACTTAACTTTTTTGATGTGTGGATTATGTCGATTTCATTTCACGTCGCTACTGAATTCGATTCTTTTTTATGTATTTAGGAAATTAAAAAGTAGCATTTTTTTATGATTGTGTGTGTGTCCAATTGACAGATAAACAAAAACAAGCATCAAAGAAAAAACAATTAAATTCATATTAGCCGTGTTTTATTGGGAATTTCTATATTCACTTGACTTGCGAGTCTCAATAAAACGCTTTTTTGGCTATAGCCGTGTTTTATTGGGAGTTTCTATATTCACTTCACTTGCGAGTCTCAAGAAAACGCTTTTTTGGCTATATTCACTTACCAAGTTCACTTTGACTGCTATTATACGGTGAAATTTGTTTCATGAAACTGTTCGAACACCATTAGTGCAAAAGAGAACGAAAGTTCGAAAAACAGAGATGGACAATGTGCAACCGTGTGTCGCATGGGTTATGGTTTCGTGAAACAGCTTTGACGTTTCTCTTTGGGTGCGCTCGAGAACCTATCGGATGGCCTATCTTGGATAGCCGTATCTTGGATACCTTTTTGAACGATCTGCTGTGAAATATTAAAATAAACGCCATTTACCAGCCATCCCTGTTGTTCGTCGGCAAGTGAGTTATTTTAGTCCACTTACGCTATTCACTTTTGAGTTGTTGTTTTCCCATGAGCGATGTTTGATGAACAATTTAGTAGGATTTCGTTCCATTTTCCACCGTTTATCGCCTGCTTTTATCGAGGCGATACTTACAGAACAGGGGCACTGGCTCTAGAGTAGACCAGATCCGAGCCAAAGCAAAGTTGACTTCGTATTTTTGAGCTTTTGGATCATCGAGTATAAAATAAAATATAAAAATTGTTTGCTAAACAATAGCCGTCTTTTATTGGGAATTTATATTCACTTCAGCAAAACATCGCAGCGATGGCTCTTACTATCCCTATCTCCAGGAATGCAAGATTTCTCTGAATGCGGTTGGAAAGCTAAGTTTATAAGTCTTTTTCGGGTTCCAGGCTATCATGGATTAGCTGGAAAAGAGATCGCACTCAGGAACAACATAATGAAGAGCAACTGAGTAGACGTGTTTTCTGTACCTGGTGACATTTTCAAATTTATCTCTGATCGAAGCCGCATTATAACTCGCAAGTTGTGTTTAAATTTGTCGTTAGCCACATATCAGTGATTTTTATTTAAGTTTTGGTTGAATCGTGCTGATTTAGTTAATAAAATCAAACACTTTATTGAAATTTCAAGTTTCTTTGTTTAATTCAATTTTATATACATCGAGTGTTTTTCCCCTGCTCTCTTACCCACACTAACATATCAACCCTAAAAGTGTAAAACTAATCAGTGTAAATAAAATCTCACCCGTTAACTGCTGCAATCAACACCTTCACCCGAACTTGCAATAGAATCTTACACACACACCTTAACTTATGTCGTCCAATCCTACCAAAAAGCCCATTACTCGCAACAACAAGAGCTCGATTTCGGTTCTTAACTCACCCCAAAGCTCTTCGTTTTCTCCTCTTAACAAACCACCCACTAAAACCATGGACCATATGGACAAATCTTGGTTGGATGATAAACTACGCGAGCAAAGTGAGTTTATTTGTTCATTATTATCAAAAAAGGTAGATGCGTCCGAAAAGAAAATAACCGAACATCTTGCCCGCGAAGTAAATGAAATAAAAATCAGCATAAGTGACATAAATCATCGCGTAGTTCAATTAGAGTCTTTACACTCCGAAACTAAAACTGAGATCGATTCCATAAACAGTGAAGTAAACAAACTTAAGTTATCACTAGCCAATGTTAGCTCTGTATGCGCGAAAACTAAAGCGTCGTTAGCCGAAAAATCGTCCGAACTCACTAACGTAAACACTAACTTTGAACACGTCGTTGAAGAAGTAAGCAAACTAAAACAAGATATGAACACTTACGAAAATCGCATCGTTGCAAGAGATGCATTCATGTTTGGCATTCCGTTCTTGCCTAATGAAAATTTAAAATCCATCTTTAATCTCATTTGTAACACCATTGACATCAAGCCACCATCTCTCACTAATATTTATCGCACCCGTCCTAAACAAAATTCGCCAAACTCCGCGATAATGATTAGGTTCAATTCACCTTATGACAAAAACTTTGTTTTGACTTCGATTGCGAATTACCGGAAAAAAAACAATAGCAAACCACTCTGCTTAAATGATATTCACTTCGTTTCCGATAGTTCGTATACCTCTGCGGGTTCATCTGCCATTTATATACGAGAAAGCTTATCACAACAAAATAAAAACATTTTACAACGGGCGCTTGCATTAAAAAAAAGAAAACTATTTTCCACCGTTTATACTGCGAGAGGAGATATACGAGAGAGTTTATACGCAAGAGATACCTAGGAATAGATATACTTAGCGTAGAGGAAACCTTAAAATTGATGAATGGAGAACGAGGGTGGGAACCCCTATACCAGTATTGTTTGAGTGCCTTACGATACAGAACATGTATAATCAACGAAAGCTTTTAATATATAAAATATTGTATGCAAAATTGGTAAACTTCACTTATGAAAACTTTATATTAAACTTTTCTTTATTAAAATTGTTTATAAAACTTAAAATGTAAATGTCAGTCTGGTAGACGGCCATAGGCCAAACCATTTTTAAGACTTAAGATAAACTTACAAAAAAAAAAAAAATTGTGAACAGTATAAAAATTTTGAAGTCAATGGGCGCGTTCGTCACAAGTTAGATTTTCAGATTAACTAACTATTCTCGGCCTCTGATTGGCCAGACGTTAAGTTTTTCAGTTGACAACTCATCAGCTGTTAGTTTTTACCGATTCAGTTTTTCAGTCAAGAAAAGAAGGCTGAAAATCTAGATTCAGTTTATTAAGCTGTCAGATGCGATAAGTGACATCAAAAAATTATACTCGCCAAGTGATGGTGATTTTGTTGTGCGTGATTTTTATTGAAAAAATACAATTAATTAATTCTAACTCCATTACTGATTGTTTTTTACGCTTCTGAAATGTTTTTCCCAGTAAAGTCCACAAGTTAATGAATTTTTTTGACATAAACTCATCAAAATAGTAGCAACTGTAATGTCTTGTTAGATAACCGTTCGACGCAAAACTGAATAAGTTTTTCAGTTAATCTTAAAATCTGAATTGCAACGAACGCGCCCAATAAAACTAAATAAAACTAACTGCGAGAGGAGTGGTTTATGTCAAACGTCAAAATGACCACACAGCTGTGCGTGTTGACTGCATCGAGGAACTCGAGGACGTTGCCAGATCAGATGTCTCCAATTAATTTCATTACATTTCATTTTTATACCAATTAAATTTTTTGTTTATTATTTAATTTCTTTTTTTTTATATATAACTTTGATTTTTATTCCTCTTTTACAAACTTTTGTTCTTATTTTTGCAATTATAAATTACTTACATACATTTACATATATATATCTGAATTAATTTCTTTTTTCTTCTACTATTATCATCTTTTTCTTCTTTTATATCTTTTTCTACTTGTTGCCTGCGGTATGATTAGTATAAATTCCTTACGTCCGATGATTAGAATCCTCTGTAAGCAAAAACGCGGTCTCCGAGTTTGTCATTTCAATGCTCAAAGCTTGCTTCCGAAAATTGACGAATTTCGAGATATTTTTGTAGACTCAGATGTTGATGTAATCTGCATCACTGAAACTTGGCTGAAGGATGAGTTAAGTGACGAAATTTGTAAATTAGATGGTTACCAGATTTTTCGTTTGAATAGAATGAATCGTGTTGGGGGTGGTGTCGCTATCTATGTAAGAACTAGCTTAAAATGTCATCTTAAGATATCATCTGAGGCTGACAGTAGCATTGAATATCTGTTCGTTGAGCTGGTAGGCAATGATGATAATATGATTTTAGGAGCAATCTATAGGCCAAACAGAAACATAGACTTTTCACCACTGTTCACTCTTTTAGAGGAACTTTCACTCAATTCTCCCAACATCATCTTATGTGGAGACCTCAATTGTAATATCTTACACCCCAATGTTCTAACGCATAATATGTTGACATTTGATCTAAGGCCTGTTAACACGGTGACACCTACTCATTATTCTGGTGGTGATGCTACACTTTTAGACTTGTTTCTGGTTAGTGACATAGGGAACGTAGCTCTATATGATCAGCTTTCTGCCCCTGCTTTTTCTAGGCATGACTTAATCTTTTTGACATATACTTTTAGCTTTGATTACACTCCTTCCCAGCGAATATCTTATCGTAATTTTCATGGCATTAACCATCTACGTTTGGAAGAGCATGCATGTAGGATTAATTGGGACCAAATTTTTTACTTGCAGTCCTCAAATGAGCAGCTAGAGTTCTTGACTCAGAATATAAATAGCCTTTTTGATACTCATGTCCCTATTAAGACCATTACTCTAAGACAAAACTACAAACCTTGGTTTACTCCCAACATAAGGCTCTTAATTCAACAACGAGACACTGCTTACAACATCTGGAAGCGTTTCCGGTTGCCAGAGTTGCGACGAGCTTTTTGTTCACTGCGCAATAGAGTAGTAGCTGAAATACGTAAAGAAAAATTTAAACTTTTATCTCCTCAGCTTAGTACTTCCCTTAGTGGACCACAATTGTGGAAAAATTTACGTAGAGTTGGTATTGTCAAGTCAAGAAATAGGATAGCAACCGACGTTGATCCCAACAGCCTCAATAAAAATTTTGTTTCTCAGCCATCAGCACTTGCTCCGACTTCGAATACCTCGAATCCTTTTTCATTTCCAGATCAGTTGGGCCGTATTGGTTTTGGTTTTCGTGCAGCAAATTGTGCTGACGTTGTTGAAAGTTTGCTTTCAATTAAATCAAATGCTGTCGGGTTAGATGATGTTCACCCTAAGTTTTTGTGTATGATTCTGCCAATAGTACTGCCTTATATAACATTTGTTTTTAATACTATCTTGATGTCAGGAGTCTATCCGAATCTGTGGAAGATTGCCAAAGTCATTCCAATTCCCAAAAACGCCAAAGGTGTGGAATTTCGTCCTATCTCTGTGTTACCATTTCTGTCGAAAGTCTTTGAACGAATCCTCCAGAAACAAATCAATAATCATCTTACAACTAACTCGATGCTAACGCCGAAGCAATCTGGTTTTCGGAAAAAACACAGTTGTATTACAGCGCTTCTTAACGTTACTGAAGACATTCGACATGCATTAGATAAAGATGAGGTAACGTTCTTGGTTCTGCTCGATTTCTCAAAGGCTTTCGACTCTGTTAACTATGATATCTTATGTAAAAAGCTTATGCATAACTTCAATTTTTCTTCAAGTGCGGCAAAACTGATCTTTTCATATTTGACTGATAGGAAACAAGCAGTGCAAGTTGGTGATAGCTTGTCCAATTTTCTCCCAAATGTGAAAGGTGTTCCCCAAGGTTCTATACTTGGTCCTTTACTGTTCTCTATTTACGTTAACGAGCTGCCGTCTCTATTTGACCATTGTTCGACTCATTTATATGCTGACGATGTTCAATTGTATTTTAGCTGCCCTCTTGGGCTCATAGAGCATGGAGTCTTTTGTGTCAACAAAGACCTAGAAAAAATCTCAAAATGGTCAGAGTTAAACGGCCTTATCTTAAATCCAAAGAAATCAAAATGTATTGTTATATCGAGGAAAACTCTAAATCTTGATTATTTTTCTCCGATAGTGTTGAAAGATGCCCAAATCGATTTTGTGGATACTGCAAAAAATCTCGGTGTAATTTTTAACCGCTCTTTGACCTGGGACAACCACATTAATGTTATTGCTGGCAAAGTGTATGGGGTTTTACGTACTTTATGGGTAACTAAGAGCTTTACACCATTTAAAACTCGTTTTCTTCTCGCCAAGACTCTGATAATTCCCATTCTGACATACGGCTGTGAAATATTTTGTAACTGCAGTTTTGCTAGCATGCGTAAACTCAATGTCGTCTTCAATAGTACCTTACGTTATGTCTATGGTTTGAGTAGGTATGATAGATTAGCCGGTTTTTCCCAACGCTTGCTGGGTATGACCTTTGAAAAGTTTCTTGAACTTAGGTGTCTAGTTTTGCTCTCTGACATTATGATTTCGCACCAACCACAATACTGCTTTGAGAGAATTACATTCGCGGTCTCGACAAGGTCTCGTCAATTGATTCATCCTCGTTGTTCGTGTTTAACATCTCAGCGTCAATTTTTCGTAAATTCCGTCCGTCTTTGGAACTCATTACCACGAAATATTAAGGAAATTCAAAACGCAACAAGAATTAAAAGACTATTAATAAACCACTTTCGAACTTATACAAATGTAAATAACTAAAAATTTTAACTTAAATCTGTTTCATAATTTGCTTCAATTTTAATAACTTCTTTTTATCTTGCTCTTTATCTTGTTAAATTAGCTAATGACTAGCTTATAAGATATTATATCTTACAGTTGTTAGGCATTCATGAAATAAAATAAAATAAAATAAAAAACTGGTGTGCAAGACACGGTTGCCAGCTTGGTCAGTTATATCCAAATCTGGTCATTACTTTCTCACTTGGTCATTTTTGCAACGAAATGAAATAAGAAAAACACTTCAGTTTTTAGGTTCTTTAAAATGAAATGCACACATAAAGCAATTTTTTTTTAAATGATGTAAAAAGTGCATTAATAAGTTCGTTCGTTAAGCTCAAGGATTGCTCTGAGGTATAAGTTGTGTTTAATGACCTGCTCTAGATCGATCTAGAGCATAAAAAGCAGCTTTTTGGTGTTTAATGACAATTTTGCTCCGAGCAAGAACTTTTTGTGTTAAAATACCTACTCTAGATCACTTTAGAGCAGCAAAGTGCCAAAGTCAGCTGTTGACATTTGCTTCAAATATTTTTGTTTATATTTTGCGTTTTGCTATCTATTTGAAATCGAATTTAACTTAAAATCAATTGAATTAACATCGCATGTTAGTTTAATTTTGATTCCAATGTTTCCGAATGTACAGCTATGGACAAAGAAATAGCACACTATTAAGAAAAATCATAAATTCAAAATTTCCGTAATATGAAATGGTTGTGATGTTTCTTTTTCTTCGGGTATGTAGATTAGATAAACAAATGCAGTTTATCAAGCCTAAAAAGTACCGCAATTTTTGTATCGTCCTAAGTGCGAAGCGTATACAATCCTAAGTATACTTTAAAGACGGTGAAACATGGAGTGGGAAATTTAATGGTCTGGGTGCGTTTTCCTGGCATGGGGTGGGACCATTGATTGGTGAGGATTGATGTCAAAATGGATAAATTCGCTTATCTTGCTATACTGAAGAATACAATGGAACCATATTCCTTTGAGTTCATGCCAATTAAGTGGATATTCATGCATGACAATGACCCCAAACACGCATCAAATATAGTAAAAGCTTGGCTCGTGTTTGAACAAATCGATGTCCTAACCTGGCCAGCTCAAAGTCCCGATCTTAATCCCATAGAACACTTATGGAATGATGTTAAAGTCAAAATTGGGCAGACAAAATTTAAAAATTCAAACGAACCTTGGGCCGGAATCAAAGAAGCTTGGTACTCTATCCCGCAAAGTAGATGCCAGGCGTTAGTTGAAAGCTTACCAAGGAGGTGCCAAGCAACTTTAAAAAATCGTGGTCAACCAACTAAGAACTAACTTGGTTACACCAAAATTTATGAAAAAAAAAAATATATTTTCACTAAAAATAGTTTTTTTTAACGACTAGGGGAGACTGGGTACGGTTGACACAATTTTTCTTCTTTTGTCCATAGCATTGACATCAATAAGATTAGCTATGTAGGAATTAGGTGCAATTCAAGATCATGAATCTTTCTATTAATGAACAGTGTTTTTTGAGTGCATAGTTCACATTTAAGCAATATACATTAATTTTAATGAGAAAAGTCAATTTGTTTCAACTGTCCCCATGCCAGGGGCGGTTGAAACAATGAATGGGGTCAATTGAAACACGTTGAAATAGTAAAAATATTGCCTTGTAACGTATTTTATTAATTTTTTATTTCAAAAAATTCCACAGTTTGAGAATATATTTTTATTCAAAGTTCATTATTAAATATATATACTAGTATATTAACTAAACGGTCTAAACGGTCGTATCTTGCTTTCGAATGTATCTTGAAAGAGAGCTGTAGTTTATTCCATGCTTCTCTGATGCACTGCGTAATGAACTGCCTGCCGTCACATCGTCATGAGCCGCTTTATATGTTGCTAATTCCACATTTCCTCGTGCAGTCTTCCTCACACGTACTGGGGGCATCTACAAAACAAACAAAAAATGTAAACATATTGTTTCAACCGTCCCCAAGAAAAATGTGTTAACCGTCCCCAACCACTTTTCTAACAAAAAAAAATTACAAAACAACATAAACAACACTAACACGTCCCTGCATGTCATTTCATTCTATTCTACACTCTTTTCTGCGCACAACAAAATATCACTCAACACTTACACTTGAATAGTACTCACGCAACAAAGAAAAGTAAAAAATCAAAAAAACTTACTTTTGCTTGTCAAAAAAAACAAGAGCTTCCTGTCCACTACCGATCAGCGCTACGATCAAAGCAAGACTGAAAATCGTGACTAAACTGGTTTCTGCTTAATTCTCTTTCAGTACTCAAACACATTGCGTGAACGGTTTCTGAGATATTTATGTTGTGTCAACCGTCCTGTGTTTCAACCGTACCCAGTCTCCCCTATACATGCTATTTTCTTGTCCACAAGAAATTTGATCATTACTGCAAAATATATTGTTAAAAATTGAATTGTAAACAAATAATTCCCTATTACTAATTATTATTAATCCTTAGAAGTCACTTCATGTCATAAAATAGGAAATAAACTATTTAAGTTCAAAAGGAAAAAATAAATGCAGTTTTCATAAGAAAATGAATGAGTGAGGATAGGTAGGATACCAAACATAATTTTGCAAACTAGCTAAGGTCACAAAATGTTTGTTGCTTTCTTATCAGCTGACTCTGCTCTAAGTTGCCTGACATTTTTCATGTTTCTTGCTCTGCTCTGAGCTGCGCTACTCTGCTTTTTTTTTTTTCATTAAACACACTTATAAGGTCTGTTCGTTGAACTTTCCCTAGGGTTGACCCAGGTTTTCTTAACAACCCTATGAGTTGTCAAAAAAACCTGGGTTTTCCAGTCCTCAAAAAACGATAAACCACAAATCACCACACATTGTCATTTGAATAAAATAAAATGTCATTTGAATAAAAACACATGCCATTTGACAGCCCTAAAATCGCCACAGCAAAAAGCTAGGGCTAGTTTGGGGAAAACCTATGGCAAACCTATGGCTCAAAAAACACTCGATTTGACATTCAGGGCGAATTTAGGTTTCTCAAAAAACGATTTGTGGCGTCCCTAGGGCAACCCCAGGGCTTCAACGAACAAACCTATAGTCACAAAGCGTTCTTTTGAAAAACCTCAGTTTACCCTTAATGCCAAGCTGGGTGTTTTTTGAGTTCTGGGTTTGCCATCAATTTGCCCTTGTAGAACTAGGATTTTGCTGGGGAGAGTTCAGTTAGCAAACACTGATGTCAAACGGCACGTGTTTTTCTTCAAATGACCAGCATGTGTAGTGACTTCGCGATAAAATCTGTTTTAAGAAACGAAAACCAAGGATTTTTGGCAACTAGAGATATGATGCTGCACCGCTTGTTTCTGTCAATGCTGTCATACGCAGGTTTCTCCCAAGATTTCCCGTGTGCTGTAAGAATTTGTAATCGTATATGATGGCATGCCTCCATTCGATGCAGACAGACTTAACGTATGTCCCCAACTGTTGCTTCTTGCAACAGGAACAAAATTCCTTATTTCGCAGAATAAAATAAACTCCACTTTTTCTTTTAGTAGTGCTTGCGTAGTGCGTACATAGTGCGTACGTAGTGCGTACGTAGTGCGTTTATTCTCTGTTTAAAATAAGTTATTATAATAAATACAATGGAATAGTAAATACAATGGAAACTTACTCTTTTCTGCTTTTACAAAATTTGGCTTACTTCTAGTTCTTACTTCTTCGGCTGATGGCTGACAGTGAAATTAAATATATATTGAAGGTAGGGAATTTCTTTAGGGAATTTTTATGCGCATGCGCTCTCCGCGTTTATACTTTTGGTACATTTCTCAACTGTCACCGCGTTTACACTTTGCCTTCGGTGGCTGCATTCAGAGCTTCGTTAGTTTTACTGATTTATTTGTTCAATGACATCCCCACCCCCGTGAGCTGACCTGGAGGGGGAAGCCTCACCATCCTCATTCATAATCACATCAAGAACCGCTAACTTAGATATCGGCCTTCGCAGTTCCCCATTACTAGTTCTCACCACTGCCGATCTTGCTACGCCATCTGTTCCATAAAAGAGTTTAATAACTCTAGCTCGCTTCCACTGCGACCTCGGCATCTCTGGATCGCAGATAAAAACTAAACTTCCTTCATTTACCGGTTTGGTAGGTAAGCACCACTTAGTTCGCCTCGTTAGTTCGGGAAGGTATTCTCGAATCCATTGGTGCCACATGCCGTTTTTTAGAATTTCCATGTAACGAAACAACCAGGCAATGGATCTTTTGAGCCTTGAATAATTTGAAAAACGACTAATCATATGATTTATCAGACTAACCTTTTGAGACCCAAATAGAAGATAATGTTTGGTTCTAATCTCTTCAAAACTTTTATCGACAGTCTGTCCCATCAATGTTTCGTCTGGCCAGGTGTCTTCGTGTTCGTATAGAAACTGTGGGCCTTTGTTCCATCTGCCAATACATTCCCATCGCATAGGATTTCTAGCTCTTGTTGCTTCATCTGCAGGGTTCAAAACACCAGGGCACCATCTCCAATCACCGACTTGAGTACTTTCGAGGATTTCCGAAACACGATTTGCGACGTACTGCTTATAGACTCGATGGTCAGATCGTATCCAACGGATCACAGTGTGTGAATCACTCCAAAAATGACATTTGTTTATTTTGACAGTGTGACACTTGACTATTGATGCCATCAATCGGACGCCCATTACTGCAGCCTGCAATTCGAGCTTTGGTATGGTATGAAACCGTGTAGGAGCTAGACAACTTTTGGCTGCTACGAAGGCCACTTTAACCTTGCCTTCGCTTTCTGCCCTCCAATAGGCTACTACTGCCATAGCCTCCTCACTGGCATTGACGAATATGTGCAGATCCAATTGATTCGCTTCGAAATCCTTAAAGTAGCAGCGTGGTATTCGTAGGCCTTCCACTCTCGGTAGCTCCTGTAGCCACCCTTTCCATCGTTGATAAATGTCATCTGGTAATGGCTCGTCCCAATCGATACCGACCTTCCATACTGCTTGCATCAAAATTTTAGCTGTTACCATGAAGTCCACTAAGAATCCAAAAGGGTCGAATACTGACATGTTCATGCTAAGCATTTCTCGTTTTGTAGGTTTTCTACTAAATTTAAGTATTGCCTGTGGTACTTTGTTAAATTTCAGAGTGTAAACGAAGACGTCCAACTTTGGCAGCCAATGCATCCCTAAAATTCGTTCGACTTGACCATCTACATTAACCGACTCTCCATGTTGACATACGGCGCTTCCAACTTCGGTCTTTAGTCTTTCGGAGTTCGACGTGACGTTGCGTAGTTCAAAACCCGCGTTCTTATGTATAGTGATGACATCTTTCAAAACTTCAATGGCCTCTTTCTCTGTTCCGAAGCTGTCGACATAATCGTCAACATAGTGCCTTTCGATAATACCTTTGACAGCTCTAGGAAACTGTTCTCTATATTTTGTAGCGTTGACATTCTTAACATGTTGAGCGATAGTCGGAGAGCATGTGGCTCCAAAAAACATTCTTTCCATGACATACGTTTCTATCACATCTGAGGCATTTTCTCTCCATAAGAATCTTTGGCTATCCTGATCGTCTTTTACTATTTGGACTTGGTGAAACATCTCCTTAATGTCACCACAAACTGCAAACGGACCTTGTCGGAACTTGAATAAAATTGAGATCAATGGTTGGTTGATGTCTGGGCCACTTAAAAGAGCTTTGTTCAGTGAAAAATGGTTAACTTCCGCTGCTGCATCGAATACCAGACGAATTCCTGTCTTATTAGGGTTTCTTACCCCAAAATGTGGTAGGTAAAATGTCCTAGGGGTTCGTCGACTTTCTTCATCTGGACTTAGTCTTCTCGCGTAGCCTTTTTCTAGGTAACTCTTGATTTTCTCGGAATATTCTTTAGCATATTCTGAATCACGCGCCATTTTTCGCTCAATATTTTCAAGCCGCTTTAAGGCCATGTTATAACTATCTGGGAAGGCGGCGAGATTCTCTTTCCATAAGAGTCCTGCTTCATACCTATTTCCAATCTCTTTGGTTGTAGCTTCCAATAAAAATAAAGCTCTTTCGTCAGCTTTAGAAATAAGTGGTTTAACTTCGGACCGTACACCAAATGTTTCCACATCGAAGTAACTTTTCATCCTCTCATTTATTTCGTCCAGTTTGCTTTCACTACTTTCATGTTCATTGTTGATGTGTACCACTCGTTGACTCACCTTTCTTGTGTTTTCACAAGTTAGTACGGGCCCATAAACGATCCACCCTAACCGGGTTCTAGTGGCAATGGGTCCTGTACCCATAGGTGCACATGGACGTTCTAATGGTACGGTCAAATAGGCATGAGCTAAACTTATTATTATTTTTGGCTGAATGTCGGTATATTCATGAAGTGGCAACCCCGAAAGATGAATGTTTTTATTTTTTTCAAAAAACTTACTACGATTGAAACTTTGAGTAGGCAATGACAAACCTGGTGAAGTATAAACATTTGACAGTCGGTATTTCTCTGAATCTTCTTCAATTCCACTAATTGTAAGTTTTATTTTTTCCGAAGGCTGTTTGATTGTTTTCTCATTCAACCATTGTAGCTCTAATGAATCGGGTTTTCCTTTTATACCTAGTTCGCGTGCAAGATCTTGGTCGACCATCGTCACATTGGCTCCATCGTCTACAAATGCATAAGTACTAATTGTTTTGTTTTGGCTATAAATTTTCACAGGCAGTATTTGAAACAAAATATCTTTCTCCCCTTCTTGATAGCTTCCTGCATGACAGTTTCTATGTTCCTGGCTGATTGGCAAAGATGCATTCGTTCGCGTAGATGGCTGTTGCTCTGCATTACTTGTGCTCGCTTGTGTTCTGTTGTCGCTAGTGGTACCGTGCAGAAGGCGATGGTGTTTGTACACGCATCCATCAATCCCACAGCGTCTACGAGCAAAGCAGCGATTAGATTGATGACCAGTTCTTAAACAACCGAAACATGTTTTTAGTGTCTTGACGTTTTTCCATCGTTCATCTATCGACATTCTTAAGAATGATTTGCATTCTGAGATTTTGCTACAGCTATTGTTGCATATTGGACACTTGACTTGAGCGACACTTAAATAAGCAAAACGACGTCCTCTTGATGCATTTGTACTTGGAGTTGGCTGCCTACGGCTGGTGTTGTTGTTTAGTACTGCATGGGATGACGATGGTAATGAGTCTGAGACCATATTGGCTAACTTTCTCAAAGTCACTAACCATTGACTAAAATCTACTATTGTAGGTGGCCGCTCCAATTGTAAACACTTCTCAGCCCACTTCATTCTTCTTGATGTTGGCAATTTTGACACGAGTTCGCTTAGCAGGGTTGGATTGGAAAGATGATGACCTCCTTGAGAATTCTGAAGAAACGTAGTCATGTTCGCAATCTTATTTGCAAAATTTACTAAGGACTGAAGGTCACCATCTATAACGGGAGCAACAGCCCGCACCTTTTCCACCTGGCTACCAATTAATTGTTCAGGTCTCCCGAACATTTCCTCTAGTGTCGTCATGATGGCTTCTATACATTGACTGGTTGGAATTATATTGCGACGATGATGGTGGCTTTAACTGGCGAGTAACATGGCTTGACTGTTGTGCTGATGAATGTATTGTAGATGGTTGCGCCGGTAGCGGCTGTTGGAATGACGTTGGCTGAAATTGCTGAGAAGCTGGGAAAATATTATTAGAATAAAAAGGGACTTGCACGGCATGTTGTGCTGTTTCTACTTCTTTTGCTAGGTGGCTGCTTATGTTTTGCATTGACTGATTAGTAAGTGTTAAGAGATCTTGCATTGCCTTTATTTGCTTATTAAATTCGATTCGCATATCGTTCATTTGTTGTAAATCGTTGGCTTGTGATTCTGGCTGGTTGGGCAGAACACTAACGTTGGATGACCCAGGCAAGGACTCTTGGTTCGGCGGAACACCTTCGTTGGATAAGCCAGGCAAGGATTCTTGGTTCGGCGGAATACCGACGTTGGATAAGCTAGGCAAGGACTCTTGGTTCGGCGGAACACCTACGTTGGATGACCCAGGCAAGGACTCTTGGGTCTGATTGTCGTCTAAATCCAACCGTAGTATCCTCTCAACTCCGGGAACGGCGGCGGGTGGTGATCTATTTACTGGCATTTTGGAAGACCGAGCTTCACTATTTTTATCGAATCTAGGTGGCGGAATCCCTTTATTTTTTCTTTGACTAGTCCTAACTGAGTATTGGGTTTGAGGCATTAAACCCGGCTTTGCTTAATATATGACTCGGTGACAGTGACGTGGTTCGAAGACTAGCAAAATGTATGTAAAAGGCAAAAAAAATTTTCAAAAAGAATTTCCCACCTTCAATATTCACATTAAGTAAACTGGAATGCCGTAGCCTACGGTTAAACTGGCAATCAACAACAATTTCTTAATCAAATAGTGTTAAATGTATGTATGTATGATATAGACTTAACGTTATTTATTATATATATATATTTGATCTAATAATACATAAAAACTGTTAATTTCTTTAAATGTTCACTTACTGTTGCTTATGTATGTATGTGACAAAGGTTGAAAATGGCTGACGACTACGATGAATTCGAAAATATCCTGATGAGGTGAAATTCAAAAACGCTTGATGGCTAATAAGATGGCTGGCTGACAGTGACTTCGAAAATATCTCGAATAAGATGGCGTAATAGCTGGCTGGCGGTGAAATTTAAAATATCTTGATGGCTAATAAAATGGCTGGCTTGGCAACACAATAGCTGGCTGGTGACGAAAGTTGAAAATGTCTTGATGAGATGACGTAATATCTGGCTGGCGGTAAAATGCAAAACGCTTAATGGCTAGTAAAATGGCTGGCTGACTATGAACTCGAAATATCCTGATGCGATGACGTAATAAATGGCTGGCTGCAAGTAGCAATGGCTAATAAAATGGCTGGCTTGGCAACACAATAGCTGACTAGCGGCAATTCCAAATATCTTGAATAGATGACGTAATAAAATGGCTGGCTGCAAGTAGCAATGGCTAATAAAATGGCTGGCTTGGCAACACAATAGCTGGCTGGCGGCTATTCAAGATATCTTGGTGAGATGACGTAATATCTGGCTGGCGGTAAAATGTAAACCGCTTGATGGCTATTAAGATGGCTGGCTGACGATGAATTCGAAAATATCTTGTAAAATCTGGCTGGCGGTGAAATGCAAAAAACGCTTGATGGCTATTAAGATGGCTGGCTGACGATTAATTCGAAAATATCTTGTAAAATCTGGCTGGCGGCAATTCAAAATATCTTGAATAAAAATGGCTGGCTGCAAGTAGCAATGGCTAATAAAATGGCTGGCTTGGCAACACAATAGCTGGCTGGCGGCAATTCCAAATATCTTGAATAGATGACGTAATAAAATGGCTGGCTGCAAGTAGCAATGGCTAATAAAATGGCTGGCTTGGCAACACAATAGCTGGCTGGCGGCTATTCAAGATATCTTGATGAGATGACGTAATCGCTGTCTGGCTGCAAGTAGCAATGGCTAAAAAATGGCTGGCTTTTCTCAATTCAGAGATTCACAATTCTTATTTCCATCCAGGCATAAAGGAATAATAATGTTGCCATCCGGGCGGGCAGAGGAAGAATCAAATCTGTCTTTATCCAGGCGTTGCATAAGAAGAATAAAATCTGTTGCTTCTTGCAACAGGAACAAAATTCCTTATTTCGCAGAATAAAATAAACTCCACTTTTTCTTTTAGTAGTGCTTGCGTAGTGCGTACATAGTGCGTACGTAGTGCGTACGTAGTGCGTTTATTCTCTGTTTAAAATAAGTTATTATAATAAATACAATGGAATAGTAAATACAATGGAAACTTACTCTTTTCTGCTTTCACAAAATTTGGCTTACTTCTAGTTCTTACTTCTTCGGCTGATGGCTGACAGTGAAATGAAATATATATTGAAGGTAGGGAATTTCTTTAGGGAATTTTTATGCGCATGCGCTCTCCGCGTTTATACTTTTGGTACATTTCTCAACTGTCACCGCGTTTACACTTTGCCTTCGGTGGCTGCATTCAGAGCTTCGTTAGTTTTACTGATTTATTTGTTCAATGACACCAACATTAATAAGAAAACTGCCACATTTTTGCTACCCCGTAGCAGAAATTATTGTAGAAAGCGGGGAAAACGGGGCACTTTTCTTTTGCCAATAATTTTAACGTGTAGGGCGTAGTGATATCACACTCTGTGAATCCTGTGGAGAAGATGATGACACCGCGAGGCACTTCCTCTGTAAATGTCCTGCATTTCTCGTATCAGATTACAGATACTCGGCGCAGACATGGTGAAATCTGATAATCTAGGCTTCTTATCATGGCAGCGTCTTTTGGCTTTTCTCCAAACTTCTAGAAAGCTCAGAAGAAGGTTGCTGCTGATAGCACAAAGGGGTGGTATTTAGGTCACCTGTGGTAAAAGTCACCTTACTATTCCGGAAACAATTTGTTTTTATTTTTAAGAAATGTAAAAACATAGACTTACTCTTATTACATTTTTTGGCTTCCAATATTTTGTTTTTGTGCATTTTATGTTGGAATAAAAATTTTGTTCCTATTCATAACAAAATTGAAAATGGAAGAAAATGCCTGGATATTCAGAAATACTTGTGGTGCAGTGCATATAATGTGTGTACGTTGAATTCACCAACAGCAAAATGTTCGCAAGTGATTGAAGCAGTCACTTAATACCATTTGCCAAATTCTAAAATAAGGGTGATTACAATAGATTACAATGCGAAAACCCCCAAAAAACCGCATGCTACACCAAAAGATTCACTAGGATCATAAATAAAAACTTCTAAACCGATTTCAAAAAACTCTTTTTCGTTACAAAAGTTTTTCAAAATTTCTTTTGCCAATACAATGTCTTGCGTCATCCCCGGGTAACATAGGCTATATTTTACATACGAGAACAACAAATGAAAAGCTAGATGTGCACAGATGGAAAAAACACAGATAGAATCAGCTGGCGCCTGGCATATTAAAAATGGTCACTGGACGAATTGAAAAATTCATTCACCATTACAATGCTACATTATCCCTGAGTAACATAGCCTAGTTTCACGGTACGGAACAGTAACGGATACTAAAAAGCTTATGAATCGGGAACGGGAATTCAATTTTTTTTAACCATTTCTTTCTTTATTAAAATTGTAGACTGTCTCCAATAGACATTGACTATATCCCATCCCCATATTTCCACACAAACTGGAGCTGTAACTCAAAAACTAGTGGACTAATTTTAGTACCTATATACTTTTTAATGCCGATTCTGAACGGCTAAGTGAGAAAGCTCTTTTCATGGCATTGTGTTTACTCTAGAAGGACTTGCCAATTCTTTGCTAAGGGCGATACACATAAAAAACATTCATGTTTATTTAGAAGTTCTATTTCGATAGAAAGTTAGTCAAATTCGAAAAAAAGTGCATTTTGAGAATAGAACGATTCGAAAGTTTAGGTTTTAGCTTTCGAATCGTTTGAGTCTTTCCATCGAAATAGAATTTCTAAAAAGAATGAATTCGATGTTTCTGAGACTCTAACCTTGAACTCCGACGCAACAGCAGACATGCTAACCAGTACAAAACGGGCAGATCATTTGTAAAATGTCCAATAAAAAACTTATTGTTTTGTAATTTTTTATTAGTATTATCATGATACTTATACATTTAACAGCAATTTAACACAAAGCTAAGCATTTATTTTTGTTCATGTTTATTTCCTTTTTATTCAATTAATTGATTTAAATTTCGCTCAATTTTCAACTCCCAATTTGTTTTAGCCTTCTTACATTTCCTTATTTAATCCTTTTTTAAATAACTTAATTCAGTAGTTAATTATACTTCATTCATTTCTTACTTGATGATAAATTGATTCTTGCATCCATTTTCTTTGTATATAATAAATATGCTTTTGTTTTAGTTTATTTACTTTCAATTCTTGTTTTTAATTAACATTATATTGATTTACGAAAACAATTTTTTCTTAAATTGAAAAACAAAACGATAAAAGAATTGTCGAATTTTTATTTAAGGGTGGAAGGCTGCAGGGTCTCAAACCAGAAAGAAAGAGGTAGTTACTTCTAAAAAGTCAAGAGCCCGCTAAGAATATAAAGTCCTCAAAAATGACTTTTAAAAAATTTACTAAGATTTTACTAGGAAAAACGTCAATAAGTTAACCAAAATTCAATGAATTTAAAAATAAAGCCTAAAAATATCAACTAAAAGTTATACTTTTTGTATTGATAACGTCCAAAGGGTAAGGTTTTGACAATTACTATTTCCACTATACTTTTTTTTCGTAATATATATTAATATCTACTGTTTTATTATGATTTCGTTTTTCGTTTACTTTGTTTTCCTGTAAATGTATTCTAACAGATAATTTTTTGATCATTTTGGTTTTAAAATTCTCACCATTAGAAAAATTGAGTTGTATTTTCCAAAAAGTCTTCCAAATAAAGTGTTTTTTTTTCTTCTCCTTTTTGCTTTTTCAAAAGTTTAATTTCATCTAAAAATTCACTAGTTACTTTATTTTCATTTATTATTTTGGAAAAATAATTTTGTAACTATGTATATATAGATAGATATACAAAAAACAAAATAATTAAAATTTTTTTCTTTAAATTTATATAAAACCAAGTTTGAATTAAGCTATTAATTGTAATAGAATTTCTATTTGTTGTTAATCTATTATCTTCGAAGAAAATGCTCATTTAAATCATTCATCTATATTTATCATTTATATATATATATAAATATATATATTTTTTTTACAAAAGTCTTGAGGATTTAAATAGTTTATTGCAATGTTTAATATCATTACATACATTTTTGTTATATAATACAGAGACACACTTGTACAAACTTTGTTAGTAGAGCGTGCGAAAATCAATGTTGTTGTTGATGTTTATGTTTGTCTATTAAATTATGTTAGCGCACTGTACTATTTTTATCGTATATGAATACTTTGGGAAACAAATCTTTTATTTGAAAGAATAGTTTCCGGATAAAACATTACAAAACATTATTCGATTAGGTTAAAGGATAAATGCAAATGAAGTGAATGGATTATAATTGTTTGTTGAAACAGTTGCATAGAAAAAAGTTTGCAATTAAAAGTTTGATGTAGTGATTTTCACATGGTGATGACTTTAAAGGCATCAATTTGACTTTCCATTAACGGATGAATGTTGAAGATAGCTACTTACGTGGACGAAAAATGGAGACGAAAACAGAACTTTCTTTTTGATTTAATTTTTTTTTTTAATGATTTAGGCGCACCTCAAGGGGTTATATGAATGCCCTCATATTATTAAACACATTTCGAGCTTTGGAAAAGAGGGTAGGGTTAAGAATGAAATACCGATGAACATTAATTTTAAGTCGTAGATCATAATGAGGGTGAAAAAAGAGTTTGGTCAACCATTTCACGGTTAAAATATGAATCTCCATACGAATCAATACCATCCAGCTCTGTAGTTTCAAATCAAAATGTAGACTCTTGAGGAAACTCGATTTTAAATCAAGTGACTAAACTGACATAATGTACCCTTTCCAACACAGATAGGGGCTATGTATGGACTTGAACACCGTGGTAAATACGTTTTATTCAACAATTGATTCGAAGCCGAATTGAGGCATTGAGAGCAGAAGTGTCGCCCTTAATTCATAGAATTGAGATATTCTCAAAGAAAAACAAAAGCATTTTATTGTTTTCCTTAAAAAGACAACAAAAAAAAACTTTCCAACTTTGAAAAAATTTTTGTATTACGCCTCTTTTGCTGTCATGGCCTCAATTGCGGTAGCTAAAAAGTAAAACCTGTCTCCGCAATAAAAGTTAAAAAGGACTTTTTGTATAAACACTTACAATAGTTTCACAGTAGTCAGGAAAGTTTTGGCCAGAAAAATTTTAATTCCGTATGGTAGATATATCTTGACAACAAAATTTTATATAGAAACGGATCTTAAAATTAAAATTTTATTAAAAGGAAACGGAAATAGACACAAAGACTCTCCCATGAAAACAAATATCTCCGAATGACTCTGAGATTTGAAACACGTTTGCAGATTGATTTGAAAGCAGATGAATGAATAATGAACCCTTGACAACAATCTACAGAATCAAATTACAACCTCCATCCTTCAGGGAAAGCTGCATCCCGGAAACGCAAAGGCTCTCAAGCCAGGTAAAAGGCATTGATGATGTTCCTGGATTCATACCTACTGTGAAGATGATCCAATTCTTTGTATTTGTATATGATTCTATTTATCCCGATATATGAAAAAAATCATTCATTTCACAAATCTGGCTCTTAATTGCTTTCAACTAAAGATACAGAGGGGAATCACAAAACTGAGCTCTATTCCAAAACTTTTTATATCACGCGTGGTAAACTTTGTTTTTTTTTTTTTCAATTTAAGGTCGTATCAACACGGCTGCGATACTTTTCTTTAAAAGTGGTTTCTTTCGTATTTGAATGGTCGAGCCCACTACGTGAAATTGAAAACTTGTTTTTCAATACCAATAAATGTTACATCTGAGATACCACAAGGAAGCCATTTAAGACCTCTTCTTTACTCATTGTAGATTTTCCTCCATGCCGACGCGACCAAAATATTTTTTACTTGTCAAATGTTAACTAATTTTATTTTTTTAATAACCAAGTGAAATTTGCATTGAACAGACACTTACTAGAACGATGTGGTATGTTCAATGTTCTCTTCAATCGAAAGCTTCAATGACCGTCTTGACTAAGTAGTTAACAAATAATAGGAAAAATAGGAATGATTAAGAGTTGTTCAAATGAACTCAAATACCCACTTATCACAAAATCTTTTTCATATTTAAACACAAAGGCTATGTCCAGAAACAGTTCCTACTATTTGCACTTCGGGATTTAAAATGAGAAGATCGCTTTTAACTTAACCATCACAATGTAGAATAATGGTGTAAGATTTAAAAAAAAAAACTCTCCTCTTGGTCTCCACACTGCTGTTGATTTATGTCGTTTTACAAATTTTTTTTCATTCTTTCACTCCGTTTTCGTCGACTTTTGGAATTCGTTTAAACGAAAATGACAGATTTGGAGTGATTGCGTATGCAGCGGACTTTTGGGGCTGACAAAAATCGAAAAGAAACTCTGGCTTGCTTGACAGAGAATGAAATAAAAGTTTGTTTAGGTGTTCACTCTTTGCCCCCAAATTGAAACGGGAATGACGAAATCACTCAAAAACTTCAGTCCAAATCGATTTATGGAAAACGTTTTGAGGAGTTTAAATGTCAAATACGTCACTCCAACTCTCCAATTCACTCTGGATTTTAGTTTTGGAAACGATATTGGATATACCCATAAACACTATATCACTACGGAAAGTACATAATTAAGTTTTCTAACAGTATTTTTACTCCTTCAATCCAATTTCATCGACTTTTGGAATTTAGTTTAGCGAAATTGATAGATTTGGAGTAATTGCACTTGAAGTGGATCTCTTCCTTTATTTAAATTCTTGAAGTAAGACTAAAGATCGCTCACTGGAATTTTCAAAGGTATTTTGTTTTTTGCTTAAGAAAATTTACTATCAGCACCAGCGGCATTTTTGAGCTGAGATAAATTAGAAGAGTGAGAGTGACAGGTCTGCAAGTAGTAAACTACAGTGGGGACTCTACGAAGTATCGCACAAAGAGGAGACCTAGTTTTTGGAGGTCCTTCCATCCTATATATTCATGTGTTTGTCTCTTTATCGTGACTCATTTTCGTTTCATCGATTTTGTAAGTCACAAAGAGGTGGAAGATTCGCAATATTTTTTTTTCAAACCACTAAGGGTTTCAACATTCGGTCTAAATAAGGTCAGTGCTCTCTTCTGCACTGCTTGAGGACGGATGGAAAGAATTAAGGATGAGGATCTAGAAAAAAACAGAAGAACTGCTCGTTTTAACCTTTCCACTTTTGTCTTCTTTTTTTAGGTGATAACAACTTATATGATTCTATGACTAAATATTTCAATAATTTGATATGAAAAAGGAATTTTGGATAAAACACGTTGTTTTATTTGAGTGTAGATGGAAAAACCTTAAAAGTCTTCAAGTTTTTAAACCTGTGTTATTTTTCATACCATGTGATTGCAAAACTGAGAAATAAATTATTCAGCAAAAAATCTATTAAGTTAAGAACATAACTACAGATTGGGATTCAAGCTTTAAAATACATACATGTTCACTGAAATGGAATTTATTCGTTCGTTAAGCAATTGCTCGATTATTCCTTAAAAAATGGTTTTTATGTACTGGCTTTGTAAAATGTTTGTATACACGAGTAGTTAGATTTTTGTTTGATATGGAAAACTGATATTATCGTCATGATTTGTAATGAAGAACTTTGGATTTAGATTTCAGGGGAAAAAACTGATAATTGATCTTCTTTGTTGTTTAAAGTACTGAAGTTTCGTTTATTATGATTTGCTTGTCAACGGCGGGAAGTCTTATTTGTTATTATTATTTTTATAATTGTTTTTTGTTTTTTGTTTTTTTTTTTTTTTTTGTAGTTAGATCTAAGTATGCCAAATTGATATTTGTATTTTTTTTTTCATTTATTAAGTAAAGAAAAATTTCGAAATATATACGTAATTGAATTGATTTCTATTCAGTTTTAAAAGCCTTGCGGACACAACATTCGTATGAAGTTTTTTTAATTTTATATTTTACTTAGTTTTGTTTATCCATTTCAAAACGATTTTAAAGATTGATTAAGTTTTATGTAAACATTTCTTTTCGTGTTTTATGTATGTATATAGAAGTAAAAAAATTGTTTTTGTTTTTTTTTTTCATTTCTTTTAAATATCTAAATACCTAAATGTAATTGGTTTTTTGTGTCTCTTTTTTTCTTTTTAATTTTCCATTTTCAGTAAACTTGTTTTTATTTTATTTATTTAGTAAAATTAAAAAATCAGCTGGTATTGTCATATACGTCCTATATGTCTCATTTGGTTTTTGTATATTATCGTTTATTTAACCTCCTCTTATTTGTTTTAACTTTAAGTAGCCAAATTATATTTTTTTTATATAAGAAAATTAGATGTCAAACAAACTTGTATTAATGTAGAAAATGTATGGTTTCCTCTTACTTTGAATTAAATTTGTTGTCAAAAAAAATTAAAAATATTTTTGTATTGTCAACTATTTACATCCCTTGTTTTATGTTTTTTATTTTATTTTTTATTTTAATATTACGTTTTACTCAGTTGTTTTACATGTATACTTAAGCATTTAAGAAAAAAAATGAGTTCTTAATAGTAATCATTTTTTGTGTACTATGAGGATGAGGGATTTTTGTATGGAAGTCCCGTAGGAAACTACTTTTAAAGAGTATTCTATTAAAATCAAGTTTTGTAAATCAATTTCGAGAAAGAAAGAGTTTGAACCAAGGAAAATAAACATTGGTGTGCAGTTGTTCCTCTAATTGCATTTTTAAGTTTAGGTTCCTTTTTTCTATGTAAAAAAGAGTGACTTAGACTACAATTTCTTAAATTGTAATTGTTAATATTGGTTGTTCTTTGAGTTATTTAGTTGTATTTATATATATTTACAGATGCGATGGTTATCCGAATGTTAGTCCATCGACGAAGAGATTTGGGTACAGTAAATCTCTTTTAATTTTTTATAAGCACACCCTGCGCGGTGATGTCCACAAATTGTTGATACAGTCCTGAAAATAGAAAGTTGTTTTGATCAGAGTTTGTTTGTAATGTGTGAACCTTGGACCACAGATCTGCTGTCGGTAAATCGTATTACTCAAAACCAGTCTTTTTCCTTAATTCAATTACTACCACAAAATGCCCAATGGGAGAAATGCTCTTGTTTCTTCTCATAAAAGCTCCAGTCTACGTTGGTAGGATAATGTAATAATTGTAATTTATTTATTCAATACAACCATTAGAACACCGTAATTAAGTCGGAATGAGCGCTGTTAGTGACAAGATGGGGGACCGTCCGTAACTACTGCGTGCTGTTGTCATGTGTTATTTGTTCTATGTAGTATTTGTGTAGTTAGTCTTGTGGTGTATCAGCCAAATGGTCTTTGTCGCCCGGCTGCAACCCCCCTACTCCGCAGATTTATGTGTGGAGTAGGTTTCATGTAAATGTAAATGTTATTCAATACAAAAAATCTTTCATTTCTAAAGTGTTATTGAACGGTACACATAAAGAATATTATCCAAAAAAAATTCTAAAAAAAACGTTTCGGGCATTTATTCGATATATCGGCATTCGACAATTGAATTTAAAAGTGGAAAAAAATTTAAATTATTGTTTCTCCCTTTTCCGGCGTTAAGAGCATCGCAATCTCGTAAATATAACAACTCTCCTATTTATTCGCTTCCTCACTCTCTACGTCTACCTAGGTCTCTATCCGCTAGAGACACGGATAACAACATCAGTGCGGAGATCTAACTCTTCCCAACCGTTGCTTCTCTGGGTTAAAAAAGGCAATTGAAAAAAAAGACCCTCCCCAGAAAAACCAAGGTAACCCTTTATAAGACCTAAATCATCCCAGAGTCCTGCTTTACGGTGCGGAAGCATGAACCTTATCGAAAGCGGATGAGAAAACCCTTGGTCGTTTCGAAAGAAAAGTACTCAAAATGATCTTTGGTCCCGTTTGCGAAGACAATGTGTGGAGAAAAAGATATAACAACGAGCTGTACCGGGACATGGGCATTACAGTTCAGGGCTAACCTGAGCCTCAACCAACATCTTTAGCCAACAATTTCGATTTCTCTCTCGAGCTCTCTCCAGTTTTGCACTCTAAGTCGGCTGAGGTCTTTCTTCCACTTGATTGCGCCACCTAAGACGAGGTCTAACCTGTTCGCGATTTCCCTTTAATGTGCTATCGAAGTTGCTTTGAGGCGGAGTGTTGATGTCCATCCACTCTAGATGGCCCAACCATCGTAACCTCGCGGTGCGTGCTCTTCTGGCTATGCCCATGTTGCGGTACAGCTCATAGAGCTCGTTGTTGTATCTTCTTCTCCACACATTGTCTTCGCATACAGGACCAAAGATCATTCGCAGTATTTTTCTTTCGAAACAGCAAAGGGTTTCCTCACCCGCTTTCGATGTCCACGCTTCCTGGCATGATTAAGGTCTTATAAAGGGTTACCTTAGTTTTTCTAGACAGGGTTCTGTTTCTCAATTGCCTTCTTAACCCAAAAAAGCTACGGTTGACAAGAGCTATTCTCCGTTTGACCTCCGCTGTGATATTGATCTCCGTGTCTATAGCGGATCTTAGGTAGACGAGGTCCTGTACTACATCGAAGTTATGTCTGTCTATTTTGAAGTTTTGTCCAGTTCGTCGATGTTCGATGACCTTGTTTGATGACAACATATACTTCGTTTTACCCTCATAAACCATCAAACTCATTTTTGCCATTTTTTCAATGCTCTTAAAAACACTTATGACATCACGCTTTTGTCTTCCCATTACGTCAATATCGTTTGCGTAAGCGAGTAATTGTACAGACTTTTGTAAGATGGTTCCTTTGGTGTTGACGTTTGAGTTTTGTACAATCTTTTCAAGTATGATTTTGAAGAAATCGCATGACAGTTTGTCGCCTTGTCTAAAACGTTTTTCGACATCAAAGGTCATGGTGAGTTCTCTACCGACCTTGACGGAGCAGCGTGAATTCTCCAAAGTCATCCTGCATAGTCGTATGAGTTTTGCAGGGATGCCGAAACTTGACACGGCTCTGTACAGCTCGTCTCCGATATGAAATCGATAAAAAGATGGTGTATATGAATATTATATTCTCGGGATTTTTCCAAGATCTGCCGTAATGTGAAAACTTGGTTTAAAGTTCTCTGGTCTAAAACCACATTGATAAGGACCTGTCAAGTTGTTGACGTGTGGTTTCAGACGCTCACATATCACAGCAAAGAAGAAGCTATTTTAAGGAGGCTTATCCCTCTATAATTGTCGCAATTGTGAGGGTCTTCCTTTTTAGGGTCGGGCATACGATACTGAGGTTCCATTCATCGGGCATATTTTCTTCCGACCATATCGTGCAGATCAGCTGGTGCATGCTCCTTTACAACTCATCTCCTGTTGCCTTGAAAAGTTCGGCACCACGGCCATCTGCGCCTGCAGTCTTACTTGATTTAAGTTTGCAAATGGCTAGCTTAACTTCTTCTTCTTCTTCTAGGTTGGGAGGACGGCATTCATGGTCGTCATCTAAGTTGAATCGGGGAATTCCGCCTGACAGCGGATTTAGTGCGTCATCATCGTTGTTAACCAGTCTGCAGAAGTGGTTTTTCCTGATCCTCAGTAGCGACTGCGTCTTTATTACTTTGTTTCCCAGCTGGTCTCTACAGGATGGAGTTCATATTTGCCAACCCGGCAAGATCTTTTTATCTTTTGGTAAAACTTTCGGAACTCATTCCTGTCATGGCACCTCTCAGTTTCCTCGAACGAGCGCTGCTCATGCTGCTACTTTTTTGAGAGTTCGGTGTTCTTCCCTTTTTTTTTCTGTTTGTAAATCTCGTTATACTGGTCGGAAGCAGTCCCTGTTCTCCTACCTACCACCAGTGAACTCCAGTCGTGTAAACTGTAAATCCTGGAATCTACATGCACAATTGTGGGAAAGTTTAAATATGTTACGGGTGAAACTAAACTAACTGTCTAGATGTGATTACTCCTTTAGCCGCCGCTTACGACAAAGCAAGGAGGCACTGCAGTGATTTTCTAAGCCGTCACTGCACAGACAAGCGGGATAGCAAGTATGTTAAATTAAATCAGACTTTGCCCTCCATTAAAGTTGCAAAAAGAAAAGTAATAAAAAAAGAAAAAAAAGTCAATATACTTACTTCATTTAGTGCATAGCAAGTACTGGTCCATTCTACAAACACAGCAATAAAATCCCTTCAGATGAGCGTTTCCTGATGACACTATAAATTGAAAGCAGTTGTTTACAATTTATGTGGCGAAATGTTGTTTGTCACGAAAGAAAGAATTTAATGGGAATCTCCTAAAGTTTCGTCATATTTCAATCCCTTCGCCCCCATTTAACTGAATTCCACTAAATTCTTTTTATAGTGTCTTCCTGTGTGTTTATAGTGAACTAAGATAGCCTTTAAGCTGTTGTTTTTCTTTCCTTTTGCTATTTATGTTGTTTGTTTCTTTTTTTTTTTCCTTCTTTGGTCAGTAACTAGGTTTATCTTCTGCAGTTTGTCATCATTATCTCATTTTAACATTTCAAAAATGTGCAACAACATTCAAACGAACCATTCATCTTTTTGAGCATTGGAATTGCCAGATGCGGATGTTGTTGTCGTTGTTTGTGAGATATCTTGACCTAATTGCCGGAATTTACCAAGCACCAAATGGGACGGACTTTGGTGGCCATCTTCAATAATTTGTGTTGAGTGCGGAGGTACCCTGATGGTCCCGCAGGGTGATGCCAGTTTCCCGAGTTCGGCAGCGTTGTATGTTCACGTGATAACGTGCCATGCAGCAATTTTGATGAGCCATTCGTTTCTGCTGCATGATGTACTGTGAGAAATTAAAATTATAAAATGTTACCTCCTTGTGATGACATTACACTTACACTGTATCGATGTGTTTTGGTTGCGATTTGTATTGCTTTCACGGCAAATACATATAACCCAACCGGCTATACAAGTGCACATTATCAGCAAAAAACCCACTGCGATTAAAACGAACCATGTCAGGTCAAAGCCGAAAACAGTACTTGAAGTTTGGCCTAAGGGAGAACAAGTTGCATTACATTGTACAATTGATTCCTTTCAAGAGTGACACTTACTATGACATATATTATTATCAACCGATTCATCTGAATTGTCTCCACAATGATTGATGCCATCGCATAACAAATCCGGATGGATACAAAACTCCCTTTGTGAACACGAAAAATCTTTGCACGCGTGTTCTAGAAATTATTTTTAAAATAATAAGGACAAAGAATTATTATTTTTGGGATTCGATTGATTTTCATGTTTCATACTCACTTGGATCTTTCACAGATGTTATCACTAATTTGAAACCATTTGCATCTGTGCCCCAGCCATCGGTGACATATTTGAGGGTGACGAAATTCGTTCTGGTCAAAATTGAACTGACCGTTTGCTTGGTATTTCGACACGATATATCAACCTGAAAAATATAAAGCGTTTTTATTTGTATGTATTAAAGAAGACTGAAACTACTTGTTGTCTGAGAGACCTAAGTATACGGATACACGGTTCAGTCCTTGACTACATGCTGGAAGATAAAGTTTACTGAATACCGTACCGTACCGTATCAGTATAAAAAAGACTGAGTACCTATTTGTGTTGCCCCTTTTCTTATCAAGACATGCATCTTGCAGACATTTATTTGAACGGAAGTGTGTAGAGATGGGCGGTTACTTACGAATTAAGTTATTCTAGTTACCCAATATCGATATTTGATACCAGTTATTCAATATATCAATACTAGTCGGTTAAGTGTGGTTCTTAAATGTAAAAATTCTAAATATCTTGGATCTATAACCAACAGAAAAGCAAATTGTGATCACATCTATTTATCAAGTATGCGTAGAGTCAATGAAGTAGCGAGAAAACTTCGCCATCTTATGTGATAGAAAAATGCCCTCTAAGCTGAAGGGAAGACTCTATACCGCGGCTGAGTGTCCAGCACTCACATATGGTCATTGGTCATGCGGTTCACAATAGGTTCAAACCCCTATGAGTTGTCAAAAAAAACATGGGTTTCAGTCCTAAAGTAACGCTAAACCACAAAATCACCACACATCCCTGTCATTTGAACAAAAATACATGCCATTTGACAGGCCTGTTCATTACCTAAACTCGCCCCTAGGCGAGGTCGAGGGCTAACCCTTTAGTCCGTTCTTTTTTACCTTCGATTTTAAGCGATGTAACTTCGGCTGACATTTTTCGTTCCTAAATGCAAAAAAGTTACGAAATGTAACATCGATGTCGTTCCTAAATGCAATGTTGAAGTGTCAGAATGTTACGTTTCGTAATTTTTTTCAACTCATCTCTGGGACTTGAGTTTCGATGTTGCAAAGTGTAACATCGATTCAAAATACATAAACATCAAACATACACAACAACAACGATGATTTTGACACTACAGCATCGCGTAAAATCGAAAGTAAAAAAGAACGGACTCAGTTTGACATTCAGAGCGAGTTTAGGTTTTTCAACAAACGAACCTAGTGTTGGAAATGTACAAAAAGTATCAGATTTAGTGGATAGCAACTGAAATGAAGATGCTCCATATGACAACAGAAGAAAGTAACAAAGCTCGATCGTATTAGAAGTACAAAAATTCGTGGAAGCCTTTACGTCAAAAATACCTATTTGGAAAGAATAGAGCACGACCGGTTCAGTCGATTTTGTCGTGTTCAAAGGGGAGATTCAGAGAACGTCGACAAAAGGCAAAACAATACAACATTCGGACTGGACTGCGAAGGAAGAAAAAAAAGGCTCACCAAAACACTGCCAGTACAGTGAATGCACCGAAATCTGAATTTGGTTGGCCGATGCAATTTAAGATCAACGCGGCGTACCCCACGAGCGGACAACTAGTGTGCAGCAGTTAAGTGGGTAATCTGTGAACCCATTTTAATTTGCTCAAAACCTAAAAATCAGTCCTGCGTTTTTTACCTTAAAGATGGTTGAGTAATGGATTTAACACAAAATTAGTCTCAGTCTTGTCTGCGCAGACATACTAACCTCACATAACTTCACCAAAAATATACCAGTTGAGGTTGCCCGATCTTGTAGGTAACTCACTAGTTTATAGATTTCGAAATTATGTGAACATAAATCAAGTGACAGCTACTGTCAAAAAGACCAACTTCGAAAAAAGTATTGCCAGATTTCAAAATCTTAGGTTTGTTCGTTGAAGGCCTACTAGGGTCGCCCTGGGGTCGCCACAAAGCGTTTTTGAGAAACCTAAAGTCCCCTGAATGTCAAACTTAATGTTTTTTGAGCCCTAGGGTTGACCTAGGCTTTCCCTCAACTCGGCCTAAGTTTTTGCTGTGGCGAGTTGAGGGCTGTCAAATGGCATGTATTTTTTTTAATGACAGGGATGTGTGGAGATTTATGATTTAGCTGAAAAACCCAGGTTTTTTTGACAACTCATAGAGCTGTCAAAAAAACCTCGGTCAACCCTGGAGAAAGTTCAACGAACGATCCTCTTGATAAATCTATAAGCCATTTACAACTTAAGTATGTCTGTTTGCCCGGGCTTATATTTAAAACGGTAATACCGATTTCTATGAGTTTTTATATACAAATACAATCATTTATAAAAATTCAAATACTTCTGTAATTATTTTTAATTTACAGTAGAAAAAACCAGAGGTAAAATTATAGCCAAATTGGTCACATATGCTCATGAAAAATGTTTGCGAAACGAAACTGAAGTTCAAAACATTTCAAACTCATGTACATAAACGAAAAACAAACTTAGATAAGTAACATGTGTGACTGAAACTCTGATGCATACACACCCAGTAAAAGACGTTAAGCCAAAAAAACGCACATGAATTTTGTTTACTGAAACTAAGTATCTCAAGAGTTGAACCTTTAGCTGTGTATAGCTCTTAGATAATCCCCTACAGAGTTAAACTCGCAACAAAATAAATTTGTATTTCCAAGCTAAAATACATAATACAAAAACCTCTCAGCTTCAGTCCCGCACGTTTAATCAAAACCTCATTAGATATAAGAAAAAAATCTTGATTTGCTGCGTATGTTTTTAATTAGCCAATCTTAATCACATACACATAACAAGTCACTTTCCTCATTCATAAAAATCAAGTTAATCTTTCGCTTAGCATACATCTTCGTTTTTCATAATTCGTCATGTGCTCCAGAGCAAGGCTAAATATTAAAACACGCTTAACAGGTCGCTTCACATGCAAAAATATAAATTGAGGTTAAGACCGAATTGCCACAAGATCTTCACTTTCGTTCGCGATTCATTCATTTCTTACTTCAAGAAAACCAAATCTTGCTGCAAAATGCAACCCAAAAACGATTTTCACCTAAAATTGTGTGTATAAAAAAATCGTAAGCCTCTTCATGTTGTAAATGTCTCCACATGCTAAATCCTTAGAAATCCCTCCCTATCCCAAATAGTCACCCTATCCCCAACGAACAGTAAGAAAAAATAATCAGTCCTAACTACGTTTATGACATGTCATCTACGCGGTTTCAACATCCAACTTCTATCCTTTTTTTACCACGCGTTGTTGTTGTTAACGAGTGTATCCTTCAGAGAGCAAAGGGCAAACCAAAAGAAAAAAAGGGAGTGAATATTTCGCTATGTGATATGATGAAATGGCAGCAATTTATAGCCCAAGGAAAGGGTTGGAACTTGGGATGTTTCTGCTGTTTTCTTGCTGGGGCATCTTACTGCAACTATGTGGTTTTGTGGAAGAGCGATGCAGGAAGAACATTTAGGGAAATATTTTCTCTAAGTGTATCTAAAGGCTGTTCTTCCTTTTTTTTTTTAGTTATTTGTTTTCTTGTTGCATATTTTTTGTACTCTTGCGAATGCGTTTCTTAGCTTGAAGGCATTTTGCAAAACGGAAGTAGTGAAGCTCTTGAGAGCAGACAACTCCTTGCTAAGCGGCTGGCATACAATGGGGATTTGCCAAAACATTTTTTTTTTCGTTTTCTGTGTTTTTGCCAATTTAGTTCCTCCCTGCTCGGCTCGATGACGATGGAAATTTCTTCATTGTAGTTGTGGGATAATATAAGGAAAATGTATTTTTTGTTCTTTATGCCCTTAGATTTGTGTTTTGGATACAAACTTATGTGTATGAATATATGTTTATATGTTTAGGAACGAAATTTGTAGCCATGGAAACTTATTTTGTTTAACAAAACCGTGCTGTGAATCCATGGGTAGAATTTTTGGGCCAAATGCAACAGATTTTTTTTTTTTGATAATAGAGTTTTTCCTTCTATGATACCAAACAATGGGATTAAAATACTGTTATGAAGCATGAATAGATATAATTTAGGGCATTATTGTCTATACGTTTTGCTAATTGAAATTGAGACAGAGGTATACCTTTAGGCAAGCCGTATTCGTGACCCATTTAATTTGTAGGGCTATAATTATAGCCATATTCAAAGTAGATGACTAAAAGCTCACTTTTGCTGCTGCGAGGGTATTCTTGAAAGGAATTATTTCTCACTTAACGATAAAAGAATAAAAGCATTATATTCCTATTCCGATCAGAAACTCTACATTGAGTTTGTAAAACGTTGGGTTTGCATTTTTTCTGGATAAAGACGGTAAAGGTGTAGATAATGATGGGGTAAAGTCGGGGGTTGTAAAAAGGGTGCCCGCCACAACAACCTCCAAGTGCAATCAGGTGGCGGTCACGCCCCCAAAAAAAAGTTACACCCCCCCCCCCCCCCCATTTCATGAAATTCGAGGAATTTGATGAATTTTATGAATTTTACAGGAGTTCTTTCGGCGTGGAGAAAAGTAGGTGAGGGTATGGGATGTCCCCCACAATAGCCTCATAGTGCAAACACGTTGTATTTACCCACCCCCTTCAAAAAAGTTATACCCCCACATGTCACGGAAATTGCTGAATTTAATTCATCAGCACAGGATTTGTTTGGGGATGGGAGAAACATGGTGGTGTTGGAGGGTGCCCCCCAACAACTTCAAAGTTCAAACAGGTGGCGCTCAACCCCTTCAAAATTTTTTTATTTTAATAATAATAGCCAAAAATTCGCACGAATTTTTGGCTATAATTATTTTATAGCCAAAAACTCGTAATAAATCCTTTGCTGATGGATTAATTTTATTAAATTCAGCAATTTTTCTGAGATGGGGGGGTATAACTTTTTCGAAGGGGGTCGGTAAATGCAACGTGTTTGCACTATGAGGATGTTGTGGGGGACATCCTCTACCCTCTCCAACTTTTCCGAACGCCTCTCAACGAAGGAACTCCTGTAAATTTTATAAAATTCATCATTTACAGCGAATTTCATGAAATGGAGGGTGTAACTTTTTTTGGGGGTGTGACCGCCACCTGTTTGCACTTGGAGGTTGTTGTGGGGGCACCCCCTACCACCCCCGACTTTACCCCACCCCCTTCACACCTTTACTCTCATGAAATGAATGAAATGAATGAAATGAATGAAATGAATGAAATGAATGAAATGAATGAAATGAATGAAATGAATGAAATGAATGAAATGAATGAAATGAATGAAATGAATGAAATGAATGAAATGAATGAAATGAATGAAATGAATGAAATGAATGAAATGAATGAAATGAATGAAATGAATGAAATGAATGAAATGAATGAAATGAATGAAATGAATGAAATGAATGAAATGAATGAAATGAATGAAATGAATGAAATGAATGAAATGAATGAAATGAATGAAATGAATGAAATGAATGAAATGAATGAAATGAATGAAATGAATGAAATGAATGAAATGAATGAAATGAATGAAATGAATGAAATGAATGAAATGAATGAAATGAATGAAATGAATGAAATGAATGAAATGAATGAAATGAATGAAATGAATGAAATGAATGAAATGAATGAAATGAATGAAATGAATGAAATGAATGAAATGAATGAAATGAATGAAATGAATGAAATGAATGAAATGAATGAAATGAATGAAATGAATGAAATGAATGAAATGAATGAAATGAATGAAATGAATGAAATGAATGAAATGAATGAAATGAATGAAATGAATGAAATGAATGAAATGAATGAAATGAATGAAATGAATGAAATGAATGAAATGAATGAAATGAATGAAATGAATGAAATGAATGAAATGAATGAAATGAATGAAATGAATGAAATGAATGAAATGAATGAAATGAATGAAATGAATAAAATGAATGAAATTAATGAAATTAATGAAATGAATGAAATGAATGAAATGAATGAAATGAATGAAATGAATGAAATGAATGAAATGAATGAAATGAATGAAATGAATGAAATGAATGAAATGAATGAAATGAATGAAATGAATGAAATGAATGAAATGAATGAAATGAATGAAATGAATATTAATGAAAATTATCAAAAATCAAGAAAAATTAATAAAAAATTACATAATGAAAAAAGAATAAACAGTGGATGAATCGAAAAATGAAATCAACGAATTATAGACTGATCGGGTCTTAAGCAACCACGCATTGTTTGACTTGTGATGTGTTTTTCTCCAGATTTATAAATCTGAATTCAAAATCTATTCCACCATAAGAAACTAGTTTTAAAGTGAGTTGCAACGGAAAACTTTTGTGCCCGTGGTAAGGACAGCTAGTTGATGAAATGGAGACTGCAATATGGAGCTAACTCAATGAACCAAATGTTTTCAGTAATAAGCAATAATATGACTTATAACCAGAAAATATAAATTGCGTTAAGTTTCTAGCACTTTTTTATTAATTTTTTTACCCACTTACCTTAGGTGTTGCTACAGCATGCGCTCCATCGTAAACATACAAATGATCATTACAATCGAGTTGCAACATATCAAATCTCAGCATAAATCGTTGCAGTATCGAATGCGTTTGGAACGTAATGATACAGTCCAAATTGCGCTCGTTCTGTGACCACAGCACAGCGCCATCAATCTTTCTATATAATTGCTGCAGAAAATGGTTCTTACACAATGATTGCATATAATCTGAAAGAAAAAAGTAAAATTCATTCCTATAAAATTGGCTTCAGTACGAACTTCCTTTCAACAGAAACTAAAATCTATTGAATTTATACAAAACAAAGTTTTTCCTCGGAAACGTTCCTCGCAGTAAAAGAACAAGAAACCGGCATTTATCTTCGACACTACCTTCAGCAGCAGCGCCAAGCTACAAATCCAGCCAACCATAATTTCCGTAGTAATTTAAATGATAATTTCATATCACCTTCCCGCTCCCACCCTCGCCACACTCCTTTCCCTTTCAACCAAAAAAAGAAACTACCACGCGAGAATGAGAATTTCCTGCAACAAATTTAATTGGCAAACATCCTTTCCCAGCCTTGGAAGGATCCCATCTCGTCTTTCCACTTATTCTCCATCGAACCCATTCGCTTTACATTGTGCACCTGCTTTCCGAAAAGTGCTCGTCGTTTGCAGGTGTAAATTTTACCTCATGTAACACCTCCGACATATCTTTGCGGGCGCGCAAAGTCCATGCTACCCTAACTCACCTCTAGTACTCAGTTTTAAGCTCTGCAATCATGGGGCGGAACTTTTAATGATGTAATTTTACGTTTGCCACTAATTAAGATAGAAAAGCAATCGTGAGTGAGCGAGTGGGTGAGTGAGAGTGGATTGATGGTGTCGCAGTAGTGTCGACAAAGGTGTTGGACCATAGGCAGACGGTTGGTATACCAAAAACAACGACACTTACAGTAGTTGTGGCTTACCGGTTGCGGGAGGGAAAGAAAGCGTTGCTACGCTTATGGCTGGCAGATGCAGCTTGAGTTTTAGAACTTCGTTTTCTCATCCTTTCAAGAGTTTTAAATACTGTGCCCGCCTATATACTCCTCACCTATCTATTCACCGATATAATTTTAACCAAAATGAGATATAGTCTGTCGGTTTCAATGCCGTTAAAGATGTCAAAGTAAAAAGAAAAATTAAAAATGGTGGAGAAAGTTCTTCGAAAGCAAAGCGAATAGGAATTGGTACAAGGAGTGTCTCATTGTGCATATATTTCTCGAACAATTTTGTCTAATTGTTTGAACTAAGTTTGACTATACCAAGAACGATGCCTGAGAGACTTATGAAGGTTTGGGTGTGTGCGTTTAGAAACAAAGTTGTTAGGCAATTATTCTAAAAGCTATGTTCAATTTTATATATTTAATGCGTAAACTCTGGGATGCTTTTGTTTATTGTATTATTACTTATTTTTATTACAATATTTTTTCACAACAAAAATTGATTAAAACATTTTTTAACTCTTAATTTAACTCTTAAGGTCTGTTGGACAAAGTCTGTTGACGCCAAAATTAAAGTGATTTAAAGCACCAAAGCTCACTAGCCATGATCGGCTCTGATTTTGTTTGATTTCATAAATCCCCTTGATGCCCTTTTGGCGCAAACTCACTGTGAGTTGTAATGTGTAGAATGAACTCAAATAGAAAATTAAAATTTCATTTGATCATCGATGGGTGCTTTGCTGTGGTGCTTTGTTTTGATGTATCTGCTGTACGGGTTTTTGGGTAGCATATGATTATGTTGTTGTTCTGTCTCTTCTGTAGCCAATATTTAATTATTAATTAGTCGAAAAAACCTAGCCACTACCATTAAAACGATGAAAGGTGAGATGATCTACCTTATTCTTAAGCAATGCTTTTCAAACCGAAAAAATATAAAACACAATTATCTTTTACCTACACAAAGAGAAAATTTAAGTGAACTGTATAGCAATATAATAAATAAAAAAGAGAAAAAATTCACAATGCAGGAGTTTGTCCTACTTTTACACTTGTGCCTTAGACTTTATTTAAGTTTCAATTGAATAAAAAAAAAGTTTTCAACGATTTGGCCCAGTTCCCCAGCTATGTCTTGTTTTCTTTCAACAAAATACATGAATTTTCCATTAAAGATCACGGCTAGAGCCCCGCCAAGTTTAAACATGCAATTTATTTGGATAATAAAAGTTTCTGCCGGGAGCCAACTAACTGTTCATCAAATATCAGTAACAGTTTCAAAAAAAAAGCCTAAAGTTTTTTCTTGGCATCAAATTCAATGAGAAAATAAAATCGCAAAAACAATTTCCCAAAGGGACATCTTATACAATCCAAAATAAAAGACAAAAAAAAAAGAAAGAACGAAGACATATAAAGGACAAGATGTTCTTTTTTTTTTGGTTGAAGAAAATAATCCTTCAATCATCCCCTTTTGATGAAGGATAATCTTTTGGCTAAATTCTTTCATATCGCATGGGTAAACGAGAAGAACAACAACAAAGAACTAACAATAACTAAACAGAAAGACTGGCAGACAAAATGCCATCGCACAGGATATAAATTGATGAAAACTTAAAAAAGAATAAGAAAAAAAAACAGAACAAACCTGAAAAACAAGCGTAATATTAAAGCAAAAGAAAAAAATATATAAAAATAAGGAAAAAAATATTTAGCCGAAGATATCGAGAACGAGGCCGTGTCATTATACATTCCTACATATGTTGGATGGATTTTTGATTTATAAGGAATTGCGATGGTGGTTTATGATTGTGTTGATGCCAGCCATTGGGAAAAGTTATCATCACCAAAGAACGTAGGAGTACTTTGATAAAGATGTCATGGAATTTCAGTTTACATATGTGTCTTTGTACGAAGTCTGGATTTCAACAGACTTTTCGTGTTCAATTTTTGTTTTCCATCTCTTCTTTGAAAAAAACGGCCATGACTTGGAAACGGCAATCAGGATAAGGAACCAGAACAAAAACCGTTGTAGATTGGCTGCTAGTGTAGAAGGTTATGGGTTTGAAAGGTGGATTATTTCTTTTTTAACGCAAACAAACCAAAAACAGTGCTACCTAATTATCTTAACAGGCTGTGACATTGATGGCGGTATTTTCAAAAAACAAGAAATGTTTAGTTGTCCGGATCGATCAAGGACAGCAATAAAAGTTTTTTGGTTCAAGGGCTTACGATACTGAAACTCAGTTTGAAAATAAAAGCAAAACTTAATTGGTCATTCAAACCCAATAGAAGATAAGGTCAAAAGAAGGTTGAAGGTGTTTGTTAAAATGAACTTTTTTATGTACATATATGTGCAGGCTCCCAGCTCCCACCTGCCAAAATAGTAAGTGCGGGTGTTGACAAAGGGACGAAGAACAATAGAGCAACACTCTGCGAGTATTGATTGACTGCCCGAATCTCAGTGGGCTGAGAGAGCTTATGGCGAATGTCGCATCAGCGAATGGATTTTGTTTACAGAACCAACGTTGAACTTCGGGAATCAAGAAGTAGAAACCCCTAAACGAGCTACTTTGAAATATAAAGATGGTTTTGGATGAGCTCCTGACGAGCCATAGGCTGCTTTCAAAAATATTCAAGGGCATTCCTAAAGGAGCTGGTCTTCCAGGTTGGGAGTTGAGTGCGGTTTATCACAATGATAATGATATCACTGTCGATGATATCATTTAGTTGGTCAACGGACCACGTGCGGCCGGAAAATTTACGGAAGCCCTTGACTGCTGCAAAACTGCCATCCAAGAAGTGTGATGGACTGGGCTTAAAGAAAATGAAAAAATGCGACTAGAATGTGGCGACCGCTACACACGGTGATCAAAAGACGGTTAATAAGCGTATTTTGACAATCGTCTTCAGGGCAACATGTTATCATGTGTAACTTATGAGCTATGCCCAAGACGATTTTAACCTAAAACTAGGGAAGGAGGAGGTCTTTGGAAACACAATCGATAAGTTTGGTCTACATGCATGTGCTACATGTGTTCCCCTCATCTCAAAATGTGCTTCCCTCATCTCAAAATTTATAAAGGTGAACGGTGATTCCCAGATCAATTAACCGTCAGTCAAATCGACCATGTTGTGATCGACGCAAGACATTCTTCCAGTATGATAGGTGTCTGATCTTTTCATGGGGACAATTTTGACTCGGACCACTGAAAATAAGGTACGAAAGGGGATATCCTGTTCACGACTCACGCGAACCAACACTGTGAAACGATATGACGTCTAAAAGCTACAATCCCAAGAGATTGCCAGTGCCCTTTCCAATCGAGTATCGCTCCATTTATCCTTGAATCCTTTACCACAAGAATTAAGTATTGAATATCAGTGACAGACTGTCGCTCCAAATATCCTTGAATCCTTTACCACAGGAATTAAGTATTGAATATCAGTGATAAAAAACAAAACAAGCTATCAGATCCTCAGCCTCTGATGTTCTAGGTTTCAGTCGGGCCAGGCTTAAAAACGAATCCTATTTTTTGATTAAGAATGCAGCCAAACAAAAAGCACGACAAATGTTGATGCAAAAGAGAACAAGGGCTGCTTTCGACCAGTATAACGAGATTTACAACGAGAAAAGAAGAGAAGAACACCGAATTCCCAAAAAAAGGAGCAGCTTGAGAAGCGCTCGTTTGAGGAAATTGAGAGATGCCATGAACCTCAGTATCGATGCCCGATCCAAAAAAAAAAGGGAGGGTCTCCCTTGCACAAATTGTAGAGGAATAAGACTTATAATAGTGTCGCTTATAAGATCTTGTCTGCTGTGATATGTGAACGTCTGAAACCACAAATCAACAACTTGATAGGTCCTTATCATTGTGGCCTTAGACCAGAAAAGGCTACAATAGACCAAATTTCACGGCAGATTTTGGAAAAAAACCGAGAATATAATATAGATATACACCACTTTTTTATCGTTTTCAAGGCCGCGTCTGGTTGTCTAGTTTCGGCATCCCTGCAAAACTCATACGACTACTATGCAGTATGACTTTGGAAAATTCACTTTGCTCTGTTAAAGTCGGTAAAGAACTCACCGAGACCTTTGATGTCGAAAAAGGCTTTGGGCAAGGCGACAAACTGTATTGCGATTTCGTTAACATCATACTTGAAATAATTGTACATAACTCAAACGTCAACGCCAGAGGAACAATCTTTCAAAAGTCTGTACAATAGGTCTGTTCGTTGAACTTTCCCCAGGGTTGACCCAGGTTTTCTTGACAACCCCATGAGTTGTCAAAAAAAACTGGGTTTTCCAGTCCTCAAAAAACGCTAAACCACAAATCGCCACACATCCCTGTCATTTAAATAAAAACACATGCCATTTGACAGCCCTCAAATCGCCACAGCAAAAAGCTAGGGCGAGTTTGGGGAAAACCTGTGGCAAACCTATGGCTCAAAAAACACTCAATTTGACATTCAGTGCGAATTTAGGTTTCTCAAAAAACGCTTTGTGGCGACCCCATGGCGACCCTAGGGCTTCAACGAACAAACCTATTGACTGACCAAAAAATCGAAAACAGCTTTGGGGAATATTGAGATTTAGAAAAAAAAACCAAAAAGTAAAAGAAAAAACTATTAATTCGTATAATCAGCTACGTGATAAAACATTTCTCTTCCTAAGAGTTTTTCAAAGAATTATTTCTGATGTAACAATCTCCCAAGAATCAGATGAACAGAGAGAAGAACAACTAAAGATACCATGGATATTGTCCTTTAATAAAATAGGCCAACCCCATGAACTCCATTATGTGCAGATAAATGTTCTCCATAGTTGTGCCATCTGTGAACTCATTCTTCATAAACTAGGTATACCAACCCTTGGGCAATGGAAATGGAAATGGATTACTTAAAAATAAAACACCATGTCCAGTCCAGTCTATCCAACACTTTAGTACATGACCCCATCACGCCACACGGTCGTTCAAATTGCCTCCTTCACGTCTCACGAGTAACTTTCAAAGAATTTAATTTTTCTTTTTCTTTCGTTTATATTCTCTTCTTTTTTTTATATAATATTAACAGGATGTAATTAGCAGTCTATAAAAGTGATTCTCGGCATTTTATTTTTCAATTTTTAGGGAGTAGTATATGTGCGAGAGACCGACCAACCGACCGACGCCGACGTATATAAAAGTTTTGATTGTACAAAGATTCTGTCAAAAGTTTTCTTTTTCTAGATGCCAGCCAGATGCCTCTAGTTTCATATTTCACTGAAAGGAAATGAGTAGAAAGAAAAATGTCCTCAAGGAATCTCGCTCGATGGTTTTGGAGTGAGTGGGATGGGGTGGGGGTAGAAAAATACTAGTAATCAGATTATGCCGAGTGTGATCCAAGAAGAATAAAAAATAAACGAAAATTGGGTTGAATTCCACCATGAGAGCCCAACTAGGCCACACGCCACACTCACTATAGAACTCTTTGGTTCTATACTTGTCATCTCATACGTTTACATTCACAATAAATTTTAAATTGAGAAGGAGGAAAGGAAAAAATTGGTTTTAATACTCACAATGTTTGCTCTTTTCGGCCGTGACCTGATGCAAATTGAATAAAGATAAAAATACGATTAAAGTTAAAATCCAAGATGGTATGGTTGATTGACGTTGTTTTTGATCCGCATTCTGCCTCGGTTTCTGGTGATGATAGTTAGTGTCACGCAATTGATATCTGCTGCTGCATTCTTCTTTCAAATCCAAATCACTGGATGTGATAGGTGGCCCTGGGCCACACGATGTGGGAAAAAGCATTTTACTCCTTACTTATGTGCTATTTTGTTTCTACACTACAGTAGTGATTACTCATACTAATAATTGAACTTTTTGCTACCATCGGATTAAGCTAAATGCGTTTTTATGTTGTTTTTGTTTTCAATTCAAGTTGCTTATGTTGATTGAATGCCCGGTACTATACTCGATGGCATCTGAAAATAAAATGAATAATATGTCAGCAAACGAAATAAGTTTTTGAATTATTTATAGAAGGTTATCAGCCTAGCGGTGTTGATCTCACAGTAATTTTATTTCAAAAAGAATTTTGTATTTGCCGTGAAACATTAAACAATAAAGTAAACAGATTAAGAGAATTCAAAAAAGTGAGATTAAAAAACTAATCTGACGAAAAAAAGTTAAATTAGCATATCATCACACTGCTCGTGCTTAGAAATATTGAAAAAAAAAATTATCTGCGATACACAGACGAGCATTGGTAATTCAACAGATGACTGTTGTCAATAAGTGAATTATAAAGGAGAGTGTTTTTCTTTCTTTGATATTCATCGGAAGTTGAACATGGTAATCGCTTCCAATTTCTCAATTATGTGGAAAATTCAAAAAAAAAAAAATCTTTCGCTGTTCCAAATACATTCAAAGATATTTGAATGTTTTTTTTGTTCATTTCTTTCCTTTTATTCAATTTATTTAAAGCCATCTTTTCGCATGTTTAGTTCTTTCGTAAGCATTAAGGTTTGATTAACTTAAGCTATTCTTAATTAGAACAAGTTTGGTAAAGCTATTCTGGGTGTCTCTCAAATATATGCTTTGAGTACAATTAAGGCCAGAATACTCACTAAAAATAAGAAATCATTGTAGAAAAACCGCCTTACTTATGTCACTTTCCATTGGACGAAAAGAACCTTCCAGGAGCGTCCAGAAGCATTCCTAAACCGTTCCATTGGTGCAAAAAGATCGCTTCTCATAATTCTGAGGAGTGACAGCCGCTTCCCGATTTGAAGTGAGAATCGCCTCAAAAAGTACGAACACATGTTACTCAAATGTCAAAAAGAAATTTTCTTCGAGGAATATTTTTTAACAGCCATAGGTGTTTCACTCACACCAAGGCAATTACGTTAAACTGAATAGAAACAATTTTGGCTAATGTCGCTTTCCATTGGTTTCACTCGGGGAACCACTCATTTGAAAAACCAATGGAACACCTACAATTATTTCTGTTCAATTTTGACAGATTGTCTTTGTGTGAGTGATACACCTATGGCTCATAAAAAATATTCCTTGAAGAAAATTTTGATTTTGACATTTGAGTAACATGTACATTTGTGCTTCTTGAGTGGATTCTCACTTCAAATCGAGAAGTGGCTGTCACTTCTAAGAATCATGAGAAGCGTCCTTTTTGCACTAATAGAACGGTTTGAGAATGCTCCTGGACGCTCCTGGACGGTTCTTGTCGTCAAATGGAAAGTGACATAAGTGTGTTGAGGTGGAAAGCCTTTGAGCCGGGGTGTTAGTATCCATCCGCTCCACATCTCCTATCTATCGTAATCTCGCGATGCTTACCTACTCTTCTAGCTATAGGGGTGAATCTCATACCGTTCGTTGTGGAATCTTCCTCACATACGGTCACTCTTTCGCACTGGATGATCAATATCGTTTCTTGGTTTACCTAGAGCGCTTTTGATTTTTCAATTACCTTCTTTACTAAAAGTAGCAGTGATTGGCAAGAGTAATTCTCCTTACGATATCCGCACTGATGTTACTTTCCGTTTTTATAACATATCTTATTTAGACCAAGTCATGTACTATCCGGAAGTTTAGTCTCCCAATTGTGATGCTTTGTCCAGTTCTTCGATGTTCTCTGTCCTTGTTTAATAATACTTATAATACTTTGTTTTCGCGTCATTAACCATTGAACTCATTTTGCGGCTTCTGTTGCAATTGCAAAAAGTCCTTGGATATCACGCTTACTCCTTTACGTTTCGTCGATTTCATATGCACAAGCGAGTAACTTGTACAGACTTTTGAAAGATGATATGCCTCTGGTATGAATTTTACACATTCTTTTAAAGTTTGATGTTAAACAAGTCACATGGCAGTGTGTGCCTTGTAGAAAGTCTTTCTCGACATCAAAGGTCTTGGTGAGGTATTCTTTACCGATCTTGGTGGAGCAGCTTGGATTCTCTAAAGTCATCCTGAATAGTCGTACGAATTTGCAAGGAAGCCAAAGCTAGACATGACTGCTCTGTACAGTTTATCTCTGTAAACATCACCATACGCAGCCTTGAAAGTTATAAAAAGTGGTGTACATCGATATTGTATTCCTTGATATGTTTTTGTAAGAAAATTTGGTCGGTTGGGAACTTTTCTGGTCTCGAACCGCAATTTTTTGACGTTGGATTTCATACGTGAGGATTTCGGGAGGGAAGGGGACTCGGTTTCTCAAAACTTCTTTTTAAAGCCATTCAAAAAGTAGGTACTTGATAGATTTACTTCAAACTTTGCGTTTTTCTAGACATAAAATAGCTCCCCCATGTTTAGTTAAGAATTTTGTTTTACGTTCAGGTTGTTTCCTAATCACAAAATGGCGGAGTTTTTGGTGGAAATAACAATTTACATACACTTTAGATGGCCACCTAAAGTTATAATTTTTAAATGAAAAGAAATAAATAATCGGGGAACGTTGGGGGAAGATTTGATAATAATTTAACTAAGTTTGAATTGCTTTTTCATTTTTGATTCTAGAAGAAGTTCTGTTATCGGCTTATGCCTCAAACATATTTAAAAGAATGCTCCATATTGTACGAAAGGTTTAAATAAAATTAATCAATTCATACTTAGGCATGCTTGCAGGTCAAACCGTATCGTTCAAATCAACTGATGATTGCTCCTTTCTAATTGATCTCCAGTTACCTTGAAAAGCTTGGCGTCAAGGCCATCTGTACCTGCATTTTTATTTGATTTAAACCTACATATAGCAAGCTAAACTTCTGCTGGGTAAAGAAGATGGCATTCTTGATCATCATCCAAGTTGAATAAGACACTCTGATTGACAGCGGTATTTGTTTCTCCATCTCAGTTGAGCATCCGCAGAAGTTGTATTTTCAGATCCTGTCACTAGCTTCCCTGCTGGTCTCAACAGACTTAAGTTCGACGTCTGCAACACTGGCGAGATCTTTTTAGCTTTTGGTAAAAAAAATTTCTCAATTTCCTTAAACGAGCGGTTTCTTTTTGAGAATTTGTTGTTCTTCCCATCTTCTCTTCTTGTTAATCTCGTTGTACTGGTCGAAAGCAGCCCTTGTTCTAATTGCATCAACGTTGGTAGTCGATCGATCCAAGGAAGATGGCATCTATGGCATTGGTGCTATGTATATCGAGGAGCTTTTGAGTTTATGAATTTCTTTTCTATGGAGGCATGAGCGTATATCAGGCACTTGTTAACGAATTTTACATGTTTTTTAAGGATAGTAAGGATAGATAGGTGGTGCCCGTGGCGTAATGGTTAGCATGTCTGCCTGTTACGCGGGAGGTTCGAATCTCAACAAAAGCCAAAAATGTTATTCCACGTATATCACCTTTTGCGAGGAATTGGAAAGTCCTCCGATAATAAATTCATTGCCATGAAAAGCACTTTCTTGATTAGCCGTTCGCAAACGACAGAAAATTGTAAGTTCCTTCCATTCTCCATATGGTCGTGAGAAATGCGCTAGGCCCAACGCTCTGTTGCGCCACTCTATTTAGTTCTATTTAGAATAGTCAAAATATGCTTGGTAACCATATTTTGGATCATAACTTTATCCCTGAATCTACTTTCAACGACAAATCTGCCGAAATATGAGTTGTTTTTGTTGTCTGTAGCAGTCACCATACCCGGCCCATTCCATCGCACTTCTTGGACGGCTGCTATGTTTTCTTTTCAGTCAATGGCTTCTGCAAGTAGTTCGTTAAAGGACCTTAAGTTCCACGGGCAAATCTGGAAATCGTTGTCGTTTTTTCGTTTGCAAGTGCGAAATACACGTTGATATCGTTATTGTTATCCAAGGCTGTTGGTTGTTTTGTGCTATAGTTGCTGGTTGTTTTACATGTTTGGATAGTTAATCCCACGCTAAACTCCTAACCTGAATAACCAGTTCCCTTTGGAATGCCCTTGAATATAAAGGACAGAATAAAACAGTGTCACCACCCTGCTGATTGGATTAGATAGGATTGAAAGAACCTTGAAAGGCATTTAAACCAAATATTTCGGAGTAGCTCATCCAGAGGTTTCTGCTTTTTAGCTGCTGAAGTCCATCGATTGTTCTGTAAGTCGAAATCTCAACGTTGAAGTCTTAAAGCGCAAGTTGTATCAAACATATAAATGTTCTGCGTCTTGTGAAAAGAACATCTTCGGTTTTAAGAGGATTGAAGGAGAAACCGTTTCTAACACACCAGGTGTCAATCAAATTTGAGAAGTCTGTTCTCTGGATCAAAAAGCTTTGGGATTGGATCCAAACGAGAAAACAACGACGTTGCGTTGGAATATGTTTAGTCTTTTGACCTCTTTAAGTTGATAGTCAATCAGCATGCACCACAGAATAGGAAATAGGACGCCATCTTGCGGAGAGCTCCTAATCTTTCTTATTGTCCGCACTCCGCTTCCCAGCATGAATACAAGTCAAAGAACTTCGTTGTAGTTTCCTTGTATCAAAATTGTTTAAATATTTCGCTTGTTTGTTAAATTTATCTTTTCAACTTGTCCAAATTTATTCACTAAACCACAAATTATTACCAAAAGTGAACCAAGTGAATCTCTGTCCAAAGCTAATATATAAAAACCAATTAATGTCACAAATATTTCAAAGAGCAAAGAATATAAAAAAGAACTGCGAAATGCCCTTTATAATTTTTGTGAAGTTCTTAAAAATTTGAAAAATTGAAACCAGTTGATTTACAACATAGGGTGGGCAATGACACGGTACATGAATCTTATGTCATAATACAACGCACAAGAAAAATAATCTAATACCAAATTCCACTTTCACTTGAAAACCATCAAACTCGGGTAAATTGCATATAGCCTGTGCAACCTTTCTCTATTGAAACCATAAAAAAACTAGGCTTCTCCATAACAAAATCAAATAAGTAGGTACCTACACTTCGTCTACTACGCTTCAATAAACAAGAATGAAAAGAACATAATTTAAGCAATTTTGATTGCATTATCATTGTCCAACGTCCGTCCTTCAATCACCCATTATTATCACCCAAGAAAATGACCTGCCCGAAAGAAGAAACACAAAACAGACCCCACACAACATAAAATTCATTCACACTCAACCCATTTAGTGTACGCAAACGACCCCAAACACGATAAAAAACAACCACACATAGGTGGCTGCTCGCTACCTATCATTATGCATTTGAACAAGGCTAAGTATACAATACACACAACGTTTAAAAAAAAGAACAACATAACGGTTTACAAACCCCTTTTTTACACGATTAAAAAGTGTGGAAAAATAATGCGACTAAACAAATACTACACGGTCACTATGTTATGTTATCAACTAAAAGATCTCCATATAAAAATATTAAGTTCATCCATAAAAATGATTCAAAAAAACAAATTGCTTTTTTTCAGGGGCAAATAGCGTATACGTTCCACATACGATCCACACGAACGTGTGCCTTGTAAAGAAGGGGGTTTATAGGAAGTACCAACAAAAGAGACAGCAATAGTAAAGGACTGAGCAAACTTAACAAAAAAAAATGAGCGAAAAATTACTGCACCCCCATCACACGCCCCCAACTCAAAAAAAGAAAATTAAGGATTAATTTTTCAAAAATTTTATTTTTCTTATTTTTAGGTATAATGAGGCATCAAAAATAGGTATTCACCTTGAGCTTCCAATCCCGAAAAATTTAAGTCTTCCTTGAAATACTGGAAACGGGAAACGGGAATTTCGTACAAACAAAACGCTTAAGAATTTTTCCTTTTCAATAAACTTTCAAATGGCGCCCGACTTGAAATCAACTGAATTTCAAAATTTTATATTAAAATTGCACTAAATATCTCAGAAATTACTTGCAAAATGCTCACAAATGCACAAAAATAAAACACAATCATCCCTAAGGATAGAGTCCATATTGATTATATTCTTCTTGAGGTTGCTCCCATCTTTTCAAATTCGTTTTTCTTCTTTTTCTTTATGGATATGGACAGCGAAGAGGAACGGTTTTTCAAAAATGGAATAAGTAGGTAGGTACCGTTTTTCAAAACTATGTTTGACACTTTTAATAACTTTCTTCACTTCATTTCACTTTAATAAAACAATTCACGTTCACACATCCCATTAGAAAAAAAGTGCAATGTTTTTCTCAACTTTTTCGGATCAGAACGATTCGCAGCAACATTTTCATAGTTTTGCTCGTGGCCGCCGCCGCACTCAATTTAACATTTTCATTTCTACTACCCTTACGAAAAAAAGAATTGAACCAAATTTAAAACTACATGCTACAAGCTAACGTAGCTACGGAAAAGAGATGGAAATAAATACTCACTTTCTGACTAACACTGCCCGTCTTGTTCGGTATGTGTACTCACTTTAGGAGTTTATCGTTTTTGTGTGTTTCGTTTTCTTTTTTCTTTTTTTTCAATTCTAAACTTTTCTCCCATATCAACCCTTCTTTTGCAAAGTGGGTGGTTTGAGCGATATAATATTCTCTCATTCACACTTCTTCTACTTCTTAGACTACATAGGATTTTGATTTTGTATCCGAGAAAAAGGAAATCTCATTCTCTGAGCTGAGTGCCAACAACTACTATCGGTTTTGGAAGGCTGTGGTGTTGGACATGGGAAATTTGTTTGGTGGTTGTTTGGTCTCCCATTCCAGTTATTTCATTAACTTATACACGCCAGTAATATTAAGAGACGGACAACTTATACTTAATCATGCATGCATGCATCTAAACGCGGCGCCGCTACTTCGAGGGTGGTTACTCTTGCAACCCCACATTAAAAAGACTTTTTTTTCTGCTTTGTATCTTTATTTTATTGTTGCACCGATTTTTAATTTCTCCGGACAATTTTTATTTTTTTTTAAATTTCAGCATGAATTCTTGATACAGAAGAATAGTGCTAAAAGTGAAAACTATTTTAAGTAACTGTGTCAGTTTCAATTGTTTGTTTTAGCAATTCATGGTTTTTGGATCCGGTTGGTATAGAAAATATGCAAAAAGCGACATCTTTATGTGAGCTTAAAACATTTTCCTACTGCTAAGTGGATGAAACACAATACGCAATTGTTAATTGTGTAGCAAACTAATGGGGTACATTTTGCCCTTATTCAGTAAAATGCATTCAAGGCCAATAGATCTGGAATTTGGAGGGAGAAGCAAATTCTGTATGGACACAGCTCAATACACAATCAATCAGTCTAGATAAATGAATTTGGCCGAAACTTTGTAATGCAGTGCATATTAGTAAAATTTGTGTTTCCGTTTAGCTCCGATATTAATTCTTTCTTACTTTATTTACAAGTAGGTACCTACAAAGTATCGTCGCATTTTTTGTTTTCTTTTTTATAATAATTAGTACACACATCAAGGAAATTTAGAAAAAAAATTTAATTTATAATTAGGGTGGCGCAACACAGCGAGGATCCCCTGGGCCTAGCGCATTTCACACAATCATGCCTTGTGAAGGAATAGAATTTAGAAAAATAGGAGAGGATTTAGTAGGAGACACGAATGCACATTGGTTTTGAATTTCAGTGAATCGTAATGCCGGGGAAAACACAATCTAGTATAGCATTCCTTATTCAGGTAGTGCGGCTTAAGTATGAATTTCTTTACTTTACTGTATATCCGAAGTTGGGTTCATTGTTTGAATTGTTTCAGATATGTTTAAGAGAATCAATCGATTCTAATAGCGTTTTTCATTGAAATTCGACAGATTTTTTCTCAAATCGAGAACTACTCCTTTCAATGAAACATGTTTTTAAGTTTTTCCTAGTATTGCAGGTTAAATTGATGTTCACATATAGGAATTCATATTTTCACATTTTGTAATTTAGTTTTTTCCAGCAAATTACTGATTTCTAACTAATTTGTTCATAATTTTCAACAATTTTTTGAACCTAACGCTGACACAACAAATTTAAAATTATCAAATTATTTTACATTTAACGTTTGACAGAACAAATGTTTTTGCATATATACGTGAACTCAGAGTAGATCTCCCAACCAAATGGGAGTAGATCTGTGGCGTTTAGAGTTACTCCGGATCTACTCTATTTTTCAATGAAACATGAAAAATAGAAAAAGAGTAAATCTTTTCACAAAAGGAGTAGAGTAACTCCTTTCGTCAATGAATAACGATATAAGATTGAAATATCACCTATCAATCTCAGCCCGCTCTTTTGAAGCCCATCAAGTAGGTGCAAAGAAGTTTCAGGAGCACCTGACCAGATATGAGAATTATGCTATAGTTTTCGGCAGATGTATTATAAATAGTAGCTAGATAAGGATGGGTGAAGACTTTCCCGCATCATTTTAAGATACCTTAGCATTTACATTAGTTTTGGCGAGATCATCGTTTACACCAAGTACCAATACCAAGTACTGACAGCTTTTCGGTTTCTTGGATGCAGGTACCATTCATAGATACTGGCAATGGGGAAATGATAAGCTTTAAATTCAAGGTACAGCATTGAGTTTTCGAAAGATTGAATTCTTTTCGGTTTTTATTACTCCATGTAACAATGGGCTTATCATACTGTAATGTACACCCAACATTTATACCAATTTCCTAATTGAAAACGTTTAACCGAAAACCGAACTGGCAACACTATAATGGAATGGTGTAATGGAAGACGTTGGTTGTGAGTGTGTGTGTGTGTGCAGAAATATACCGGGAGGGGAACTTGTCTAGACATCATGGTTCATAGCAAAACTACTAGAAAGCTCTCGATATTTCACACTTCTATATAAAGAGGAAGCTGACGCAACCAGAGGTCAGTTTTATTTAGAAAGTGATAGTGTGAATATTGAATAAACGTGATTATTAGTCGAGTTGTATACCGAAAGTAGATATTGAATAAAAGTAATAGAATTAAAGTAAAGAAAGGAAAAGTTTTATTTTTTCGAACTAAGCGCACGTTACAATACATAACCGTTCCAAATCCACAGACGTGGAAACGAATATGAAAAGCTGAGGGGTAGTCGTCAGCAACACAGCATTGTTCATTTTCAGATGACATATGCGTCTAATGCATCTTGAACTGCCGAAGAAGTACTCTTTGTTAAAAAAAAAACAACTGTCCAATTAGTCGGACACCAAGCCAGAGCTAATTGTCTGGAAATTTGGCTTCCCCTGCAGGTTTGGATTCAAATAAAAAAGCAAATATTATATACAGTTTCTGCATAGTACATCATACTTCCTAGAAGTGAACATATGACAACGTATAAAGTGAAACCATTTTTTTTTTTCTTTTGAAATCAAACTGTCAGATCTTCAACTATCGTGAATGAAAGACTTCCCGTATATTTCGCATTTGAACTATACATAGGTAAAACGCGGTTTGGGGGTGAGGACAGAAACGTACTACCCGACGCTTTATTTGATGTCAAAGACCAATCAACCCTTTTATTGGTAACCTTTCGGAGGATTAAATTTTCTAAATTAAATCGGAGGGATCTCCGATCGGAGAAAAGTTGCGATAGTGCTACTGATTGTCTTTATGGCAACCAAACTGAAGAAGAACAATTGACGCACTGACATTTGACATCTAAAGGTATGTCAACACCAAAGAAACATTTTTGAAAAATTTCAGAAACATTCCAAAAACATTTCAGAAACATTTTAGAAACAAAAAAAAGTTTCTGAAATGTTTCAAAAATGTTTCAGAAGTGTTTTTATAAAGTTGATTTGGTCTGGACGCTTCGTGAAACATTTCTGAAATGCCTCTGAAATGTTTCTGAAATGTTTCAGAAATGTTTTTTATACAAATGTGAAACATTTTAGAAACGTTTTTGAAACAATGTTTCCTGAAATGTTTCTCTGGTGTGGACACACCTTAAGAATTTGTAAAAACATAATCTATAAGGTCATGCCCTGCATACTCGGTGTTCTAGTGTCAGGCAAACACTTTTTATGGACTGCGGTTAACCAAAAAGGAACAAAGAAGTATGAAAAGCTTACATGATCAAAAAAAGTAGACACATACAGTTCTTTTAAAAGTTTACTATTCTTTTGGATCATATGTCTGGTCAGTTTCCTGTTCACTCTCTTCTACTTGAGTCCGTGACGGTCTTTGTAAAAATCTCCTCAAATTTTTACGTCACGTTCTTTACAGGTTCACTAAATTGAACAATTCGAAGGGCGCAACATGATTCCGAACAGAAACGAGCAGAACTTTTATCCGTGCCGCTGGGCCATGTTCTGTTTAACCGCCTTCATAAAGTAGAGATCGATAAAGACCAACTTTTTATTTGAAGTTCAATCGTGGCTTCGAGGAAAAACTAATTTGTGTTGCCACATGATTTATCTGTATAAAGGAGAATAAACACATTGAAATGTTTTTTCGTGACTTTGGTCTGAAATATTTCAAAAGTTTACTTTAAACTTATTTTCTGTTTTTCATTTTAAAATAAGGGCGTTCAATGGGGGGTCTTCAATAATCGTATTCTGATAGCTTTTTGTTGTTGTTTAGGTGTTAAGCATTTAGCATAGGTATAAACCTAAAATTTATTTAGAGGTATATGAGAGTAGTTTTCGGTATATCTTTCTATTCAAGTGATTTGATGGAAAACCTATTTTTGTTTCATGAAGAAGATGACAATGGCAACAACGTCTCGAATCTCAGTTCTGTAGTTTAGTACTTTTTAGCTTCATCCTGTCAAAGCATTGCTAAATTTTGATTGCGCGCTCTCCAAAATTGGTTAAGAAAGAGTAACACGCAAGGTCATTATAGCACATGCCCCTCAGAACTAGACTTCCATCATCGTCCAGGGGATGGCAAGTTCATATATAGCCATCACTGTCACTCGAGCATCTTTTGTTCTTAGCTCTCACATTATAGCAAAATAGTCCCCATGGTTCTCAGCCAAACAAAAGAACCCTTCAGTGATATGGTATGTGTGTGGATTCCATAGTAATACCAGAGACCAAACGGGGAGATCCTTATCAGAATGGGATTGAAAATGAATGTGACGTTGAGCGCGCCCCAATCGATTTTACGCGCAACCAGAATGAACGTAAAAAGTGTAGAGGTATATTCAAAAAGACTTGTTTCTCTATCTATAAGTGATTCAATATGCGCGTAGGTAGAGTGTATGTTTTTCCTCCCCTTTTGACTTAGTATATTGGATTTGAATACAAGAAACTGAGCGAAATTTATTTCGTTCGATGCTCAATTTTATTGTCCCTGACTCCTGAACCCAAACAGAGAATAGCTCTAATGATAGCTTCCTTATATTATTTGCCCTTGGAATTCGGATTGGTTTTTCGCTAAATACTTTGTTCGGCTTCCGGAATGGTCAAACTGCGTGATGCGTTTCCATGAGTTATAATTGCCACAACACAGTTTAATGGTGTACCGACTGCGAGTACCTTTCCAATATGAATGTAGCTTGGTCAGGTAGATATACATTAGATAACTGCGGCACTCGTCTAATCGAACATTAATGTGACCCGCGCTAATCAGCCACACAATCGGAGTGATTAGTGTTCTAGTTTCTGTTTGGAATATTTTCTTTTTGTTTTGTTGTTTTTTTTTTTATTATTATTATTATTGTTTTACTTTCTTATCAAAAATGTGAAGCATGATTTGTGTTTGTTTTTGTGGGAAACCTGTACCTGGCTTTTGATAGGATTTTGGAACAAGTTTTATCGCAACTTAGGTGGCTTCGAATGTACCGGTATTGGAAATTCTGTGAAATGTTAACGGACTTTTATTCTAATGGTATTCGAGCCAATAAGTTCAATACTCGAAATTGTTTTTATCTTTTTTTTTTTTATTTTTCATCAAGTTGACATTTTTTCCACAACGAGAATGCATTTGATGAGTGACTTTGTAAAGAAGTCAATTGTTAGTATCTATGTTTGGTAGAAAGTGGGGTCTCGCGATTGAATTGAGTTTTTTTTTTGGTTGAAGAGTAAAGCAGCACAAGATTTCCACATATTCGTTTATAAGAAACGATTTTTGTCGTGTGCTTAATTATTGCCCAAATCAGCTAGAGGCCACAAAATGTTAATCTTAAGTATAGATTACCGTGCCTTTTTTTTAAAAGTCCATTGACATTTGTAGGGTTTCATTATTTGATTTGATGGATTTGTTAACGTGTGCAATTTTAAAAACAAGAAACTTTGTACTCTAAAATAAAGGGTTTTCCAATAAGAGTGATATGATTTCTTTTTTTTAAAAAAACACACTTCTTGTTGTTAAGGAAATTCAAATATTTTTGATTTAATGTGCAGTTCAATCAATACATTTAAGTTTAAATAAAACGTCATTCAATTGGCCACCACGAATTCTTCTGTTACAACAAATTCAATTAACCCAATTTTCGAGCACTTTTTCCACTAAATCAAGTCGTATATCATGAATGGCACGTTCAATATTGACTTGTAAGGCTTGAAGAGAATCTGGTTTATCCTGAGAGACCAATGACTTCAAATAACCCCACAAAAAATAGTCTAATGTTGTTAAATCGCAACTTCTTCAAGGTCATTCAATATCACCATTTCTTGAAATAATCGAATCTCCAAACTTTTCTCGCAATAATTCAATTGATGCATTTGCTGTGTGGCACGTAACCCCTTCTTGTTGAAAACAAATGTTGTCAAAATCCACTTCTTCCAATTTTGGCCATAAAAAGTTGGTTATCATCGATATATACCGTTCTCCATTGACAGTAATGGTGTTACCAGCTTCATTTTAAAAAAAAAGTACAGACCGATGATTCCACCAGCCCAAAAAGCACACCAAACTGTCAATTTAGGTGAATGTAATGGTTTTTCATGAATATTTTGTGGATTTTCATCGCACCAGAATTGACAGTTTTGTTTATTTACCGCACCAGACAAATGAAAGTGAGCCTCATCGGGAAAGATGATTTTCTTAAGAACCGTTGTCGGTTGTTCCAATGCAAAATCAAGAAACTCACGACGTTTGCGGTGATCCAATGGTGAAATTGTAAACACTTCTGAATGCAATAAAAAACGAATGACAGATCATGACATACTGCAAATGGCCGAAACGCCATTGCCACTGCAAAATCATATCATACCTATTGGAAAACCCTTTATAATTGTATCCTTTGTACATATTTATACTTCTACTGTATGTGTGTATGCCACTGAGCACCTCCAAAACCGCTGGACCGATTTGAATGAATTTTTTTTTTGTATGCCTTTGGGTGGCACCCTCGATGGTTTAGACTCACAAATCAAACAGGCAGTCAGCACTGCAGTCGGTATCTCTGTTATTTATCTATAATGCAACTAAACGTCAGCATTGACTTGAATGAACTTTTGTATGCATTCAATTAGGTTTGGTCGTGGAATCATGTACAGTCTTAAATCAGCACGGTGGAGTTGCATTTTTGTGTATATACCAGGGATAAAAAATGAAATTTTTCAATTGTACCTAAAATAGTTTTAAATTTGTACTAGTGCCAATTGTGTTGAAAAACAGTTTTTTGATTATGAAAATGAAATAATTGAGCAAAACAAGAATATTTTCAAATATTTTGGCCTCATAAGTTATTACAAGCATTTTGATTATTTATTATGAAACACAATGTCCTTCAGGTGACTTCCATGACTTTGTGATGACTTTAGACTGTAGCTCTTGGGTTTCTTCGATAATATTAGTCTCAAGTGCTTGCATTGTTTCCGAATTCTTGGGATAGTATCGATCACTAGAGTAAAAAAAGTCCCAAAGGGTCAAATCGTAACTCCGAGGTGTCCAGTTGACATAGAAAAGACGAGTGATAACACGGTTTGAGAAATTAGAGAGCGAAAGATCATTCGAGAAGTAGTTGAATTCAAGTAAGGAAGTAAGCCCACTGTTAACGAATTGTGTCTCACATTCTCGTCTGTACGCACCGAATGAAGACTTGAACCGTAAGCATTTCGTATGATACTGACTTTGTCTCAAAATTTCGAGCGCAAACCAAATTTAATCTTGAGTTGAGGGATAACCCAGATCAACCCTAGGGCTCAAAAAACACTCAGTTTGACATTCTAGTTCTCTCAAAAAACGCTTTGTAGCAACCCCAGGGCTTCAACGATCAAACCTATAATGAGTTTTGGGGTAAAATCAGTTCCATCTGGAGCAACTGAGAGTCTCTAACTCACGATATACAATCATCAATCAACATAACATTATCTATGTCTTGTTTGAACAACTAACTGGTCGTATCTTAATTCAAGTGATGGGGTGTTGTCCATAATGAATACGAAGTTGAATTGAAGGCGGCTTTGTCAACATGTCCACAGATGATTTAAAAGAAGACCTGAAATCTCTAATCAATGAGATAATCTTTCTAGTAGTAGAAAGATTATGTTCAACTGAACGCACTGTTCAATGAAGAGCTGACTATTTTGTTTAAAATAAAAGTTGGGTTTAGATTCTTCGTTGAGATCAACGAAATAAAAGGAACGGAAACGCGATCACTGAATGTTTACATTTTCAAAATGTATGACAGTTTGTTGCAGTTACAGCAGAAGTCTTGTGTACATTGTTTTATTTTTGTGTATTCATAATATAGGGAACGATTGCAGAACAAAAGATGAAACTACATATTTCTTATCACAGGTTACTCACTAGTTCACTTTTGACGAGCTTCAACTTGAGGTTCTTATTGGCGTGATGCAATTTGTATAATGACGATAAGATAAGACATCATATTAGTTTCAAGCTTTTTGCTTCAGTTGCAGTATAGATATTTTGCAGGGCTTTAAAAAATTGTATTGCACATTAGACAAGCTCTTATCGCGTTTGGAATGGTCTCGTTAGCTAATGGTAGAATAAACTTGCCTATAAATTGCAACTGCAAGCAAGTGCATTCAAAGCAAGGGACTAGTTTCGAGACCACTCTAAGCCATTGCCAAATTTTCGGTTGTATGCAAATGAAGGCATCTACTTTTTTTTTAATTATAGTTCATTGAGTGGTCTCCTATCATCAGAAATATTGATTACAAATACTTAAAAGCTACTTGTACGTCAAGAAATGCAAATGCAATTGGACGATAAGTTTGATTTACTTTTCAAGCAAATGGAAAGCTATTGAGAATAATAGGTCTATTTCTGTGCTAATCTACAGGGGCGCACAGGATCCCGAAACATCCCAAAAAGTGTTTCTTTGCTTTTTTCGAACTTAAAAGTTTTTCGTTTGTTCACTTCCCCAAAAGCAAGAATTTATAGGTCTGTTCGTTGAACTTTCCCCAGGGTTGACCCAGGTTTTCTTGACAACCCTATGAGTTGTCAAAAAAAACTGGGTTTTCCAGTCCTCAAAAAACACTACACCACAAATCACCACACATCCCTGTCATTAAAAAAAAAATACATGCCATTTGACAGCCCTCAAATCGCCACAGCAAAAAGCTAGGGCGAGTTTGGGGAAAACCTATGGCAAACCTATGGCTCAAAAAACACTCAATTTGACATTCAGGGTGAATTTAGGTTTTTCAAAAAACGCTTTGTGGCGACCCTATGGCGACCCTAGGGCTTCAGCGAAGAAACCTTATGTCGGCCACGTTAAATTGGATGTTTGTGATCAGCTGGTCAACCAGAAATATTCCAAATGCGTTTCTTTATTTTGCATTATTATACAAATTACAAAACTAATAATAAACAAGCTACAACCCCCACTTTTTCCATGGCTTTTCGCAGCCTTTACGCAGAAGGTAAAGAAACAGATTAGGTCTGTTTGAGATAAATTCTTGACACATTTTCAAATCGTTTGGCCAAAACTTAGAAATATAAGTTATCGCTATGGTCATGTTCCACCACTTCTAGATTTCTGCCTGATGAAAAAAACGCTACTGTTGAAACTGTTGTTTGAACCATAAAACGATTTGCATTATTCAGTATTTATGCTTATTATAAGCTTTTCCCTAATGGCATGAGTATAAGTACCACTCTTATTTCAATACTTCCTAGCAACACTTTGGCAATTCTATTAACCGACAACTTGTTATGTCAGGTTAAGTTGTTTGATCAATATTTCCCAAAAAACTGCCAGAGTAAAAATCACAAGTAATTTCGAAAATTCTTTATTGGCAAAATTCACCGTGAATCCAAATTTATTAAGTTATGGCTAAAAAGGGAGGAGCACAACAATTACAAGCAGAGATCAACACCGACGAAGAACTATATAAGTTCCTCGAACGACCCGGCGTTTTAGGTATACAAATCCAAAGTTTGAATGTGTTAACAGAACAAATTTGAAGCATTCCTCTTGTTAGTTTTGGATGTATATTCAGAATGGTGTGGGCCATGCTTAGCAATGGTGGGAAGCTTGAGAAAAATTAAACTTGAGCTCGGAGGCGATAATCTTCACTTAGCTGTGGTAAGAATATGTTTTTTTATGATAACAAGCGCCATACATATATAATTTAAGATTTTATCTTAAAGTGCAAGTCCGATACTATTGAGGCTCTGAAGCGTTTCCGAAACAAAAGTGAACCAACGTGGCTTTTTGCTACTCAAGGAAAATGCGTCAATCTTATGTTTGGCACAGATGTACCCAGGCTAGTGCAAATTATCTCAAATGAGCTCAATATTATGGGCGAAACAAAACGAACTTTTTATCAAATAACTGAATTGCAACCGGAAGAGAGAGCTCGAAGGGACGTCATTGAAAAAGCTCAAGCTGAAGCTCATAAAAAAGAAACCGAAGAAGCTGAACGACAAAGGCAAGAGTATCTCAATTACGTCACAGATGAGATTATGACTAACCTTCCCGACATGGGTGTTACAATATTTGGCCCTCATGTGTCGCGAGATGTTTATAAGAAACTTATGGAAGTCGCTGAAACGCAAAAGATTCAATGCAAAGACCGTCGCACATCTCCACTTTTGCCTGAGTATTTCGATGTAATAAATTTTGCATGTGAAAATCCAATACACCCAGAAGTCCTTGAAAACATGTATAACAAGGATTTGCTAATTTGCTTTTGGAAAGTTTCCGACCAAGAAACGCGAGAACTGAAAGATGTTTTTCAAGCTTATTCAAACGATCTCACTCAACCGAGGAAAGTAGTATCAGAAACTGGAGAAATCGACACCGATCAGACACTTCCACCAATTCTTAATCCACTTGAAATTAAAATAACACGCAAACTGGACGGCTTACCAGAAAAAGAAAAACTCCAAACCAATACTCAGGATTCAGCACAAGTTGAAGACCCACTTACAGGGCTTGTAGGGGAAGATCCTTTGCCAGGTGAAGAAGTTGATGCAACCGATGGAAAGCAGGAAGTAGAGGCACCAAAACTATCCGAAGAAACACAATTAGCTTCTACGTCTTCTGACACTCAAATAATATTAATTCCTGCGGTTTGGGTGCCAACCGATCGTCGAACACATGCAACACTCATTTATGTCTTCTTTCGAAGCCAAACGTCCAGTTTCTTGCCACCGGATCCTGTTCCAGACCCACCACATGTTGTAATGGCATTTGACGCGTACAAAAAGAAAGATATTTTTGATGTTGTACAGAAAAACGAAGAAAACGTTTTGTTGTACGGGTTCTTCACGGATGACAACCCAGAAACGGCAAAGCTCATTTCAAATACTTTGACAAAATACGAGGCAAAGATGCCGCAAATGTAAGTACAGAGGTGTTCTCATTGCTTGAGCACTCTGGCGTATGCGGACCTTTTTTTATTTCGCCGCAATGTCAGTAGGAGAGCATTGACTTGTCTTTGGAAAATCCAAATGCAATAAAAAAAACTCTATTGCCTGTCCGGACGGGGTACGCTCATAAAGTTATATTGGTTGTTTCATGCGGGCCAACGGGGTAATAAATAAAGTTACTGGATGCTCACGACGAAAACTGAATTTTCTGCCAGAGCAGTACACTTTTCCCCACCAGATGGGTTTTGCTCATTACGATATGTCCAACTTGAATCGCAAAATGGACAATTTGAGCCAGGGATGATAACAACGTATGGAAAATGTTATGACGTCATGAGTATTACCCGTTTGGTCAGACACTTAGAAACGATTTTTAGTAAATTTAAAAAAAAATTATACCTATTTTACTTCTATTGCAGAACAGACAAACTCGTTCTTAAAGTCGCAAAGAAAACCAGTCACACGATGTTAGAATTCGCTACATACGGACCATCATTCGTCAGTGCCAACACAGTTGTTGGAAAGCAAGAGGCTTTAAAATTCTTTCCCGACGGGTACACAAATCGTGAAGTTGAAGAAGAAACGGAACTTGAAGAAGAAACTACTAAGAAGAAGAAAAAGGTACGTTTTTCGAAAGAAAAAGCAAGATAAGTCACCTTACAAATATATGTACATATACCTGTACGGCATGTAAAAAGATCAGTTGTTATTTTTATCAAACAATTGATCAATTAATAAGAACACATGTATGCTACTTCTTAAGATACCCACATCAAAAATTTATTTACTCTTCAATTTTAGTCAAAGACAAAGCCTGTTGGAAGCTCAGACCTCGACGCAGATGCAGACGCCAACGCTTCTACACCTGAAGGCGAAGGAGATGAAAGTGTGTAAGAAATTCATCTTGTTTTGAGTATAACTTTATTTTTTTTCAGATGCCGAGGAGGCAGGTGGTAAACAACAAAATGACGATAATTAAAGCCATTACATATAAAACAATTTATTTAAGCTTTATTAATACTTTTTCTTCACTAAAGTATCTACATTATGATCCATGCAAGCTATTTTAACAATAATATATTTAACAGAAATAAATTAAAACACCTAAAATTTTTAATCAGAAATAACTAATCTTGCTTTTCGTTCCCTTAATGTTGAATGCCAATCATCTCTTAGAACCCGCAAGAAACCGTTATCATAACCAACTGCTAATAGTTCGGAAACATGTCTGTTTTGATTGAATTTTATTTGACTCACTCGCATCAATTGGTATAAATTAAACGGTGGGTTTCTTTTGGGACTGTACAGCTCGCGTTTGTTCGAACCCATGATCTGCAGGAAATAAATTTCAATAAGGAAATGATTCACACACAAAATCGATTCACTTGCCCTTCGCACTGTTCCAAAGACCAGGCCATATTGATTATTGCAATCGTTCTCAAAAACACGTTCTCCATCTGGAGGCATCTGCAAACCCTTTCTGCTTATTTTATCGCCCTTTAGAGAAACAATATCTAGTGTTGTTATAGTTTTCTCATCCATTTTCATCCTTTGAGCAACATCCAATACAGCTTCTCGCAGTGGAGTGACTTGAATGTCACCGTTATCTGTGCCTGTGGCATAAGAATTACTCCAAATACTATAGCTCAAAGAGGTCACACCAGTGCAGAATTTGTCGAATCGTCGATTAGAGTACATAATATGCATAGGGCTGAATCCATTGACAACACACCCATCTAAAACAGATAGTCTTTAGTATTTATCAGTCTCATACTTCTCAAACTTACGCGAAGGCATTATATTTCCAAGACCTATTGCTAGATTTTCCCAAACAACAGGCCAGTCTATGTGATTAACGACATTTATTGTAATATCTACGTGGAAAAGGACTGGTTCGGCAATGTCTCGCAAATCGTAGAGCAAAATTTTTCTCAAGGAATTCGTAACGGCCATCCACCGGGGGCCATTCATGTCATAGTGTAGGGCAATTTCTAAAACATTGAGTATATTTATTTAAATATGTACACAAAAGCAAATAAAATTTTGCACTTACGCTTCAACTTAGCGTCTAATGTCCAGAAGAAAGAAATCGGGATGAAAATTCTCTTATTGTTCACAACGAATCGGTTGAGATTGCAATCATCGTCGGTTAGGTCCCAGATGCCTACAAAACCATTTGCAAACCCTCCAAAAACTAAATTGTGTCCAGCAGTCTGAAAAGAAATGCTATAAGTCCTTTACGCAACGCAATCCACATCGTCTTACCTGCGACCACACCAGACAGGTACACTGTGTCTCATAAGAGTTCGTGAATTCATTTGCAGTCTCCGTCCGTTCAAACTGAAGCTCAAACGAACTTTCCAATCGGATAATTGGAAAAATATCACAGTCTTTTTTCTCTACCACCAATGGAAGAGAATATATTTTGATTTCAGTCTCTACTGTTCCTACAGCTAATAATCCCATCCGATTCATTTCAGGACAATATCCGCCACTTGGAAGAAATTCTATTGCATGGACCGGGCCTTCGTTTATTGCAATTGCATATTGAATGTCTGCTTTGATTTCAGACGATGTAATTTCGTATTTAATTATGTAGATCAATGAACGACTTTGTTTCGTAATCGGGTAACGTGAGAATTTGTTCATTGATTTCCTAATTGTTACGGCAAGGTATTGTGTAGTGGATGGCGGGTTAGGATCTTGAGGGACCCAAGCAAAACATTTAACCGGGCCACCCATGTAGAAGGTGTGTTCAGCTGCAAAATAAAATAGTTGAACATTGTTTAACTTAAAGCACATTTAATAGCACTTAATTACATTTTTGCCCAACGCCTTGAAGTCTCTCTAATTGTTTCCATTGGTCAGGTTCAACTTTTGAGCAACCGAATTCCCTTACAAAACCATTAAACCCATGATGAAGGAATTTCATTGAAATCGGCGACTTAGGAAAGTAGGATTCCGAAACTTCGACATGAAATGGGTTTGCTGTAGCGTATGTGAACAGAGGATTTAGAGCATAATTTTGATTGATGCTTAAATGAGACAAAAGCATTATTTCATGTATTTCAATTATCTACTAAGATGTATAAAAACTTACAAGTGTTCGTACCAGTTTGCAACACTGTGTACAATGTTTACAAGTCGATCGGGGAGAACTATTCCAAGGTATTAAATAAAACAAGTATACGAAATCACGTATATGGAATAAAATAAGTTAAAATATGAAAAACTTCGACGACCAGTATATTTACAGAAAAGAAAGAAGAATACTCACGTTTCCTAAAATCCTTAGTCGGTTGATTGGAAAACTTCACTTCTCTCAACCTTTTCTTCGTTTTGGTCTTCTTTTTTCTTTTTGACCCCTGCTTGCCATCTACCCCAGGTTCATCCTCATTTTCCTCAACACCAGACGATATGCTTTCAGATGACTCAGCAGAACCAATCGCAGCATCGTCATCGCTTTCTTGAAAGTCTTCTTCTGGCATTGGTTTGTGCTTTTCAACGACGTGACTCCGGATGCGTTCAACGGTTTCTGAATGAAACTTACATCTACCAAATGTACAATAATAGCCTGTAGACTCGTAAAATGGACAAATAGAATCTTTGCAATGATTCCTCAGTTCCTCAACTGTTGACGCAGTAAATGAGCACTTCTTTTTTGTACAAAATCCTTTTCCAAAAGAATTAATATCCCTGAGCCAAATTACTTCTCTACTTTCATTTTCTCTATTAACAACGCGCCTGATGAACTGTAAGATGTTATATAATTTGATTGAAACATAATGTATTGGGATGTAATCAATGTCATTTTACCTCATCGGGAACAAAGTCGTTATCTTCTAACTTCTTTAGATTTGTTTCAGCTCTAAAAAAATTGTTTTTATTGGTAATGAATTATATAACAAAAATACTAAACACAAGTAAAAGGAAATAACTTACTTAATAACCGATTTTCTTTTAGCTCTGCCTGTATTTGAAAAGACTTCATCCTTGGGAACATTGTCTAAAGTGTTTGGCTCGTCCTTTACATGTTCAGGAACATGTTTTCGTGGGAAACATGACCTTCTATGTGCTGGAAACGAACTCTTTGAATAATCTTTTCCACAAATCTCACAATTGATCCGAGCATCTTTAAGTTCTTCTCCAGTCATGGAACATTGCTCTAAATGCATCAACAAACCAAGACCAGATCTTCGTGGAACATGACATAAACGACAATTTAACGCTTTTACTTTCGATATCTTGAAAAAATCAATAATAAACTGAAGCACCGCTGCGCGTGAATTGATATTAATAGGCGGCGGTGTTCCCGAAACCCATCCAATTCCATAGTGATTGCTGACATGCTGATACCACTTCTTTATCGGAGTATAGCCCATGCAGAGAGCACATTGAACGTCATCTTTACTTTTTGGTTCTGTTTGAAGGTCAGGGTCAACAAGTGGCTCGTCGTTTTTAAGTTCTTCCTTTTTACGTATTAGCAATAATCTTGGATTAAACACACTGTCGTTTTTGTATGTCTTTTTTAATGTTCTAGTGGGTGTGTTAATTCTAGGCATATTTGGAATTTTTAAGCTTGCATTTTCTACTTTAACTTTACTGACGCTTGACTTTCGGGGTATTTTTTTAGGAGGCTCATTAGTTGCTGGAGTAGTTTCTTCTTGGGTTTCATTGCGTTTTCTTTTTCTCTTCTCTGATTTGATTGGAGTTGAATGCATTGTGTTTGGTTCTTCTTTAACAATAACTTCAGACTGGTCGATTTTGATTTTTGGTTTCCGACCCCGTTTCGTAGATTTTTCACATTCTTTTGAAACATTAAGTTTATCAAGTTTTTTCTCAATACGAGTCGGCTTACGTTTTTTATTTGAACCTAAATCTTCTTTCTTATCAATTGTGCTTGTATCTTGAACAACCATCGATTCTTTTGAAGCGTCTAAGCCAACTAAGCTATGCTCATGTGCTGTAGACTCAAAAGAAACTTGAGCTTTGTTACGTCGTTTTTTTGGAGGGACGGAAGAATAAACCATTTTGTCACTTTCATCCTGAAAATATGTAAAAGAAGATGTTATCAACCCAACCGTCAAGTTTTCATTTACACATATTTTCAACAAAATAGAGAATGAATGTGCTCATGGATTTTTTCAATCCCATCTCTATAGTCTATACAATAACTCTTAAAAAAAATATATACTTTACAAGAACTATCTCTACATAATACAAATAAAAACCACAAAAAGCTTTTTCTTTTCTGTTCCGAACAGTCTCGAACAAGGCCGGTCATTAATCAAACCATAAACTCTCGATTGGAACATCACTAATTGAGAGGTTATGAAAGCTTTTAATAGGTAGTAAGTTTTATTTTTATATGGATTTTTAATGAATTCAACTCGTTAATACTCGTAGATAGAAGGAGTTGAGAGCCTTCAGAGTCGCAAGGAATCTCTAGCCCAAACGTTATGAAAAAACGATAACTCTTTTAGAAATATTAACTGACTCAAAGTTCAAATTGTGTAAAATATCTGGGATCTTTTGGATTGTGATGACGACAGCAATCATTGGCTGCATGAAGTGGTTGGAGATTTCTGCTAACTTTTGGAACTTTTCTCTAAATCGATAGCTTTAAGATAAGATTAGGTTAGATATGGTTGTCACTATACGGAGACCGATGCACTCAGACCACAGATTGTGATTAAAAAATCATACCGCGAGTATGATACCGTTTTTTTTGATGATGTGTTTTCAGTTGTACATAAAAACAAAATAGACTAAGTGCTAAAAATTCACCTATGCATCTGAAAAACACAGAAAAATAGAAACTTGGAAATTCAATTTTTAAACGAAAAGTTAAAGTTGGAGTCATTCACAAACCAACTATCACTATGCGGACTGTCAAATGTGAATGGTTTCAGTGAACAAATAGTCGACAATTTAATTTACAAACACTCAAGAAAAGCATCGATGTGAAATGACAACTTATTTAATTTAGACAAATGAAACATTGGATCTTGCCAGTTGAACTTTTAATGTCAAGTTAAAGAAAAAAATAAACGATGAACTAGCAAAGTTTAGTCCCGTGTAAACCTGGAAATGCATTCAGGTTAGTTACTGATTATTTAGTTTAAGTTAATTAAACTGTTGTAATAAACAAAATGTATCGAGGTATGCTTTTTTACAATAAAACTAATTTATCGGACCTCATGCAGTTCAACAATTAATTATCAATGAAGGAAAGCTCTACACAGCGGATTTGTAACAAGCGGATGATAGCAGGAGTACCAAAGTTTTGAAGAATTGATTTGTGACGGCCGTATGAGGTCGAATTTTGAGTTGTGCTCTTGGAATAGTCGCTCAAAGAAGGAGAAATGCGAAGGAGATTCATTAGCCGAAGTTCATTAACGGTGTTCAATCAAGGACAGCTTCTAGTGTATGACTACAAAATTATGCACAGTGAATACCACAGTCGAGGAAGTTTTGAAAAAAGATGTAAGTTCACTATCCTCTCTTTTCCATATTGCTTTCTTTCTAACGGAAAAACATTGCTCCCAAAAAAAAAAATACATGGCTATTCTGATTTTCGAACGGATTTAAAACGAAAACAGAAATTGAATTCGTACGGATTGAAAAAGTATGTTCTTATTTCTGAACGGATTCGGTACTGATTTTATACCATAAAAAAGTTCTAGAAACTAGATTTTTATGTTCATTGGAACTGTTTACTATTATAGTAAATGATAATGTTAATATAGTCCACAATTTCTCATGTTTAGCAATAAATAGTGTTTAAAATAATTCATCAACCGAATTCAATCCGCTAGCAAAATAATAAGCGAATTGAAAAAGTACGAATTAGGAATTAAAAACTGCAAAAATTCGTAAACGGGAGGATATGGTATCCGACCCAAAATCCGCACAGGTGCCATAGTATCAAAATCCACCCTGAGCTGAAAGTTTCTACACCGTGGTTGTGAGTCCTCTCCCTCACATATGGCCATACTATTCAAATCGTATTGAAAAATGTACAAAAATTATTTAAAAATAGAGTAAGTTAACAGATGTAGATTTTACGTATGACAGCAAAAGTAACAAAGCTTGATAGTATTAGAATTACCAAGATCTAAATTACCATTTGGGGGAAAAAAATAGAGCCCTACCGGTTAAGTCGGTATGTCATGTTGAAAAGAAAGACCTAGAGAACCCGTAAAAAATAAAATACCGTACGCCGCTCAGACACTATCGCGAAGAACCGAGAAGAAAGGCAGACCATAACACCGCTGGTACAGACAAATGCAACGAGAGCTGCATTCAAACAGAGTAATTCATAACCCGGTCAACGCGCCGCACATCACGGGCGGATCAATAGTAAAAATCTGTGAAAATTGTTGCTCATTAGACTAGTTTCTGCGAGAGTATCAATAATTGTAAGAAAATCTAAAATTTTCTGCGAAAATCGGAACCTTAAATGTCTCCAATGTTAACTTTACTTACCAGACGAACAGTCCACATACCTCTCTCGTTTCACTTGGTGTAGCTCCTGATAGTGTTTGTGATAAAATCAAATTACTCAAAGATGACTTTTTTCTTGGAACTGACGGGATCCCTGCTATTTTACTTAAAAAATGCATTAACGTACTATGCAAGCCTTTTACTAATTTATTTCAACTCTCTCACACAAGCAGTCTTTCCTTTTCTATGGAAAGATTCATTTATTTTTCCAATCCACAAAAACCATATGAAAAACTAATCGTCCCATAGCTAAACTTTCCTCTTTTCCCAAACTATTTAAAAGCATTGTCTATGACTTCCTTTACTTCCACTGCAAGTAAATTTTTTTCTCCACTACAACATGGGTTCTTAAAAGGTAGATCAACCACGACGAATTTAACTCAATTCGTGTCAAGGACGCTCTGTTCGCAAGAACAAGGCTACGAAGTTGATGTAGGTTACCACGGACTTCTCTAACAGTGTCAAATATCAATGCGATACTTGATAAATTTGCTCCTCTATCAATGAAATTGGTTAAGTGGTACTACAGATAGCAACCATCAGAACTTTTGATCGGTTGTGAATGAAATGCTTTTTTGTGATCTATTGCGAACGTCTCTTGTTGCTTGTTCGGTATTATGGTTATCAACATTTTTGATATCTATCAATTTTTCAGTCAATCGCAAATTTGTCGTTGATAAACATTTTTTTGGTTTATTTTACTGGAACTGTGTAACCAATACAATTCATTTCAAATTGAATTTTGAAGTTAAATGTAGTTCATTGAATGCAGGAATTTAAAATGGTCGCTTTGTACCTAGATTTGGGGTATGTCAACGCTTATGTCGTTTTCCATTGGACGAAAAGAACCGTCCAGGAGCGTCCAGAAGCATTCTCAAACCGTTCCATTGGTGCAAAAAGATCGCTTCTCATGATTCTGAGGAGTGACAGCCGCTTCTCGATTTGAAGTGAGAATCGACTCAAGAAGCACTAATACATGTTCCTCAAATGTCAAAAAGAAAATTTTCCACAGGAAATATTTTTTATGTGCAATTGGTGTTTTACTCACACAAAGCCAACACGTTAAGTTGAGCAAAAACAATTTTAGGTGTTCCATTGGTTTTTAAAATGAGTGCTTCCCCGAGTGAAACCAATGGAAAACGCCATTAGTACGAGCACACTATTCACAATGGAAGAAAATTTATCAATTGATATGCATAATACCGATTTATCAATTGATTGATAGCACTTATCGTTTATTAATTGATTGATAGTTGACAACCATAATATGGTTGTAAGGCTTTTGACAAAATTTCTCACCATATAATTTTTCTTAAGCTAAGAGCCTATGGTTCTCCTCCGCTATTTATTCAATGGGTGAGTTTGTTCGCTTCTATAGGGTAGTTTTCCGTGGCTCAATATCAATTCCTATTTGTACCACATCCGGTGATCCCCAAGGCCCACTCATATTCGTCCTTGCTATAAATGATGTTAATAAGATTATTTCCCACTCTGATTTGTCCATCTACGCAGATGACATAAAAATTATAAATATTATATCCAAACCTTCTGATTCCTCTTTACTACAGCAAGATATAAATTCCTTTATAACTTGGTGTCAGAAAAATTTTCTGGAACTGAATGTCAGTAAGTGCCAATTCATGACTTTTTCACGCAAACGCCTCCCCTCGCTCCATCCAACTTATGTCTTTTGTGACATACCTATTCAAGTAGTGTCTTCAATTCGTGACCTTGGTATTTATTGTGATAAAAAGACTTCACCTTCCTAGGAATAATCCTCTAATCTTACCCCCCTACGAAGATCGGTTACTTTTAATTAATTTACACACCCTCGCAAAGAGTTGTGTAGTTGCTTTTTGGCACCAAATAATCACTTCTCGAAAATATTTTCCTTAATACCAATCCCTGCAATCTTAGATACATCTCTCTCTTTAACCTTCCCACTCACCGCACAAACTATGTGCCAATTTAATCCTATCACTCGAATGCTACGCTTGGCAAACAGTGTACAGCATACTCTTGATTTTAATAAAAGCTTACCTTCCCTTAGAAGTAACTTATACTCCCGCAATCCTTAATTTTCCCTAATATTTCCTAAGATAGGTTAAGTTATTTAATTTTAAATTTTTATATAGTGTATATTAAAATTGTAGTTTATAGTTGATTTAATTGTATTAAGCTTGAATTAATCCAAACTAATAAATAATACAAAAAAACATGACTGGTATAAAAGACTCATGTTTATGATAGCTTTCTATCAAAAACGAAACTCTTTCTCAAAACTAAATACGGAATGTTTTGTATATATATATTTTTTTTTTAATCTTGAATCTTACAAAAAATAATTAGACTCACCACTACTTCTTTAGCAACAAAACTAGAATCATTGTCATTACTGGTTTTTCCAGGGATCGTAAGCCAAGTTTTCAGTGAGTTCGCTGAGTTTTGCTCCCAGTTTGGCTTTTCCGATTTCGTCTTTTTAATATCTTTGGCAATAGGTTTTTTTCGTCCTCTCTTTTGTTTGGCTTGACTTGTTGTTGGCGTATTTAACTGAGATTCAGTGGTCTCCTATAAGAAAAAAAGCATATAAAGTACTGACATATTTAGTTGAAACCAACCATACCGATTGGGAAATTCTCAACGTTGTTAAATGTTGTCCCTCTTCAATTTCCTTTTCATTGAATCCAAGGAATTCAATTTCTGTAGGACTTTTCTCCACATTGGGTTTTAGTTTTTTGAAAGGATTTTTCGCTACTTTACTTTCCTGCTTATTCACTACAAGTTCTTTTCCTGGTTTTATGCTATTTTCAGTTTCTTTGTTTTCAGAGGACAATTCAACAATTTTCTCAGCGGCAGTAACAGTTTCAATCATCAAAGAAATGAAATCTTGTTCAACTTCTTCAAAATCGCCATTTTCGTTCGATATTCTCGAGCTCTCACATATTGGTGAAAATGAAGGGCTTTCAATGTGGTCAATGTCTTCCAATTCATGTACATGATCGAACTGATTTGTGTTTTTAGTTAATTTTGGTGTTGTCGATGTTTTGCTCTTAAGTTGATCAAATAATCCAGTATCGAAGTTTGATTGTAGGTCGTCATTTGAATTAATTTCGGATAGAAGCTTTTTACTTTCACGTTCTTTGATCTCACTCTGGGTAGTATTTTTGTTCGAAGACTTTGTTCGTTTTTTACTGTATTCTTCAAATTTAGCTGTAGTTTTGCGACTTCTTGGTGTTCTTATGTTATTTGAGCCTTCTGATAAATTTTCATTGGAACCACTGAGTGTATTCTTATTGAAAGTAGAGTCTACTGGAGGAGACGTTCCCGTAGTTAGCGGTTTAACCGACCGACTAGGTTTGCTAGATAGTTGTTCATCTTTCTGTAACACAACAAAACCTGTTATATCGTTAGATGTTTCGGGAGCGGTTTGGAGTCTGCTGTAAGTGCGAGGGTGATGTCTTTCTTTGTTTAGTTTGTGAATTTTATTTTCTTCAAACTGTTCGATGGCAAAGCCTTCAGCGTTTTCCTTTCTGGAAGGTTCATCCATCTTAACATTGTCAACTTCTTTTCTTGTTTCTTCTTGATTGGCTTCAATATCACTAGCAGTACCGGATTTTGCATTGAGAGGGCTCTCAATTTTGGAATTAGCTTTATTTTCTTCAACTTTTTCCTTGTTATTTTGGGACATGACTTGTTGGTCAGGTGTATGAGAAACAATTTGGTCGATTTGTTCGTTTTCAGTGGAAGCAGGATTAGTAGAAGTAATCAAATCAATGTTTGGGTCCTCGGAATTTGACTGTGGAGCCTTCTGCACTTCTGTAGTAATTACCTTTTCACTTTTTCCCATAGCAGCGTCTTCACTCTTATCTAATCGATCCTTTGATGTACTCAATCCAGTTTCGAGTGTCCGTGGCCGACCTTTTCCCTTCTGCAATTTCGATGTAATTTTCTCTTCTACCTTTTCCGTCGAAGTTGTATCATTCTTTTCTTCATTACTCAAATTTACACTTTCTTTAGATCCTTCTTCTTGATTGATTATTAGGTCGACAAAATTCTTCGCTTCGCTAGAACTGCTCGTTGTTGGATTTGGGGTATTTTGAGTTTTGGAAAATTTCCAAGGGCGCCCTCTTCTACCATATGATTTTGGAGCTGGTGTCTCTGTTACCTTCTCTGCCAAAGCTACTTCAGTCGTTTCTATATCAATTCGTTTGGCTCGACTACTAGACCTCGTGGTTGATATTTTTTTCTTTGGATTTTCCGGTTTTTCTAGATCACAATCAACACTGACAATTTCTTTGCTTTGGTCTTCTTGAGAGATCGTGAAATCAGCAGAATGAATAGTTTCCCATGATTCGGCATGGCAAAGATTCTTTTGTTCAATTGTAGTCTCAGAAATTAATTGCTCTTCCAGTTGTCTCACTGAAGTCTCAGATTTTTTCTGATCCTTAAGAAGTCGTTCTTTCTTTTTTTTGATACTAGACTGAGGGAGCTCTTCGGCGTCAGGCTCTATGAGATGTTGGTGTTCATTTTCATTCGAATTACTTAAGATTTTACCTAATTTTAGGATAGGTTTTGGTGTTGATAACACTGCCGATTGTCTTTGAAGTGAAGCAAGAGGCATTGAATCATTGTCTGAGTCTGACTCGGGTACATTGGAATCTCCTTGCTTATTTGTAGGCATTGGTATTGATGCCTTAATAGCATTTGAGAACTCACAATTAAGAGGTAGACTATCATTTGTTCCTTTGTCTGCATCAGGAGAAACTCTTGATTGTTTTGTTTCATGAACTTCCTTAGCAGGGGTTTTAAGAGTAAGTTGTGGCTGTAAACGATCTCCCTTTGCTGCTTTTTTACATCGGGTAGATTGGCTTGGAGCATCGACATTTTCCATACTTTTTACTATAGAATATTCCAGTTGCAGTTCGGGTGACGAACAAGAAACAATTGAAATTTCTTCCCCTGGAAAATTTCTCGATTTCAATGACTCTTTTCGTCTTCTTTGAGGTTTGTTAGGAGTTGTTTGTAAAATCCCGGGTTCTTTAGCTTTATCTCTGCTTGCAGCTGACGACTGACTTATTTCTTCAGTTCTTTCTACAAGGCTTTTGTAACTTGGAAGTTCTTCAAACAGCTCAGAAGAAATGTTTACCCTTTTATCGTCTACTGCCTTTAAGGCTGACTTAAGTTTTCGTGGAGGTCTTTTCTGAACCTTTTCAGAGGAAATCTCTACAGTAAAATTAATACTTTCCATTGATTTAGAAGATTGCATTGTTGCCGATGAACGAACAACTTCAGAACTAGTGGAGCAACACTGTTTTTCCGATTCGATTAGATCCTCTGTTAATTTTTGTAATAGAGGCGTCATTTCAACAGATAAATTATTGGAATCCACAGACTTAAGGTCACCGACATCGGGCTGTATATGTACTGGCTGCGTTGGAGACTCTTTTAAAGGTTTTTCAGAAACCTTTTCGGGTGCAATAGTTTTCTTGTTTGTCTCTTCGATTTGTTTTTGAGTTAGGGTTGAAGGCTTTCTGCTTTTTTTAAGTTTTGGCACAAGCACTGGCATAGGCTTTATACCCTTGCGTCGGGTACTGTGTGAAGTGGTTGGAGTTGAAGATTCTGGTACTTTGACTACATTAGAAGCTGGTTCTTCAACTAAAACGTTCATTGTTTCAGCAAGTTTTTCTTTTTTAGATAAATTTTCAGTGCTCTTGGAACATTTTTCCTTTTCTTTTGTTGTATCTTCTTTTGCACCAAGTAATTCATTATCCTTTTCAGTCGACTTCAAGAAAGGAGACGGTTCTTTATCGTGGCATATTTGTTCGACAATAATGTTAGATATTATCACTGGCGATGAGTTGCAGGTCATGGAATCGCTTTTCTCAGGTTTTAAGGGTTTGCTTAGCAAACTAGATTCGTCTGTTTTATTTGAACTTTGTGAAAGGTCTACTGAAACCGTAGTAAGATCAGGCACTGTCGAAGAGTCGGCGAATGCATCTATCACTGTAAGATCTTTCTGCGAATCAATAACTTCTGTTTGTTGACATCCAATTGGTGAAGCCATTGGTGTTTTTAAAACTCTCTCTCTTGGTTTTTGTGTATTCTGTACCTGTTTGTCAAACAGAGACACAAGAAAGCTAGTTGCATCTTCAGTACACGCTTTTGTTAAGGTTTCTGGGACGGGCTTTGCTTTCTTTTGGTTTTCCGCAAACAAGAGTGATATGCTGTTGATAAAATCGATAGCAGATTCTTCTACCAATGGCTTGGGTGCGCTGTTTTTTTGCACTGGTATCAAAAAAGTCGATTGTGATGGGCTTTCAGGCTCAGCTGGGAAAAATACACTCTGTTGACTCCTCTTTGTGGTTGCAAGCTCAGCGGCTGGATTGGTCTTCAAAGTACTCAGATCGATTTTTTCCTCCGGCGACAAAATTTTGCTTTCTATTACTTGAGGTAGCGACACTTTGACAGGTGTTTGAGCTTCCTCGACTTCAGGTAATATTATACTTTCAGAAGTTTTGATGGAAGTTATTGAGTCTTCGTTTGCATTTGGAATTATTGTTTTGCTACTTTTTCTTTCCGTTATTTTATTTGGAGTTTTGAGTTTTTCTGTAGTTATTGGTTTTTCTGGAGTTTTAGGTATCGCTGGAATTTTGTGTATTTCTGGAGACTTTGGTATGTCTGGAGTTTTGGTATTTTCTGGAGTTTTTGGGGTTTGTGGAGTTTTGTGTATCTCTGGAGATTTGGGTATTTTTGGAGTTTTGTGTATTTCTGGAGTTTTGTGCATTTCTGGAGTTTTGTGTATTTCTGGAGTTTTGTGTATTTCTGGAGATTTGGGTATTTCTGGAGTTTTTTGTATTTCTGGAGATTTGGGTATTTCTGGAGTTTTGGGGGTTTGTGGAGTCTTGGGGTTTTCTTGAGTTTTGAGTACTTCTTTAGTTTTTTGTGCTTTTGGAACTTTAGGGGCTTTTGGTGCTTTTGGAGTTTTGACTGTTTTTGGAGTTTTGACTGTTTTTGGAGTTTTCGGTGTTTTTGGAGTTCTAGGAGTTTTTGGAGTTTCAGATGATTTTGGAGTTTCAGATGATTTTGGAGTTTCAGATGATTTTGGAGTTTCAGATGATTTTGGAGTTTTTGAAATTCTGGGATCCCTTAACGATGCTTTTGGTATTTCGAAATTTTTCTGCGGCTTCTCTTTTAGTGAACCATCTATCTTGACCTCTATCGTCTGTTTTGTGAGTTCTGGTTTCAGAATTTTTACAATTTGTATCTTTGCACTTGTTGGTGACTGAATTGTTGGAGATGCTGGCGGTGGCATTAAAGTCGTTAAAGATGCAACTTTTATATTCGGCGTTGGTTTAGCAGGAGCAGCGACATTAGGTGATTTATATATCGAAAGTTTGATAGCAGCCTCCTCGATTGCCTTCACGTTCGGAGGCTGGGGAAGATTTGAAGGTTTTGTTGTAGATTCTTTCTTTGAAAGAGCTTGCTTCAGCTTTTTATTAAGAATACTTTTAGCTATTGCTAATTTGTGATCTTTAGAAATATTTGCAGTTTTCACATTGGCCTTTTTCAAAGCCTCTGCCATTTTTATGTCAAGACCAGCCATTCGTAATTTATTGGGATCAATAACCATAATTTGTTTTATAACACGCTGTGAGCCGTCTGGATTTTTTGGCGTTAGCATGGGCAATTGCTGCCCGTCCTTTGAGGGTGTTTCCATTATTTAATTTTTAAATGAATCTAAACAGCGTGCATGAATTGCAAAACTGAACCCAAACGCATAAGCTCCGGTTAAAAAGTAAATATGTTAATACGATTAATTGGAGAACTAACTATTAAAGAAAATAGTTCACAATATTAATAAGAAAACTTTGCATTTTATCAAAAGAAATTCACTTTTAAATTAACTACACGCAAATTTTTACCTGAAGAAGAGTGGATACAATAAATTTTTTTTCTCAATTTTTTGACGTCTTGAAAATGACATATTTGACGAAAGTTTGGTAATGTTTTTGATTTGTTGTTGTCAACTGAACGAAAGAATAGCATGTGCGATTTTGGAATCGAAATATAAAACATTAAGGTGGAAGTTGAAATAATTTGCAGTCAGCACGCAGTAATAATTAGGGTGGGTGCATTTACATGTGTCGTTTTTTTTAATTTTTACATAGTTTGTGTAAAAACTGAAGAACAAAATTATTTTAGGTGTTTCATTATTTTTAAAATGAGTGCTTTTTTGTGGGAAACCAATGGAAAGCGACAGAACTAAATTTGCGTGCTAGTGAAAAGTGATTTTGTATATAAAGTTAATATGTACATATATGAAATATTTTTGTTGACAGTGATGTTAATAATTAAGAGTTGTGGGAAAGTACTTTTTTGATTCCCATTCAGATTTGAATGTTTAAAGCTAGCAAACGACAGCTGAAAAGTTTATTGTTTTTTTTTATGCAAAACTATGTTTTTCGATCGACTGACACCAAAATTTTTCAATTTTATTGCTTTCGTTGCCACATCAACTCCAAATTGTAAAGTGTTAAAAACTTTCATTGGGACTTTTCCGAATTGCGAAAGATGTTTTCCAATGGTTATAGCGCTGCCAGGTTTACGGTGGTGGCGATAGATGCTGGGTTTACATGCATCTGCAATTGCAGAAGTACAGAAAAGCAAAGCCTTGCGCAAACCAATGCGGTGAGTGCGTGCGATGCGATTGCGATAAGTCAAATCCCTATGCATTAAGTCAAACGTCTATAAGATTACATAGGGATTTGACTTATCGCAATCGCATCACACGCACTCACCGCATTGGTTTGCGCAAGGCTTTATGGTTGCAGATGGTGCGTTCCCTCTCTATCAGACAAGTATGATTTTACATCTTGTGTCTTTTTCCGATTTTCATCTACACTTGCAGATGCATGTAAATCCACTTTAAGGAAGTGCAGATGGTGTTTTCCCTCTCTATCAAAAAAGTATGAATTTTACATCTTGTGTCTTTTTCCGTTTTTCATCTGCACTTTCAGGTGCATGTAAATCCACCATAATGCGTTTTTGCTACACAGAGCAACATATGTGTGAGCATTTGTGTCTCTATCAACAAAACACAAATATGAATAGCAAATGTCAAAGTCGTCAAGTGCGTTGATATTAAAAATGTTTTACTGCGTGAACACAATGCATACGCATACGCATACGGAGCCGGAGCCGCAAGAGTTAAAATCAAGTTAACTCGTCCAGCTCCGTCTTGCGTTGTTTTTGTATTCGCTTGTATTTAATGTTTTGACATCTCTTGCGGCTGCGTCTCTGCAGCCATTGTGTTCGCGCAGTTAATCAACGCCGCCACGGACGTCAAGCACGTTGCTTATGCTCCATTCCCCATAATGAATACACGTGTGTTTTTAGATTAGGATTAAGTACTGCACATTTGTAAATATGTACATGCATTTTTTGTTTTTCAAGTTAATTTTATTATTATTATTTTTGTTATTAGTATTATTGTTGTTATTATATGCGCTTGAAAATAAGCTAGATAAATAAATAAATAATCGAGCTGTCAGTTGTAGCCGCTGAAGTCGAACGCGTGCCGGAGTCATTGGGCCATAGCCTTTAGCCACTGACATAGCTTTTGTCTCCACCTTAAACATACCAGTCCACTCCGTTTAGTACTTTTACTGAATAGCTTTTTTTGTCTCCTCCTTTGTATGGTTGGTGGCGCTACACGTCGCTTGTCAGCTTGTAAGGCTGACGTGGAATATATTATTTAGGCGGGCAAGTGCGCAATGGGTTGGAAAGAAAGGCATATACATGTTTTAATTTGAAAGAATGAAAGTCACCATAGCAACCAAAATCGGTTTTGGTGAATGTATGTGCCATAGTCTTTCTGGGTGGTGAAGATTTGAATGTAATTGTTTTGATATGAAAAATGAAATTGCGACGTTGACTTGCAAGTCTCATTCAAAGTTTTTTTAAATCAGAAAACTGTACAAATGAGCAGTTTTTTAAGAACCAATTTTTAAATTTTGTTGGAAATGGAAATTGTAGCGGATTTTACTGGAAAGCAATAGCCGAGTTTCATTGAGAATCTGACTTCAGCGAAACATCGCAAAACATCGCCCATGGGAATACCACAACTCAAGTGGACAAAAATAAGTCACTTCCAGAAGTGAACAACAGGGATGGCTGCAAAATGGAGTTTATGGAATAAAGTTGTATAAGTGAGTACAGCGTTTCATTGAGCGTTTAAGTGAAGTGAATATAAAAATTCCCAATAAAACTTAGCTAATTGTATATAGAAACTATAGTAATATCACTTTCCAATATTTTTTATTAACATTGTTCGTCACTAGGGTGCGCCAACACCAGCGGAGCAGCTGCTATGCTCATGGTGGAAAGTATCAATTTAGGTGAGCATTTCCTATGGGTTAGAAAGTAATGCATATATGATGAAATTTAAACGTTGTTATTTGCTTCCTACTCTCACCTCCTGCTCTTGAAAAATAGGCTTGTGGACCACATTGGAAATTTTGTGGACCACTTTCGACTTCCAAGTTCCAAAAAAAATATTGGAAAGTGATAGTACTATACGATATATATACAAAGGCTAATGTAAAAAAAAATTTCGACGGGTATTTCGGAAAAAACTTACCTAGGGAAGATTTTGTAAAAATTAGAAATTAAAAAGGACAATCAATAAAAGATAAAAATGTACTACATTAAAAAAAATATAGGAAAGCATAGTAAAGTAAGCAAATATAAAGAGAAAAACTATTCTAGTGTATTTCTTTCCGCATCACCCAGGAGGTAAAATACAGGATGACGTTTTTTTTAACGAGGTTTCCCTGGAGCCTTACTCTGTATTTCGTTTCGAAGGGCAAGTCTATTGTTATATTTAATAAATATTAAGTAAATAAAAAAAAAAAATAAAATAAAAAACTCGTTTTCGAATTTGCTTTTCCGAAAGTAGTACATTCGAATCCACATTAGAAATAAAGAGTACAAAATATTCGTTTTCGTAAATTTTTGTTTTCGAAACGAATTACTGAATAGGGCTAGGCCTACTCCTCGCTACAACTACAACTATTTCTACTTTGCATTTTTTTTTAAATTACAATATATATATCAATTTTAAGAAGAATTCATAGAATATAGGTAATATAAGAAAATAACAAAAATAAATATAAAAAAGTAACAAAAATGTATATACAAAACAAATAATTATAAAAAACAACAAAATAAAGAAATATAACAAAATAAATATAATGACTATCTACATACTTCATTGCACAAAAGATAAAAAGTATCACAGCATAAGAACAGTTCAGGGGTACCTAGATAGGACAAAAAATTTGTTAAAAAATATATTTGACTAAAAAAACAATGGTAGTAAAAATAATCATGATTTATTATGTTAAATAAGTATACAAAAATATTAAATTTTACTATTTTGTGCTTAAAACTAAACTTAGCCTAAACGAATTTTTTCTTATATTTTTTTGTTGTCAGCAACTCCTTGTTTGTTTTTTTAATAGAGAACAACATCATACCTGTCAACAGATATCTGATAATTGCTGCTCTATGTTCCGGATCTGTGCATGGTGTTTTCAGCTCTTCGTCTTTAAATTTGAGGGCAGTTTTCATCCAAGTTTCCATGAGCTTTCTGATATGTTGGCGTTTTCGGAAGTGTGTTTCAAACTTTTCCTGCACTTTTTGTACCATGCTCTCGAATTTTGTTGAGGGTACAGTTAGTGACCCAAATTCCGTTGTCGCTGTTCTGCTTTCATATGCCCTGAGTTCAATAAGTAGCAGTTGTTCTCTTCTCTCAACTTCGCTACTTATCATAAACTCAGAGCAGGCTTCGCAATCTAGCTTCTTCTTGAGCTTTTCAGCTGCGAAGCCCGAATAGTAAAGTGCCGCCATTTTTTGCATTTCCTCACTTGGTTCTATTTCAACCGTTGGTGAGTCATTTTCTTTCTCCTTTTCCAGATCGCGTTCTTTGCACTGATCACATTCGCAGGAGTCATCATATTCATTGTCATCATATTCATTGTCATCAGCATCATCATCATTTTCAACGTTCCCAGCTTCCTCAACGACTGGATCTGTTGGCCTTATCAGGTAGTTTTCAATTGTTTTTTCCACGTTTGACTTCTCACTGTCTTTCTTCTTTGTGGTTTCTTTGAACTTTAACCCCTTTGCCAAGTCGTCAGTTCCAATTAGAGGCTCTGCTCCAGCATCTTCATATCCAGAATGCTCTGCTGAGCTGTAGTGTTGGAACATGATGAGCTTTAAATTGCGAATAAATCTCCATACCGATGGCTCTTTGTCGTACGTACCTCTGTTGTTTCGCACCATTGAGAAAAGGTTCTCTGCCACGTCGGTATTGAAGTGAGACAACAGGAAATAGTTCTGTTCATCGCTCTTAAGATGACGCCACATCTGAACTATTCCTCTCAGTGTTTGCTTTAATCCTTTAAAGCAATATGGAATTTTGTGTTTGCCTTCAGATCTCCAATCTGAAATCCAGTCAATGGCATTCTCCAGATATTCTAAAGTGTCGGTATCATCCGATAGCACTTTCTTGTTTGGATTTTTCGAATAAAGCTGTCCGGTATTCAAAGTATCAAACAGAATATTCATTCGTTTAATGAATGAAGCTGTTGATTGGGCCACTTTCTTTTCCTCCTCAGTCTTGTACACATTACATTTGATGCCACACAAAATTCCTGTGTACACGTTAAAGCTGAAAACTTGAGTTGCCAATTTAACCGAAAACTTCTCAAACGGCTTCGGAGCTATGTGTTTTTCTTTCAGCTTGTGGCAGACTTGAAAGACCCCTTTCGAGTCTTCTTTATAAAGCTTGTCGATCACATCCCAGTCCACAATATCGTCATTGATTTTTATTTTGCTTTTAACCAGGGTGTTTCGAACGCTTTTGAACATATGGCAGTAGTCGTAAAGGAGGAAGGTTTTCTGATTGCCTATTTCTATATAGGGTTCTTGCGCTCCTTTTTCGTAGTCCACTCCTAGTGTCTTGTACGCCAGAGCGTTATTCGCGCCCTGGTCGCAGCTTGTGGCAACCACGTTTAAGCCACATTCTATGACTTTCTCTAGTGTTTCCTTCAGCAGTGTAGCCAGTACTGTGCCACTTGGCGATCCCACGTAGTAGCTAACTGTCTGCTTCCAATTCCTATTAAGCCCTCGCAAAGTGAAAACCATCATTTTGGAGGCAATTTGATTGGTCCGGCCGTGTTCACCAAAGTCAGTATATCCATACTGAATGTCATCTTTGGCGTTGTATTCTTTCTCCTGTTGAACAACCATTTCATCAAACAGGAGGATGCACTTCTTATCCATGTCAGACATGCTCTTCGCTTTGTCTGATAGCATGCGCATCGTAATGTCGCAAAATCCTGCCGCGAGGCGTATCTCTGAATGCCAGCGGTAAACGGTGCTGGCAGCCGGTAATCTAAATCCCGCACGAACTAAAAACGAATAGCACGCTGGAGACTTATAAAAGATTTTTAAGAAAATATCTTTTTCTTTAAGACTCCACCGGCTATATTTTTCGTGGAACAGTTGTGCCAACACGAAAGTAAGAACTTCTTCTTTCGAGTTTTCCAACATGTCCTCGACCGCGTTTTTCAAATGATACTTTTTGCTTTTTCTTATCTTCGACGGCGTCCTGTAAATGGGTATAGAGAAGATTTTTTTCGGTGTCAGAGATGGTGACTTCTTTTTTGGCATCCGCCGAAAAGTCGGGGATGGAAGCTGGGAGGGTGAGACAGGAGTACCCTCAGGAACCTCTTCAAACTTAGAGTCCCAGCTATACGTTTTCTTCGAAGTCGAAGCTAAATTATATAGCGGCTCATTAGGACTGCTGGGAATATCTTCAAAACGTGAGCTCAAGCACGCTCTTGAAGATTTTGTGGAAAAACGGCGTTTCGGCAATTTTAAGGCGCGGGGAGTCTGGAAAGACAGATTTGAAAAGTTTTCAAAAACCGAATCTAAAGACGGCATAGCTGTAGCGTGGGGAGTTTCACACCAAGAGTGGCGAGCATGTGCCGTATTTGCAAAAAATAGTAAATCTTGTGCTGCATTTATATCAGCAAAACTTGGAGCCGATTTAGGTGCAGGAAAAGATGGTAGAGAGCTTGTTGCCTCCTTTCGGGCAGAAACTATATTTTTGGAGATTTGGGCTACATGAATCTCAGCATCCATGATTCGCTGACAAGAATGGTCAACGGCAATTTCAGTGCAGCAACAAATTGCTTTCGAAGAAATCGGAAGTGCTCTTTTTGATAAAACTCGACGAGTTGCCTGACGAGCAAAGTCTTTTTCGAAAAAGTGCGTGGAGCACATACCTGCATTTTTAGGCAAGAGCTTAATGGTTGAAACATTTCCATGCTTCAACCACACCTTCCTTCTACAATCATTTGGAATGGAGAAAAATGAGTTGTAGCCAGGATAGGTCCTAGTGTTAGGGCAGTCTTTATATACGCACTTAGACATATCGATAAAAGCAAAAAATATTTTTAAGAAAAAGTTTTATAGTAATTTTCACTGTATAAAGCACTGATCGCTTTTTTTTATCACTTTCACTTCACTCAATTCTCTATAAAACCCCTACCAAAATCGGCTTTGACACGATAGTCCCTAGCTCTACCGAAATCGAACAAGTTAAATATAATTTGGGAGTAATAAAACCTCAGATCGCGCGATATCTGAGGGGGAGGGTGGGAGGTTTGAGGGAGAGAGAATAAAATAATAAGGTGAGTATTATAGTTATATATATATATTTAATTATAAAACTAATAAAAATATCGTAAAAAACTGAAAATTTGTTTATTACTGTTGTAGTAATACCAACAGTGACAAATACACCTGAAAAAAGAAAACAAGAAACAAAACAAGATTAAATACTCTTACTCAGAAGTCTGTAGGTATCAATCCGTCAATACTTGTGTTGTGTTGTTTTTCTACACTTCACTTTTTGCTCAGTTCTCACTAATATTTCAGCTTTTTCTAAATTATCTATATTTATTTTTCTACACTTCACTTCTTGCCGAGTTCTCACTGATATTTCAGTTTTTTCTAAATTATATTTATTTTTCTACACTTCACTTCTTGCTCATTTCTCACTAATATTTCAGTTTTTTTCTGAATTATATTTATTTTTCTCACTAAACTTCTTCCTCGCTAGCTAATATTTCCCTTTTTTCTAGATTTTATTTATTATTCTGACTGCACTTCTTCCTCACCAACTAATACTTCTGTTTTTTCTAAATTTTATTGTTTTCTGTACACTTCACTTCTTTCTCGCTACGCACTAAATAATACTTTTGCTTTTTTTTCCTAAATTATATTTATTTTCTTTACTTTATTTGTCGCTTTCGATTTTTTCTAATATTTTTTAATAAATTTTTATTTGATGTGTTCACAGTCCAGTTCGATGAATCAATGAGCAATCTTACTGTACCCAAGCTCAAGCAACTTTGTAACGGACAAAAACAGTTTTTAAAACTGCCAAATTGTATGTACAAATCATTGTACCTGTTTATTCGCACCTACAAAAATTGTTTACCTTTTCACCTACTCCTATTAAGGCCATTTCCATAGCAACATCAATCACACATTATACCGTAAGGAAAAGCTCGCACACTATCAAACATTTCAATCTACGTGTACGTTTAATATTTAAAGCCTATAACCCTAGAGGAGAAACATTTGTTGTTATTTGTTTCCTGCTCTTACGCATATACCCCTCCTTCTCTTTAAATATAATCTTGTGGAATCCATTCTAACTTTTGTGGCGTACATTCAATTCCCACTTTGTCACCGGAACGGGTCAAAGTAATAGTACTATAGAATTTATATACAATGCTCCGTTTTCATTTTCATCAATTTGAACCATTTCTTTTTTCATCTCCTTCATTGATCGTTAGGTGGCGCAACATCGCGTGGAGAAGCGCGAATCAGCTGATGTGGAATGTTTATTTTTAGCGTGCGTAAGAATGAAAAAAATATATATTTATATATATTTGTTTCCTGCTCTTACGCATATAATTCTCTTCCTCTTCAAATACAGTCTTGTGGAATACATTCCAACTTTTGTGGTGTCCATTCAATTTCCATTTTGTCACCGGAACGGGTCAAAGTAATAGTACTATAGAATTTATATACAATGGTATACCGAAAATTCACAGATAGCTTTGGTTTCTCTATTTGACAGAAATGGTTTGCATCTTTGCTAAATGCTTAACACGTAAACAACAACAACAAGCTATCCGGATACCGTTCTCGAACGCAGCCATTATATAAATTCTATAGTACTATTACTTTGACCCGTTCCGGTGACAAAGTGGGAATTGAATGTACGCCACAAAAGTTAGAATGGATTCCACAAGATTATATTTAAAGAGAAGGAGGGGTATATGCGTAAGAGCAGGAAACATATAACAACAAATGTTTCTCCTCTAGGAATATAGGCTTTAAATATTAAACGTACACGTAGATTGAAATGTTTGATAGTGTGCGAGCTTTTCCTTACGGTATAATGTGTGATTGATTTTGCTATGGAAATGGCCTTAATAGGAGTAGGTGAAAAGGTAAACAATTTTTGTAGGTGCGAATAAACAGGCACAATGATTTGTACATACAATTTGGCAGTTATAAAAACTGTTTTTTGTCCGTTACAAAGTTGCTTGAGCTTGGGTACAGTAAGATTGCTCATTGATTCATCGAACTGGACTGTGAACACATGAAATAAAAATTTATTAAAAAATTTTAGAAAAAATCGAAAGCGACAAGTAAAGTACAGAAAATAAATATAATTTAGGAAAAAAAAAAAAAACAAAAGCATTAGTTAAAGAAGTGAAGAGAAAGAAGTGAAGTGAGGAAAAAACAATAAAATTTTGAAAAAACAAAAATATTAGTTGGTGAGGAAGAAGTGCAGTCAGAATAATAAATAAAATTTAGAAAAAGTGAAATATTAGCTAGCGAGGAAGAATTTTAGTGAGGAAAATAAAAAAAAATTTAGAAAAGTGAAATATTAGCTAGCGAGGAAGAAGTTTAGTGAGGAAAATAAATATAATTTAGAAAAGTGAAATAATAGCTAGCGAGGAAGAAGTTTAGTGAGGAAAATAAATATAATTTAGAAAAAACTGAAATATAAGTGAGAAGAGCAAGAAGTGAAGTGTAGTAAAAACCACATATGAATTAGGTCAAGAAAAAATAATTTATAACTTTGAAGTGGAATATCAAAGAAGCAACCATCAAATTAGGAGAAAAATTATTTCAGTGTTTGGCTTTTAGTATTGACTGATTGATACCTAAAGACTTTTGAGTAAGAGTATTTAATCTTGTTTTGTTTCTTGTTTTCTTTTTTCAGGTGTTGTTGTCACTGTTGGTATTACTACCACAGTAATAAACAAATTTTTAGTTTATTACTTTATTTTTATTAGTTTTAAAATTAAATATATATATATATAACTATAATACTCACCTTATTATTTTATTCTCTCTCCCTCAAACCTCCCACCCTCCCCCTCAGATATCGCGCGATCTGAGGTTTTATTAATCCCAAATTATATTTAACTTGTTCGATTTCGGTAGAGCTAGGGACTATCGTGTCAAAGACGATTTTGGTAGGGGTTTTATAGAGAATTGAGTGAAGTGAAAGTGATAAAAAAAAGTGATCAGTGCTTTATACAGTGAAAATTACTATAAAACTTTTTCTTAAAAATATTTTTTGCTTTTATCGATATGTCTAAGTGCGTATATAAAGACTGCCCTAACACTAGGACCTATCCTGGCTACAACTCATTTTTCTCCATTCCAAATGATTGTAGAAGGAAGGTGTGGTTGAAGCATGGAAATGTTTCAACCATTAAGCTCTTGCCTAAAAATGCAGGTATGTGCTCCACGCACTTTTTCGAAAAAGACTTTGCTCGTCAGGCAACTCGTCGAGTTTTATCAAAAAGAGCACTTCCGATTTCTTCGAAAGCAATTTGTTGCTGCACTGAAATTGCCGTTGACCATTATTGTCAGCGAATCATGGATGCTGAGATTCATGTAGCCCAAATCTCCAAAAATATAGTTTCTGCCCGAAAGGAGGCAACAAGCTCTCTACCATCTTTTCCTGCACCTAAATCGGCTCCAAGTTTTGCTGATATAAATGCAGCACAAGATTTACTATTTTTTGCAAATACGGCACATGCTCGCCACTCTTGGTGTGAAACTCCCCACGCTACAGCTATGCCGTCTTTAGATTCGGTTTTTGAAAACTTTTCAAATCTGTCTTTCCAGACTCCCCGCGCCTTAAAATTGCCGAAACGCCGTTTTTCCACAAAATCTTCAAGAGCGTGCTTGAGCTCACGTTTTGAAGATATTCCCAGCAGTCCTAATGAGCCGCTATATAATTTAGCTTCGACTTCGAAGAAAACGTATAGCTGGGACTCTAAGTTTGAAGAGGTTCCTGAGGGTACTCCTGTCTCACCCTCCCAGCTTCCATCCCCGACTTTTCGGCGGATGCCAAAAAAGAAGTCACCATCTCTGACACCGAAAAAAATCTTCTCTATACCCATTTACAGGACGCCGTCGAAGATAAGAAAAAGCAAAAAGTATCATTTGAAAAACGCGGTCGAGGACATGTTGGAAAACTCGAAAGAAGAAGTTCTTACTTTCGTGTTGGCACAACTGTTCATTTTCTTAAAAATCTGATATTTTCTTAAAAATCTTTTATAAGTCTCCAGCGTGCTATTCGTTTTTAGTTCGTGCGGGATTTAGATTACCGGCTGCCAGCACCGTTTACCGCTGGCATTCAGAGATACGCCTCGCGGCAGGATTTTGCGACATTACGATGCGCATGCTATCAGACAAAGCGAAGAACATGTCTGACATGGATAAGAAGTGCATCCTCCTGTTTGATGAAATGGTTGTTCAACAGGAGAAAGAATACAACGCCAAAGATGACATTCAGTATGGATATACTGACTTTGGTGAACACGGCCGGACCAATCAAATTGCCTCCAAAATGATGGTTTTCACTTTGCGAGGGCTTAATAGGAATTGGAAGCAGACAGTCAGCTACTACGTGGGATCGCCAAGTGGCAGAGTACTGGCAACACTGCTAAAGGAAACTTTAGAGAAAGTGTTTGAATGTGGCTTAAACGTGGTTGCCACAAGCTGCGACCAGGGCGCGAATAACGCTCTGGCGTACAAGACACTAGGAGTGGACTACGAAAAAGGAGCGCAAGAACCCTATATAGAAATAGGCAATCAGAAAATCTTCCTCCTTTACGACTACTGCCATATGTTCAAAAGCGTTCGAAACACCCTGGTTAAAAGCAAAATAAAAATCAATGACGATATTGTGGACTGGGATGTGATCGACAAGCTTTATAAAGAAGACTCGAAAGGAGTCTTTCAAGTCTGCCACAAGCTGAAAGAAAAACATATAGCTCCGAAACCGTTTGAGAAGTTTTCAGTTAAATTGGCAACTCAAGTTTTCAGCTTTAACGTGTACACAGGAATTTTGTGTGGCATCAAATGTAATGTGTACAAGACTGAGGAGGAAAAGAAAGTGGCCCAATCAACAGCTTCATTCATTAAACGAATGAATATTCTGTTTGATACTTTGAATACCGGACAGCTTTATTCGAAAAAAGAAAGTGCTATCGGATGATACCGACACTTTAGAATATCTGGAGAATGCCATTGACTGGATTTCAGATTGGAGATCTGAAGGCAAACACAAAATTCCATATTGCTTTAAAGGATTAAAGCAAACACTGAGAGGAATAGTTCAGATGTGGCGTCATCTTAAGAGCGATGAACAGAACTATTTCCTGTTGTCTCACTTCAATACCGACGTGGCAGAGAACCTTTTCTCAATGGTGCGAAACAACAGAGGTACGTACGACAAAGAGCCATCGGTATGGAGATCTATTCGCAATTTAAAGCTCATCATGTTCCAACACTACAGCTCAGCAGAGCATTCTGGATATGAAGATGCTGGAGTGGAACCTCTAATTGGAACTGACGACTTGGCAAAGGGGTTAAAGTTCAAAGAAACCACAAAGAAGAAAGACAGTGAGAAGTTAAACGTGGAAAAAACAATTGAAAACTACCTGATAAGGCCAACAGATCCAGTCGTTGAGGAAGCTGGGAACGTTGAAAATGATGATGATGCTGATGACAATGAATATGATGACAATGAATATGATGACTCCTGCGAATGTGATCAGTGCAAAGAACGCGATCTGGAAAAGGAGAAAGAAAATGACTCAACAACGGTTGAAATAGAACCAAGTGAGGAAATGCAAAAAATGGCGGCACTTTACTATTCGGGCTTCGCAGCTGAAAAGTTCAAGAAGAAGCTAGATTGCGAAGCCTGCTCTGAGTTTATGATAAGTAGCGAAGTTGAGAGAAGAGAACAACTGCTACTTATTGAACTCAGGGCATATGAAAGCAGAACAGCGACAACGGAATTTGGGTCACTAACTGTACCCTCAACAAAATTCGAGAGCATGATACAAAAAGTGCAGGAAAAGTTTGAAACACACTTCCGAAAACGCCAACATATCAGAAAGCTCATGGAAACTTGGATGAAAACTGCCCTCAAATTTAAAGACGAAGAGCTGAAAACACCATGCACAGATCCGGAACATAGAGCAGCAATTATCAGATATCTGTTGACAGGTATGATGTTGTTCTCTATTAAAAAAACAAACAAGGAGTTGCTGACAACAAAAAAATATAAGAAAAAATTCGTTTAGGCTAAGTTTAGTTTTAAGCACAAAATAGTAAAATTTAATATTTTTGTATACTTATTTAACATAATAAATCATGATTATTTTTACTACCATTGTTTTTTTAGTCAAATATATTTTTTAACAAATTTTTTGTCCTATCTAGGTACCCCTGAACTGTCCTTATGCTGTGATACTTATGATACGTATGTAGATAGTCATTATATTTATTTTGTTATATTTCTTTATTTTGTTGTTTTTAATAATTATTTGTTTTGTACATATATAAATTTTTGTTACTTTTTTATATTTATTTTTGTTATTTTCTTATATTATTCTACGAATTTTTAAAATTGATAAATACCTATATACATATATTGTAATTTTTAAAATAACATGCAAAGTAGAAATAGTTGTAGTTGTAGCGAGGAGTAGGCCTGGGGCCCTATTCAGTAATTCGTTTCGAAAACGAATATTTTGTACTCTTTATTTCTAATGCGGATTCGAACGTTCTACTTTCGGAAAGGCAAATTCGAAAACGCCTTTTTTAAATTTTTTTTATTTATTTAATCTTAATTTAATAATAAGAATAGACTTGCCCTTCGAAACGAAATACAGAGTAGGGCTCCAGGGATAACCTCGTAAAAAAAAACGAATCCTGTATTTTACCTCCTGGGTGATGCGGAAAGAAATACACTAGATTAGTTTTTGTTTTCATATATTTGCTTACTTTACTATGCTTTCCTATACTTTTTTTAATGTAGTACATTTTTATCTTTTATTGATTGTCCTTTTTAATTTCTAATTTTTACAAAATCTTCCCTAGGTAAGTTTTTTCCGAAATACCCGTCGAAATTTTTTTTTACATTAGCTAAGTTTTATTGGGAATTTTTATATTCACTTCACTTAAACGCTCAACGAAACGTTGTACTCACTTATACAACTTTATTCCATAAACTCCATTTTTCAGCCATCCCTGTTGTTCACTTCTGGAAGTGACTTATCTTTGTCCACTTGAGTTGTGGTATTCCCATGGGCGATGTTTTGCGATGTTTCGCTGAAGTCAGATTCTCAATGAAACTCGGCTATTGCTTTCCAGTAAAATCCGCTACAATTTCCATTTCCAACAAAATTTAAAAATTGGTTTTTAAAAAACTGCTCATTTGTACAGTTTTCTGATTTAAAAAAACTTTGAATGAGACTTGCGAGTCAACGTCGCAATTTCATTTTTCATATCAAAACAATTACATTCAAATCTTCACTACCCAGAAAGACTATGGCACATACATTCACCAAAACCGATTTTGGTTGCTATGGTGACTTTCATTCTTTCAAATTAAAACATGTATATGCCTTTCTTTCCAACCCATTGCGCACTTGCCCGCCTAAATAATATATTCCACGTCAGCCTTACAAGCTGACAAGCGACGTGTAGCGCCACCAACCATACAAAGAAGGAGATAAAAAAAGCTATTCAGTAAAAGTACTATAGTTTAGATATACAAGGGTGATACCTACCAGAGAAAAATCATTTTGGATGTTTGCTTTATCCATTTCGCTATGGATGTCGTGTGCCTACAACCAGAGCTAAGAGATTGTCAGGGAATTGCAGTTTTGCTTGGCAAAGAAAGATTGTTCCATGGTCGAGCGGTCGATTTGCTTCTCATAATAAGGGCCTAAGACGAACAATGCGTTGCGTTAGTTTTGAATGTCCGTGTTCATACTGGTCGATTTGTTGAACAGTTTGAGGGTGAAGAAGTAAGTGGGGGCAGTTGAAGGGGTGTTTCCCAAAATTGAATCAACACGAACTGTTGAAACTCCGTGCGAATAAAGCGACTGTTTTCCTTCTCTGTCACACACATTGGTCGGTATTGACATCATTTCCACATTGTTTCAAGAAAGTCAAAACAGTTTTTTTCTTTATTCCTGCCAAACAGTCGTTTTTCGTGCATTTGTCATTCGTGTTTAAAATTAAAAAAATTAAAATTTTCATTTTGGCCAACAGTATGCATCGATACCAAAAGGTTAGAAAACAATAGACTAGTGCTGAAAGAATTTTTTTTGTATTGTTAGAAAAAATAATGTATTCAAAGACAGGAAAAGTGTTTGTTCTTCAAACCAGAAGCGTTTTTTGTTGACCCGACACCCGACTAATCTTTCATAGAACCCGAATGGTGGTTGCTGTAGCTTAGGCGTATGTAATGAGAAAAATAAAGCTGAGAATTGCAACACTGACTGACAGAACAGAAATTGAATAGGAGTTTGTGTATTGTGTTGCTCCTGGTGTTCAGATCAAAGAAGTAAGCCGGGAAGGACGTGGCTTGAAACTGGCATTGAGTAATGGTCAAACTCTTTTGGATAATATTGCCGTCGTTTGTGTTGGGTGTAAAGCAAATAGAGATATTGCTGCTTTATCTGGCCTTGAAGTTGATAGAGATTCGGGTGCAATTGTAGTTAATGCTGAATAGAAAGCCAGACAAGACCTTTTTGTGGTATGTAATTGACTCTATATGAAAGAAAGTCTTAATAATTGTTCAATTGTATCTTAAGGCTGGCGACGCATTTTGCTCCTTTGATCCTTTACTAGGAAGAAGGCGTTTAGACCATCATGAATAAAACTAGAAAAATGGTAAGTAAAACTATTAAAATAAATTAATATAAATAAAAAAAATTGTTTGGACACTAAAATATTTCATTTTCGGATCCTATGCTACTCAGAAGCAGTTCTGGAAAGCAGCTAAACAGAGTGGCAGTTTAAACACCGATACAAATTGCTTAACAGGGCTCCACGTAAGTTGTTTATCTATTAACAATCAACGTCTAAATAGGTATTTCAATCTTTTTCTAGCATGCCGCTGAAATCGATAAGAAATAAGATGAAACTGAAAATAAAAAATTCCTTGGCTCTTTGCGAATTACAGTGAAAAAAATTGTAAAATGGCTCGTACCAGCAAACTGTTCGCAAATCTACTGGAGTAGAGCTGTACCTAATGGCACTTTAAAAAGCAAGTAAAAGATATTTACTTGGTCTCTTCGAAGATACAAATTTGTGTGCAATTCATGCTAAGCGTGCTACAATTATGCCAAAAGACATTCAATTAGCCATACGCCTCCATGGTGAACGTGCTTAAGAATTTAAAAAAAATTGTCCAATATGATTTATGTCGTGGTGGTGCTGGCCATTGCAACTCGCTCTATAGTTTCAAACATCAAGCTATGGGGTATAATAGTTATATCTTGCAGCTGAACTTGACGCGGATACCAGTTATGAAATGATAAGCTGTTAGATGGAATCAACAAAAATAAGTATGATAACGAGCAAATTGCAAATTGGAGGGTGAGTTGGATACAACTAAAAGAACAAATAAATCATATATACTTTTCACTTTGTAGATTGAAAAAGCATCGAGGAATATAGAACATCAATGCCGCAGACACTTACCGAACTACACGGATCACCAAGATCAGAGGCTGTTGAAAAGGAATTGCCGGACTATAAAAACAGCTAGAAGACTGCAACTATGTATTTGTTAGAGTCAATGCGCAAAGAAGAAGCCACCCTCACGTTGGTGGTTGCCTTACAAGAAAAAGTTTTTAAACTTCATAGGACCAAAGACACCCTCATGAATGCAGTATGCGAATAGGAATCAATCGAATGTAGTACATACGCAAAAAGCAAGGAGCATTCCGCAACTCTAGTTGAGTTACAGAGTGTCATGTCGAGCATCGACGACGCCATGGATTTGAATTTAAATATACATTCGCTTTTGCAACCTTACAAGTGTGTTTTTCACAACCCTAGTCAAATATGACTATTTATGTTTTGGTGTTTTCCTACAGCGAATGTGCTTCAAAGTAATAGTTGGAATCCAAGTTCGCTGCAATCACTCCCAAGAAGTATCAGAATTGAGAAAAATTCACGAAAAGAGAGTCGAAACCTTAAAGAAAATTGAAAGGGACTCAAACTTTAAAGTAAACTTGTTCAAAGATATGAAACCGAAGGGCGAAAAGGATATTGCCGAAATGGAGACGTAAGTAGTAGCGGATGATTACCACAGAATTGTTTATAGCTTACAATTTTTTCCTTTAGCCTTTTTGAATCGAAAAAGCTGTCGATTTCTAATTTAAAACACGAATTGCACACGGCAAATGGACAAATAGAGGAGGAGAAGAATGTAACTGAGCACATTTTGGAATAAATACAGCGACATTAGTTAAGGCCACAATGGCTAACTGCTGCGATGTAGAATAGTTTTTAAAATAGTTATGTTGAAATGGCATTTTGTTCTTTGATTTGTCATTAAAATAATGTTTTCCAAAATTTGTATTTATACTTAGAACCTTTGGGGAAAACTCTTAGTTGTGTATCGTCATTCCGTGTCGGCCGAAGCTTAATGAAAATAGCTGCTTAGTTTCAAACTCGAACAATATTTTTTAACTATTGTCCCTACTAATGGACACTGTTTCATACAAATGTGAGATGAAATCACTCGTTTTTATTCGGTTTTTTTATTTAACAGGCAGTTCTTGCATTTTTCAGGTATTTGTGGAAAATAAGTTTGTTAGTTTAAGAGTGATTCTGGGTCAGTGGCTTACGCTTGTCTGGAGCAACTGAGTTGTAAATGTTAGCAATGCTTTTGTGGCACGAAAGGTAGCCTAAGAGATTTGATGTCCTTGTAAGGAAGACTACCAAGGGAAGGAAGAAGGCAGTGCGTCGAGAGCAGCACCCGATGTGCTGGGAAAGGTCTCTTTCCTCCCCTTGACACCTACATCATTGGGTGTACTCAAGATCATTTATCGTTTAAAGAGATGTGGTCTCTGGCACAATTGGCACTGGAGGTTTATAAGGAACGCAAGAGCTCTCTGAACGCCGTCGGAAGATTAAATTCTTTGAGTCTCATTTGGGTTCTAGGCCATTACACCGTCTATAGGTGTACCAGCGTCCTCAATGAGGGCTTCAACCAATGATTGGATCTGCGAAGAGCACAACCGTCGATGGCATGCCTCCATTGAATGCAGACAGACCAAACGTGTGCTCCCAAACGTATATAAGAAAACTGCAACATTTTTACTATCTCGTAGCAGAGAAAACCATAGAAAGCTTATTGGCTTTGCTAGCGGGCACTTCCCTTTTGTCAAGCATTCAAACGTGTTAGACTTAAGTGATACCACGCTCTGTGAATCTAGGCACAGACATGGTGAGAGCTGGTAACTTAGGCTCCTTATCATGGCAGCGTCTTTTGTCTTTTCTCCGAACATCTAGAAAGCTATAACAAAAAAAGGTTGCTATCTGGTAATACAATGGACCGGTATTTAGGTCTGAATGCTCCAGTTGGTATTTTAAAAACCTCCAACAGAAAAAAAATAAAAAATTGAGACTAATTTGGTTTTAAAAAAAATTATTATTGTTGGATGCTTTAGTTTTAGTTGTTCATAGCTGCTCTTCTTCTAGTTGAGACTTGTTCTTAAATGCTTAGGAGAAACACCTAAAGAGAGAACCCTTCATGAAGATTTCATACTTTAGGTGCTGTTGGTGGATGTAGATGGCAGGTCGCAACCAACTACACGCGTTGGCGGACCATTTGGCAGTGGTCGTCGAAAAGCTGCACGTATATAGAATCCGCTAGACCGGGCTGTTGAAACCGCTCAAAATCATTGGAACAATTTTTTTTTACAAAGGAACTCTCGAGCCTTGCAGGCATTTCAGGAAGCTCCTTGGGTTCCAAAGAGCTTTGTTTAACAAAACTGTCTTATCATGCTTTTAACCGACGCGAAACGCTGGACTACGTTTGATACTGCTTCGTTTGATCGGGTCACTAGTGTGGGGTAAGAGTTTCACCTCTGAGTCCAGCGTAGATAAAATTTAATACATAAAATTATTATTTTTACTGCTTCCATCCCTGAGGTTGATGATTTTAATATTTTTGGAGGAAACTGTCAACATAGTTTCACATTTCAATTGTACCTTTATTGAAGGTAGTTGACAAGAATGAAATGAAACAAGACGGTGTTGCGGTCGATTCGTTGAACAATGTGAACATTTTGGTCGATTTGTTGCTTCAACAAATCGACCGGTATGAACATCGCCAATGAATATTCGAAGAAATCCTCATCACATTTTAGGTTGATGATACTCGTACATAGTGTTTTTTTTTTTTTTTTTTTTGATAAGCAAAAAGGCACCACATCTGTTTACAAACGAATGGTTGTCAAAACGCAGTTTAAATTGGACTAGATTTCTGTTTTTACTACTTTATTTTGACACAACTATCAATTAGTTTAGCATCAGCGCAGAATCGATTATCGATAAGAATTTAATCAACCTCTCTTAAGTTCCAATTAAATTTTAATGGTGGATTTACATTCATCTGCAAGTGCAGATGAAAATCGGAAAAAGACACAAGATGTAAAATTCATACTTGTCTGATAGAGAGGGAACGAACTTCCTAGTTATGGTTGCAGATGAAAAATTATGGGTGCAGACGAACATGTTCATCTGCAACCATAATTTTTCATCTGCAACCATAATCCTATTCGTCTCTCTTTTTAACCTTTGTGCTTTGTAATCTTCATCCGTCTCGCTTTACTTTTCTGCACTTCCGCAGTTGCAGGTGCATGTAAACCAAGCATAATTGAAACTTAACTAATCGACGTCTAAGAGACGTCTTAAGAAAATCTAATAAATACGGCTGTAGGTGTCTACACGTTGTTATAATTCCTCGCACAAGTTCTCCATTTTGTGTTGGAAAGTGTATTAAAAAAAGCATAACGTTATGAGTATAACCCGTCTGGACACGCCAAGTGTACTGCTTAGGCAGATAAATCTGATTTCGTTTTGCGCATCCAACATCTTTCTTCCTCACCCCTTTTGCCCAGAAACGACCGATATAACGTTATTGGAATAACACGTGTGGACAGGGACTTAGCCACTGACATAGCTTTTGTCTCCACCTTAAACATACCAGTCCACTCCGTTTTCATTTTCATCAATTTTCCATGTCTCCGATTCCAATTGCATTTCCATTTCAATTTCCACTTTCAAGCTTGAACGGTAGACATTTTTGTTCAAAGTGGAAAAATTTCTAATTCAGTCAGCATAAAAGTTTAAATTTATCATATAATACAAGTATTTAAAAGTGCCTCTTATTTAAATATCTACAGCAGGTAATCTCGGAAAGCAGTGATCACTAAACAAATAATTTATATCTTCAAAACTAACAAAAAATCCTAATTTTCAAATGCCAACCCATGATTTTAACTTTTAAAATATTTTTTTCATAGATTTCATAGATAGATTTAAAACATAAACCAATCATATACCTTTATTTATTATAATCATTTTCAAATTTTCAACCAGTGAAGGAAATACAGAAAGCTAAGAGAATGAGCGCCCCAGACAATATTGGTGGCGACAAATCAGGTACAGTCTATTTTCTTTACATTATGAACATATATATATAAGTTGAAAAAGAAAATTTAAATTTGTCCTTTAAAGTTGCAGCAAAGATAACACATGTTAAGACAAGTGCCATGGACGGTATCAAAGTTGCTCCAGTTAGTGTTGGTGGGGGAAGTGCTGGTCAACAATCCCAGCAGCAGACAACCGCGGCTTTCCGAGCCATAGCTAGTGGTGGCCAATCGACGCAGGTGCGAGTTGTCATGCCCCCTGGTACTATTATGCCTCAATCTATGTTGAAGCAAATCGAAGGTGCTGGTCGGACTCAGATTACCGCCATACCAGCAAGAACAGTGTCGAATACTTCAATCACTGTCACCAGGCCAGTCACACAGACTACTTATCTTCCTCGCGCTGGAGTGACCTCCACGAGCATGCAAGGCCAGCGTCTGGTTACTCCTATAAGAGCTCAGGCAACGCCTGTCGCTGGGTTGTCAGGGAATTTTGTTCGCGGCACTACTGTTACCCGAAATACATCGTCCCCAGCAACAACTGTTATTTCGCCAGCAACAACCACCTGGATGGCAAACAATGGTGGTCAAGTTCAGCTTATTCGGGCCATCAATCACCAACCCAGGCAGCGCCTGATAACTCAAAACATCTCGGCCTCAGGTGTAACTGGAGGAACCGGTTCAGGCAACGTAGTAACAGTGAGTTCCCAATCATCGCAACAACAATCTGGCAATCAATGTAAGTATATACAAGATTTTGCTTTGTAAAATGAATTGATTGAAAACTCTCCTAACAGCTCTACAAACAGTATCAGGCCAGCAAGCTTTTGTTGCCACCCTGGCGACTGTTCTTCCACGTCAGCAGACGGCAACACTTGTTTACACACCCGTGTCGAACTCACAGTCGCAGCAGTACAACCCTGGCGTAAATGCAACTCAGCGATACGCCGTCGCCCCTCTCACTGCAACTCCACGTCAAATCAGACCGATTCCCATGAACAAGTCATTCTCCACGGCTAAACTTGGAGTGAATATGAATACTACAAGTATCAGTATACGTGCACCCAATCTGCCAATGGTCAACACAACTGTCTCTGGTAGCTCGGGAAACACTGGTAGTCTTGGAGTCAATGTAACCTCTGGAATCGGTACTCTACAGTCGCGCGGAAGCAGTGTCAATGCAAGCATCCCTACAACAAGAATCATTCAATTGCAGCAACAGCCGGGTGGGGCGGCTCAACAGATTATAGGTTCAACAGGCCGAATTGCAAACAATTTAATGCTTCAGCCGATCATAGTAAACACAGCTGGTGGTGGTAAAATTGGTCTTCGGCCTCCAGCCACCATGGCCACTAAAGTTCAGCCGTCTCTAACAATAACGCAACTTGGAATTAACAAGCTTCCACCCAGTGCTCAGCAGCAAACGAGCACCTCAGCCACCATTCAATGTGCGTCTGTTTCGACGGCAGCCTCAGCAGGTAATACAAGTGTTGTCACTTCGTCGGCCCTAGGCGTTCAGTCTAATTTGGCTCAACAACAGTCACAACAGCAAACGGTATCTGTGAATTCTCAATCTTCTCTTGCACAAATCGTCAATGTGAGCCAGAATCTAAGTGGTGGAACCACCGGACAGCTCCTAACCGCACAAAATGTATCGTCAACAGCTGCTACAGTTGTCCCTTTGGCTATAGCATCGCGCGGAAGCAATGTCCTAACCGGAACTATAACTCCCATCAAAAGTTCTGGACTAGCGGTTGGGAAGATGATGACTCAGCAGTCTTCGCATCAACCACAGCCTGGAGGAGGAGCAGCACAAAGTGGACAAGTAACTGAACTGATTTCATCTACACAGCAGCATCATTCCCAGCAACAGCCGGCCAGTGTTTTTATTCACCACACACGACCACACAGTGGAGGAAACGCTTCTGGTGTTGGGTCAGGCAGTAGTGGGTCGACTGCGACAGTGATTCCTAGCAGCGGGACAGGATTCCTACCACCGGGAAGTACGTTCTATTATGAATCGGTTCCCGCGAGCTCGGTGTCAGTTTCGTCAGGAGTTCTCTCCCTAACAACCACTACTGTGACTAGTAGTACAATGTCAAGCAATCAAATTGTAACATCTTCTAACATGGCCGCTGGGATTGTGACCTCGCTTCCATTCAACCCTTCCTCTTCAGCTACTTTTACTGTCGTCCCATCCTCAAATAGGTCAATTGGACAGCTTCAGATCCCAGTCTCGTCTACTTCGACTCAGATACAAGCGGTTCCTGTGCGTTTTAGTGCTCAAATGCCAACAGAACAGGCCTCGACTCAACAGGTACAATCGAATCAGCAAGCTCATCATCAGATAATCATCCCAAGCCAAGCTGCAACACAGCAATCCCAACAACAACAACAACAGCAACTTCAATCACAACCACAACAACAGCAGCAGCCACAGCAATCCCAGGGTCACATGGTAATTCCTTTGCCAACGACAATCAAAGTTACTGCTGGAAATAATGCCGTTAGCGCTATAAGTTCGGCGACCTTTCTCAGAAAACGTGACAATGATGGTTCACCAATCCGAGCGGCAAAGAATCTAGGACCAACTTTGCTCTCAATGGGCACTGCTTCTTCTTCCAATTCTTCTTCTATTAATTCTCAGCAAATGCCATCATCAGCGTCTGCAACCACTGCCTCATCAGATAACAAGAAAGAACAGCGTGCAGTGTCTCCAGCTTCATCAGATGGCTCTACTACTGTCAGTGCCAATTCCAGTCCAGGAGTGGACCAACAGATAAATGAAGAGCTTACTCCGGTGAACAGAATTCCAAATGAGTCGCATTTCAATCCGATCAATGATGTAAGTAGTAAAAATTATAATTTGTTTGGCTGTTACTCAATTATACTCTCAATCTAGATGTACCCCAACCATCAGAACTCTGCTCCAGCTGCTGCTCGAGAGCATAATGTATCAGGGACAAATCAGTCTCACTTAAACGGCGCCATCGAGTGTCCTCCAAGAAAAAAGTCACGTAGATCGACGTAAGATGTTTGTTTTGTTTGTTTAAAGCAAAGTATTGACATATGTTTAATCTTACAGCAATGATAGCCAGCAATCAACACAGAGTCATGCTTCATCCCATCCCTCTCTTAATCCGCCTGCTTCGAACTCGTCGCAAACATCTAACGCAAATGGCACTAGTAACTCAACTTCAGGAACTCCTGCAGCTGCTCTTGGAGCACTCACTGAAGCACCTAAGGTCAACAACAACAACCAGAACATCAATTCCAACAAAGAGAACACTAAACCAACTGATTTCGTGATCAGGAAGCCACGAACTTGTACTCTGTTGAACGTGAGTATAGAAAATTAAGTATTCCGTTTGTCTTTATTTTCAATTGTTTTTTTTTTTGTTTCAGAGCTACAAACAGAACTGGAAAGCTGCAAACAACCACTTTCAACGGCACAGTGATGTGAAGCCACGTGAAGAGCGTCGTCCAACTGTCATAGATCTGGCCAATCAAGCCAATGTTTTGGGCAAAATCAACGGATGGAAAGTCCATCACTTGAAGTCGCAGATGGAGGATCTGGTAAATACGAGTTTAAAAGTTTAATATAACCCTTAGTTCGCTCATAAGTCTTTGCCCAATCTGTTTTTAGTGTGAAAGTGAAGGTAAAGGTTATGATAAACTGACGTCTATGCTTAAGCAGATGGAGTCCCACGGCAACAATCCCGATATCGAAAGAATTTCCGATCTCATCAAGGTTTTATTGTTTTGTTTTTGTTTTTTGAAAAGCTTGCTAACAATTGCTCTGAACTTTTAGGGTAACATGCAACGCAGCAAGATCATCGTCGATGGTATAACCGAAGCACAAAATCAAATCATGAAAATATTTGACCACAAGTCCCACATCTCGGACATCATTCACAGGTGTGCATCGAAACGGAACTTTAAGAAACGCGAAAAGGCGTAGATGAATTAAAAAAAAAATTTATTGTAGGATATAAGTATTTTTAAGATAGTCGTGAGTGCAATTAAGAATTGTGCCATGCAAGAGTTTTAACATTTTTCTTTATCGTTGTTTATTTCTTTCTGTTTTGACTATTTAAAGAAAAGGCAAACTTACCAAAACTTCTTGTGGGTGCAATAAAAGCCACAGAATTTATTTTGTTTTTCATATTTATGCAATGCAATGTATGCATACCTACCCTATATACATACACACATACATAAAGCCCACATCGTGTTATTAATTTATAAACAAACAATTGAAAACTTCAAAGAAAAACAAAAAAAAAAAGCTGCTCGGTTGACTGACTCGTCACCGTCGTTTGCACCAATTTGTGTAGAACTTAAATATAAGAATTTTATTCAATAAGATTGGCAATAAAATTTTTATTTAATAGTAACAAATTTGTATGACTTTTTTTTAGAAAACGAGCCTATTCTTTGTTGAATACCAATTAATGAGGATTTGCACTGAGAGTAGATTTTTTTTATTTACGGAAAGTACTTTTTTGTTGAAAGCTAAATGAATAAAAAGATGACTTTGTATACTATAAGCACGCAAATCAGTACATCTTGCCGAAAAACTAAAAATAATAAACTCTCGAGAGATAGTCTTTTACGCGGAGTGATTAAATTTTATACTAACAATCGACCCTATCGAGGTAACCGTCGGAGCGGAGTTCTCTCCGATTTCTTACGATTTGGAGACATTTTGCTTCATGGTAGTTCTCCGATCGGTCGATCCGACGTCCTCCGACGGTTACCTCGATAGGGTCGAATATCGTTACAATATTAAGTGGAAACCTTGGAGAATAAAGAAAAAATTAAACTTTCAAAATGTGAGCTTGCTTTGTGGTCATCAATTTTAGGGGGTATAATGAATCGTTATTATTCGTCTCTAATTCACAAACTCTCAGAAGGCCCCAATTATAGGAAACCTTTCAAAACAGCGATTAAGCTGGGTTTGAACGTTATAAAGCAATCACTCTTTGACAACAGTTGTTGCAGTATGTTTAGGATCGTTGTCTCGCTGGAAGACAAATGACTTACCCATATCCAATTTCCTGGCACTTTCATGAAGGTTGTTCTTTAAGATATTCGGCCCTAGCGAGGTATCCGTTCGGAGCGGACAATTGTCCGCAACGTCGGACGAAAACGGAAGAACTATTGCAATAAGCTGTCAGAAATTCCACAAATGAAGAAATTGGTCGCACTCGAACGCAGTTCGCCTTGTGTGTTGAAAAAACATTGGAGAAAAATTCCAAAAAGCTATTCGGAAGAATACTTCAAAGCAAAAACCTCCGAATCGTACAAAATCGGAGAATTTTCCTCTCCGAACGGATACCTCGCTAGGGCAGATTTAAATAGTTAAACCTATTCATGAAATAATCTATGAACAACTATCGACTCCAGATGCTGCCATAAAACCCCACACAATGACGTTGCCGCCTCCGTACTTTACGGTTCCTGACATGTTCGTTAGATCAAGCTCTATGTTTTTTTTTTCTCCAAATCTATTCACGTCCGTCAGACCCATAACTATTGAACATTGGAAAAAATTACAGTATTCCAAAAATCTTTTCCTTTGAATTGATAGGCTTTTGCAAAAAGAAGGACGTTTATGACGATTCATTTTGCTTGAAGGTTTCTTTTTAATGTTCCGACCGTGGTAAAGGGATCGTTTGTGGCTTGCCTGGTTTAGCTGTTTCATTGGATATTTCTGTTGTTATCTTTGGCACACTTATTTTCGGGTTTTCTTACAATAATACTTTTCACTTGTCTTACAATAGGTTTGTTCGTTGAAGCCCTAGGGTCGCCCTGGGGTCGCCATAAAGCGTTTTTTGAAAAGCCCAAAGTCGCCCTGAATGTCAAATTGAGTGTTTTTTGAACCCTAGGGTTGACCTAGGTTTTTCATAAACTCGCCCTGACTTTTTGCTGTGGCGAGTTGAGAGCTGTCAAATGGCATGTATTTTTTTTCTAATGACAGGGATGTGTGGTGATTTGTGGTTTTGCGTTTTTTGAGGACTGGAAAACCCAGGTTTTTTTGATAACTGATAGGGTTGTCAAGAAAACCTGGGTCAACCCTGGGGAAAGTTCAACGAACAGACCTAATAATACGGCATTCCTGTTGAGTAAATTGCCGGAGCCGTCCAGAGCGAGGCCTATTTTTCAAACTTCCACTGGTATTGTCTTTGGTTGGTATTAGGTTTGCTTCAGGCCCTGAGAAAGCTGTCCTTGCAACCCAAACAAGACTCAAAGAATTTAGTCCTCCGACCGCATTCAGAGAGGTCTTGTATTAGTGGATCACTTTCGAATTAGTTAGAGGGTTGAGTAGAGCCTTAAGTACAGATTGGCTTTCAATACCAACAAAAATTTCAGCAATTCATAGCCGTAAAAATTTAGAGGACCGCTTTCGGTGGCAGACACCATATCTTTACAAAGGCTACCTAAATTGCCACAAGACTCCAAATATTTTAGCAGTCTTCTGACTTCATTTTGAAAAAGAATCCTCTTCAGTCCAGACAGCAAAAGCAAGCATTCTAGGTACACCAAATATGTAAATATGATAAGCTATTTGTAAAGGCAGCCTTGCCACCAATTATACAAAAACAAAGTTTTATTGAAAGGAATCATACCCGATTTTGAGAGTAAGGCCCCAGAGACTAAAAATGTCTTTTTCAACTTAACAATCAGTAACAAAAAAAAAGGTTTCCGCTCTTAGATTTGTTTATTTAGGAAAATACAGATTAAAACATATTAAAATTTGCATCCATCCTTACATGGGAGGTGGTGGCACTGGTAGCACACCCATTGGTGGTGGTGGTGGAACCGCATTGAACATGTGCCTTGGTGGATGCACGAATCCTGGACCCATAACACGCAATTGCGGCGGCGGTGGTGGAATTATTTTCGGTTCAAACTTGAACGAGAATTGTAAAAAGAACTGTTTTGTATCACGATTCCAATGTGTCCAGAACTTGCCATCAGTTTTCTCAACTTCACGCGAGGGAACCTTAAATGCTATCGTCTCATAGGGTTCCGCAGCAAACAACAAATACTGCCATTTACGGTCTGGTGGTTCGATTTTCTGTTCATAGGCCGACATAAAACGGTGCCGCGGAATGATGCCTTCGGATATCTCGGGGTAATCGATTTGAAAAAGCAAAGATTGCTGCCCATTGTCGGGACAACGCTGTTTTGTGACTCGATAGCCAGGTCGTCCGATTTTAACAAATTTCTTTGGCTCAACACGAGGTTTCTCTGGAGCTAACATGGAAGGGGCTTCCTTGGCTTCTTTGGCAGCTCGTCGAGCAAGGTTCTCTTGATGTTTTTTGCCTTGGGTGTGAGCCAAATAACTGCCTTCATTGTTGTGCAGGGTAAGACAAAGTTTACATTCGTAAGAACCAAGATGGTTTTTCATGAAATACGGATCTTTGTTTAGGTCAATAGTTTCTAGGGCGAGTTGTCTGAGACGCTCTTTGCGGTCTCGGTTGGTTTCTGACCAAGAGGCGACACCGCCTCCGCCAGTTTTGCCACCGGCTCGGTTTTGGAAGTCCATTTTTATTTAAACTATATAAACGTATTAGGATTTATAATTTTATATCAGTATTTCAGATAAATAAATAAAAATAATATTTGTTGAAAAAATTTGCTACCAACCTCGAATGCAAATGCTGTCAGAAATCGGGACAGCTATTATTTAAGTCGGAGCCAGAGTCAAAGAATAAGTATTCTATTACAATTTCTTTTACAGGGTGTTGACCAAAACCTGTAAAATATTAAAGTGTGCTTGCGCCTTGGCGATAAACGGTGGAAAATAGAACGAAATTCTATTAGTTTAGTAGGATTTCGTTCCATTTTCCACCGTTTATCGCCTGCTTTTATCGAGGCTATAGTTACAGACCGAGGCACATGTTCTCATAGTTTTAAAAAAATATTTTCACTCTTTCATTCTTTTCTGGGGAATGCTTGAATTCGTTTATACAAAATTGACAGATTTGGAGCGATTGCGATAGTAGTGGTAAAATTGCTAGTCTCCTTTTTTTTAACGTAAAGTTGAGGCCGCAAAATTTATGTTTGACAACAAGAAGTAAAATGCCTTCACGGGAAATAATAACTACATGACAAATGTCTTGTCTTGTCATGAAATTTAACTCTGCAGCTGAACGATCAACATGTGGCAAGTCATCGGCTCACATACATAATCTTTCAAATTCTTGTCCGTGTTTCGGATGTAACGTAGGCGACTTACAATTTGCAAGCAATTGACTTTCAATCAAAATTTTTGTTATTTGATTTCAGAATAGCACGAAAAAAGCCTTAGAAATAATTTTTTTAATACTCTTTTTACTTTTAGAGCAGTTATTGTTTTCTTTCTCCATTTTATTTTTTAGGGTGTTTCGATGTAGCTGTCAATTATTTGGCTACTCAAATTGCTCCTCAGTTGGCTTGGAATATTCCATATCAGTTGACTTTCAATTTCGAGAAATGTGATTGTGTATGTAAAAAAATTCAATTGTATTGTAAATGCTCGCGTTCTTCGCACCTTGACTTCGAAAACTACTGTCAGTTTTCGTCGCTCTGATTGGTCCAAAAAGTCAGAAGTTTCAGCTGACATTTAGCTGACAGTTAGATTTTCAGATTTTTTTCAGATTTTCGAACATAGATTTTCAGATGGAAAAAAGCAGTCTGAAAATTCTTAAAAAAAGTTCTAGCTGTCAAACAGAGTTTTTTTCTTACTATTCAATTGCACTTTATTTCTTTCTTCGTTATGTTTGCACGTGCTACGCGGCTTTCTAAAAATTATAGTGTCCAATTTTAATAACAATTTTAATAACATGCCAAGATATTGGGTGCAATATAAAAATGAGATCGTCCAAGTGGACGTTTCTGAAGAAGAATTTCTTCAAATACAAAATGGTAAGTTGAATTTGAAAAGAAACTAGAAAAAAAACTATTCAATGTAAATTTTTTTAGACCCAGAATTTGCGAGGGCTTTTATGGAAACTAGTTTCGTGCACGAAGAATTTATTGATGGTACGTATGTTTTATTTTCCTTTGATAAAAAGTAATGTGTCTTTTTTGTAGGAATGGAATCAGAATGCTGTGGAGAAAATAACGAAGTTCAAGAAGAAGTTCAACCAGTGCAACGTGAGTAACATTTATAGCGTTTTTCACTTGAAATTCGATAGATTTACTCTCAAATCGAGAACTACTCCTTTCAATTGGAACATGTTTTTAGGTTTTTTGCTGGTATAGGCTGTGAAATTTATGTTCACATAAAAATGTCATCTTTCTCTTCAATGTTAATTCCAGCGTTTCTTTTATGTGGCATCCATGGCGTAGTGCTTAGCTTTGAAACATCCAGCTGTTTTTCCAAGTCCTTTGAAAGTAATTAAACTTAGCCGTTCGCAGAAGGCATTAGACATCCTAGCTAAAGACCGCGCATCTAAATCATTCGTCGGTTCTGAATCCTTCTGGGGGATAAATAAAAACATCTTCAAACATACATAGAAAGCAAATCCTTGACTATGAGATCGTCCCCCTAGATTGCCAACTTCTGTTCAACTACAACACTCAATATGAAGCTAACACAAAGTGCTTGTACGTATCAAGGTCGAAGCCGAAGCGTGATTGTAATTCAAGCAAACCATTACTGCCATTTAAGTTACTGATAAGGTCAAGTTGTCGAATATAACTTGGTAGTAAGTGGCTGTTTTCTGAACAGCATCTGAAAATAAGACATTACATCATTCCTAAACTAGTTCAAGCACTGAACTCAACTCCATTATTTATGAGTTTTGCCCAGGCAGAAGTGCGACAGTGGGCTCATTCGTTAGATGTTGCTGTACGCTCGATGTTTACCGACCCATAGTTATATAAAAATCAAGGCAACTATGAACTGAATAATTTAGACTCTTTCACTATTGGCTTGGCTAATAGAAAATGTAGGACAATCTTCTTCAACTTCCTTTCGACGTTACGAGTGAGAGTCGTGATCTCGAAGGTATAAGTGGGAGTGACTTATCTACTTTATACTAGTGATCTGGAAGTGGGGTACGCCACGTTGACCTTTAGAATTCGCCGCCAAGCCCCGTTTTGGATTGTTCCACGACTGAGGCACGCCAAATGCTGATTTTGTTGCATTTGCCTGTACCAGGAGTGTTTTGACCTGTGTTGGGGTATGTGCGATAGTATAATAATAAAAAAGAAAAATGAAATGAATGATGAAAGCAATGAATACTTACATTGCACGAGCTCTGGTTATTACATACTGCTTGACCAGAGCGATTTATTTTTTGTTCTCAATACAAGCTCTTATCTTGAACTTGAAAGCGGTTTTTACTCAATACCTGCTGGCAGCTATGCTAAATATCTCAATACTAAGAATCTGCTTTGAAAATCATACATTAGGGTATATCGTATCCGAAACATGTTGAGTAGATGTAGGATGCACTACTATTTGTTAACATTTTCAATGTGAGTAATTTTTCAAGTTTGAAAGAGAAATCTTCCCGAGCTAATGTTGCGCAAAAAAATACATTGTTGCCTATACAGCAAATTTATATATATAAAGATAGATTTTAGTATTAGATTAGTAAACACTCCCATTCCCGTGGGAATATGGTGACCGTTCCCGTAGAATTATGGGGATGAGTTACAGTTTATGCTACTCAGGGATAATGCAGCATTCTAAGAATTTTTTAAATCGGTGCTGTAGCTTCTAAGTTCCCGTATACGTTCCCGTGGGTATATAGGGAAAAATTATATAGGGAGATGGTAGCATAGAAAGCCGTTACAGAGTTCACATTTATAATATTAGTTAGGATTATATAAAGATATTATGTTTATATACAACTTTTTCCCTAATTTTTAGAATCTGAAAGTGTTTGGACAAACAGCACCACGTTGTTGTTTTTGGATGAGGTGCTAATTAGAAGGGATGACTTGAGAAACCCAAAAAAAAAAAAAAAAACCATTTTCAACGAAATTGAGAGTGAGCTGAAAAAGAAGGGGTATGACTTTGCGGCATCTGTACTAGAAAAAAAGCTTGCAAACCTCAAGCAATATTATCACGGTATTGTCGACAACAACAAAAAAACTACGACAGGGAGAGGAAGGATTTCCTGGTTTTTTTTTGATATTATGTCTCAAATTTTTCATAAAGAGGTAACAGTGCAGGAATGTCCACTGTTTAATTCTCTTACTCACAATAAAAAAATTCGTTCAACGCCTTACCCTTCAGCATCGACAAATCAAATAGTACCTGCATCGACAAATCATATACCTGCATCGACAAATCATATACCTGCATCGACAAATCATATACCTGCATCGAGATATAATATAACTGCATCGACAAATAAAATAGTACCGGCATCGACAAATCATATACCTGCATCGACAAATCATATACCTACATCGAGATATCATATAACTGCATCGACAAATAAAATAGTACCGGCATCGACAAATCATATACCTGCATCGACAAATCATATACCTACATCGAGATATCATATACCTGCGTCGAGATATCATATACCTGCATCGACAAATCGCATAACATCAAAATCCCAAATACCTGCTTCACACTCACCAGCTTCTACACATATTCCAGCTTCTACACCATACTCACCAGCTTCTACACATATTCCAGCTTCTACACATATTCCAGCTTCTACACCATACTCACCAGCTTCTACACATATTCCAGATTCTACACCATACTCACCAGCTTGTACACATATTCCAGCTTCTACACATATTCCAGCTTCTACACCATACTCACCAGCTTCTACACATATTCCAGATTCTACACCATACTCACCAGCTTCTACACATATTCCAGCTTCTACACATATTCCAGCTTCTACACATATTCCAGCTTCTACACCATACTCACCAGCTTCTACACATATTCCAGCTTCTACACCATACTCACCAGCTTCAACATCACACGCACCACCTTCACCATACACCCCACCATCAGATGAAACTAGTACAACGCCCCCTTCTGCAGGTGTATTCGGCAGGGTCAGTAGAATAAGCAAAGTAGAAAAGGCCAGAAAAGAAGCTCTAGAAATGGATGCAAAAAGATTGCAGATTGCGGAAGAAATTTTGCAATCAATGAAAAGGATGGAAAACCTTAGAAGAGAATACAATGCAATCGAAGCAGAGAAGCTGGCTCTAATGAAGAGGCAATATAATTCCAAAAACTAATTTTTTTGTTTTTTGTTTTTTTTTTTTGTTGTTTGTTTTGTTATTTGTTTTGTAATAGTTCTTTCTTACTCGTAATACTTTAATTAAAATAATAAGTTACTAAAAATTTCTTTTGCATTGTTTTTTTTCAATTTTTTTATTTAATTTTGAAACGCTCTTAGTAAAGCGTTGCGCTTTACTTCTCCACCACTTCTGTTCCGTACATTTTGGGAACTCACTTCCGGAGTTTCAACATCGTCTGCAGTTGCCATCAACTGCTCGTTCAAAGGTTCGTTCTCGTCGCCGTAAAGCATTATATGGTTGTGTAACACAACGGCCGCAACAACCATTTTCACTGCAGTATCTGGCGTTGCGACATCCAAATACTTCAGACGTCGGAACCTTCCTTTTAAGAACCCAAACGCTCTTTCAATGGTCACTCTTGCGCTGCTAAGAGACGTGTTGAAACGTGACTGAGCAGCACTTAGGTGGCCGTTGTCGCGGAAAGGTGTTTGAAGGGTTGTGGAAAGCGGGTAAGCAGAATCACCTACTAGGTGGAACTCTGGTGGAATGAGATCCGTTATTCTGCTAGAGAGTTCACTGATCCGAAACACTCTAGCGTCATGCAGCCGTCCTGGTGCTCCTACGCAAACGTCTGTGAAAACAGTTCTGTGATCACAAACAGCTATAAAAAAGGGTTTCATAATTTCTGTTTCAATTTATTGCTCTCATCTTCTTATTACCTTGCAAAATGATCGAATGGGTATTTTTCCTATTGTAGTAATCAACGGGGTTATGTTTAGGTTGCTTCATTGGTATATGACATCCATCAATGGCTCCAATAATTCCAGGAATCTTTCCATTAGATTTTTCTTGGAAGCACTGTAACAGAGATATTTTATAAACACAATAGACTTTCCCATCAATTTATCAATCTTTTGTTTCTTACGTTGGATATGTTCTCGTACTCGTTTCGAGCAGGCCACTTTACATAATCTTCCGTCAGATCATTTATTATTTCCACTATTTCCATGAAAATAGAATGTGCATTGCTTTTGGTTAAATTGAACCTATCACCGGCAGACAAAAAACTTTCCTGCTTGGCCAACATCCAAACAGTGAAAAGTAGCTTCTTCTCTAAATGTGTTTTTCCTGCCACGGTTTCAACTTTCGTCAAAAAATCCTGTTAAAGAAACATTTGTATTTTAGCTTAATTTTTTTTTTTGTTAGGAAACTTACACTAAAACATTCTCGACTCATTCGGAAATGTTGTCGAAATTCTTCGTCGGAATACGCTGGAATGGTATCCTCATAAAAGTTTGGATTCCTAGTGGCTTCATTCTGCAGGCCAAACATTTCGGGATCGCTCAATAGCCGTGAAGACACCATCAAGTCGTTTTCAACATAGGCTGCTACTTGGCCTGCCGTACAGAAAAAAACAGTCAAAAAATAAGAACGACTAATTCACTCAATCTTACTCATGATTTCGTTTTCAAAATCCATTTTAACTCTTGTTTATTTTAATTTTACGTTTCAGCCGCGTAAACACAAGTAAAACCGAGAAATGAATTCACTTGATTTGACTTAAGAAAAAAACTTGACGTTTCTCCCTAAATAGCGTTCTTGACTGACAGTAGTAGTTTCGAAAATTTCGAAGTTGCGAAGAACGCGAGCAATGGCTTGCTATTTATTGTTGGTGTAGCCCGGGGTAACGAAACAAGTCTTGTTTTCCTCATTTAAATGGCCGTAGCCTTAGACTATTCTACTACAGTTTTTTGGTGACAGCTATGTTTTCGAAAACACAATTCGAATTTAGCTGTCAGTTTTATCCGAACTATGAATGCAGAGAATTGAAAAGAAAAATAGTTTCCCAAAGATTATTTCCAATTCGTTTGTAGAAAATGTTTTTCATTAAACTACCTTAATTACAGCTAGAAAATCCACAATTTTTGTTCTCAGTAAAATACCAAAACTCTTATTACATTTTCAACGAAAAATAATTCCAAAGTAAGTAAAAGAATTACATCAAATTTGCATCTTAAAATTCAGTCGGTTCTTTTTTGTGGTTTTTGCTTTGTTTTGTTTTAATAACTTTCCCGTCCAACACTTTAAGTTGTGAAAAGCCGTGCATTTTGATCAATTAACTCAAAGTGTTTAATATCAATGAATAAATAATTAATAGCAAAAAAGCAACTTTGTTCTTCCAAGTTTTTATCATTCTTTTTTCTTGATTTTTATCGCTGGTTTAAAAATGTGGAAAAAAAATATCAAAGAATCTAACACAGAAAACTTTTAGGGCATGTCTGGCTTTCTGTTGTATAAAATCTGTCGATCCACTCAACCGACAATTATTCTTTGTTTTGTAATAAATCAAAGAAATGAAATTAATTAAGGAACATGGAAAACAACCCCAGTTTTTTGATCTGCATTTTGATTTAAGAACTGCATTATGTATTTTGATTGTGCAGCTTATCAGTAAAAAGGCTTGTTCTCTTTCCGAGGACGCTAGGGCAGCAAACACAAATAAGATAAAAGCTATTACTGATAATAAACTCGATGCAAGTGGCTCATTTATCCCGACCTTGGCATTTAAGTCCACCGGTCATTGATTTCAGCTCTCTTATTTTCAAATTTTTAAGAGCCGTAGAAGTCATTGCAACTTGGTTTGACAGTGAAATTTATTGAAATCAATTTTATTTCAGCCACAAGTCTAAGAATGGCAAATCAAGCAGAGATCGACTATGAAAAGCAGTTCCAAGAAGACCTCGCAAAAGCCACTGCACTTAGTTTGGAATCCCAAGCCCTCGATGATTTCCGCCGCACAAAAAGTCACTACTCATACGGTGGAAGTGCTTCCCCTCCAAGAAGTGGTTTTCATAACAAGCCAACCGCAGTCGACTACGCAGTAGTTCAGTCTAGAATCCGACCAGGTTCTTTTAACGTTCCGAATAGCTCGTCTATTGCTCCTCCACCTGCTATACCATCTCGTCGACATAGTGAAATCCGTCTGCCAGATGAACCTTCGGTTTCGGTGAAAGTCCCAGAGAGTGACTTGATATCTTTTACCAGCCCAACATCGTTAAAGAAACCTGAGAACTCAACATTCGACAAATTGTTGGAAGATATTCAAAAGCTAAGTACGGCTCCGCCAGCCCTGCCACCAATGACGTCACATCCGAACTTTGGTTCTACCCCAGCATTTTTGAATCAACAACTGAACCACACTGGCCTTCAGCTAGTTCCATTCACTCCACAGCAGCCAACACAAAAAACTCCACTGACAAATGAAGAACTCTCGAAATTATACAATATGCCTACGCAACAAGTAAGACATCCTGTTGGCATTGGCTATGCTAGGACAGCAGGGCATTATGCTCCTGTATATCAACGACCAGCTATTACAGCCGCAGGATACGGCTACGGTGTAGCGCCCGTTAACTACGGTTATCAGTATGGAATACAACGTCCTTCGAACATCACCACACAACAATCATATCCACCGACACAAATGGCACCAAGCAATGCACAACAGCCATCGTCATCGTCAGCACTAGAGATTCCAAATCAAAATGTTTCAAATACGAGCAACGCACTTGTGCTTCAAAGTCAAACAAATCCAATGCTTCAAATGACAAAATCGCAGTCCCTATCAGGAGTCTCTTCATTGGGTACATCGCCGTCGATCCGTAGCAACTCTAGCAACGGAATCAACCGTAAAGTTAAAAAGAACTTAGGCGATGATTTGATTGATTTGAGTCAGGAAGACCCGTAAGTAAACTGAGTTTATGTTAGAAATGTCTGTGTTTATGAATTGCATCCCTTTACAGCTCCAGAGTTAGTGTACTAGAAGCCTTTGATCCGCTGCTCAACGAAGACGATTATGGTAAGCTCTTCAATTTTTATCGAAATTTACATATTCGACTCTTAGTAGATTGCCAATTTGTTTCTCATTTGTCCTTCTCAGTCCAAACAAAATCGCATTATTCATTTTTTTCATTTCTCTTCAAGAGAGATCCAAAGTTCGTCCTCAATGTATCCTTAGCATTCCCTATTTCTCAGTTTACTTTAGTTCTCTGTTGGAAGACAACTTTTTTGCCTGAAATAATTTAAATTAAGTAAAAATGGGTTTTTCTTGTGTATCTCTCTTTCTCTTCCAGTATGGAAAATATAAGGAATTTAAAAATTCCCTCTACCGCTACTTCTGCTACTACAGTAATCGTGCCTTTGGAGATGATTTTACTTTCATGTATTTCTGAACACACTACAAAAAGTAAATTGTGTTTCTTTTATTTTGAACGAACAAATATAAAAATAAATATCAATACATATCAGTTTTCGCTGCGAAAATGTGTATCGATTTGAATGAACAAGAATTGTTAAAATTTATACAGAAAAAAAACAAACAAATAAAATATACACTTAACAATGATTTGGTTTTTTTTTAATTTTTTCTCTTCCTCGGGCGTGCTGTAGTAGCATGAAGTTTTAATGTTCTTTTTCAAAGTTCTCCCTTTTCTTCTTTCTAATCATGTAAGTCATTGTCAAAGAATAAAAATCGGTACGGCTGAGTCTGAGTGTTCTAAGTAGAATATCAAAATCTGAAGACTGAACACAAGCCTTTAGTATTCGATTTCATAATATATTTGGTGGTACAGGGCTGCCAAGTAAACATTCAAATTGAATAAAATCACATAAAGTATTGGTAAAAATTAAATTGAATATTCCAAAAGTTTTTAGTGAAAATACAAAAACGCTAATTGTTTGCAATTGTCGTAACAGATAAAAGCTTAATTCAAAACCGCCAAAGCATTTCTTTCAAAAACCGGTTTTTATTTTTTCACTTTTTAAAAAAACAAGTTTTTTATAAGTATGCAAGTTGTAATACCTCGCTAGAAGATCTTTTGACAGAAAATTTGACAAAAAGTTTCAGAACTGACTGCAAAATTTGAAGGTAGAACACCAGACAATGCCAATACTACTTTGCGGTTTTTCGCAAACCTCTCGGTTAATTGGTAATTGTGTGCTCTCGAAATGGGATGAATAAATCTTTTTTGAAATACGTGTATATATCTGAAGCAGGAGTGTTAGAACGATTAAGTTGCCTTGCAATTATACGTGGTATTTGCAGTATACGAGTATACCACCATTTTCATCGAGCATCACCTTTGCTTCTTCATATAGATGACCGTACTTTTTGTAAAGTTTATTTCTCAAAAGTTGCAAAGCATGAATAACTTTATCCACGTGACTGAATGCTGTTATCGGTGTTAACTGTTTGCAGTTGTTTTGATAGCGAAAATGGAAATTTCACGACTTTTTGAAGAAACACTAGGCACATAATAGGTTCGTTCGTTGAATTTTCCCCAGGGTTGACCCAGGTTTTCTTGACAACCCTATGAGTTGTCAATAAAACCTGGGTTTTCCAGTCCTCAAAAAATGCTAAACCACAAATCACCACACATCCCTGTCATTAAAAAAAAATACATGCCATTTGACAGCCCTTAAATCGCCACAGCAAAAAGCTAGGGCGAGTTGGGGGAAAACCTATGGCAAACCTATGGCTCAAAAAACACTCAATTTGACATTCAAGGCGAATTTAGGTTTCTCAAAAAACGCTTTGTGGCGACCCCATGGCAATCCCAGGGCTTCAAGCTTCAACGAACAAACCTAATATAACTCGAAGATCGAAGTGTGTTAAGCATTTGAACAGCTTGCTGCGATGTTTCTTTATTGTGGCTAGTTTGGAGTTCTTCGAGTGCATTGACAATAGCTGGATAAATTTTCATAACGGCTTCATGCTTGTGAACCCACCCTGTTTCACACATTGCCAGTAGGGTTTTTTCATTTCCAACCGGTAATAGGTCCCGAATTTTACCATTCCTTTGTATATAAATTCTATAGTACTATTACTTTGACCCGTTCCGGTGACAAAGTGGGAATTGAACTTACGCCACAAAAGTTGGAATGTATTCCACAAGACTGTATTTGAAAAGGAAGAAAATTATATGCGTAAGAGCAGGAAACGAATATATATAAATATATATTTTTTTCTTTCTTACGCACGCTAAAAATAAACATTCCACATCAGCTGATTCGCTCTTCCCCACGCGATGTTGCGCCACCTAACGATCAATACAGGAGATGAAAAAAGGTGTCCAGTAAAATTACTATAGTTTAGATATACAATGACCATTCAAAACAGCAGTGCGTTGAGCAGAATGTCTAAAGTAGGAACCAGAGATTAAAATGAGCCTAGTCTGCTTGTGAACAATGAGTATTTATTTGAAAAAAAAAAAAAACGAGTTTGAACAAATTGATGTCACTTTCCATTGGACGAGAAGAACCGTCCAGGAGCGTCCAGAAGCATTCTCAAACTGTTCCATTGGTGCAAAAAGATCGCTTCTCATGATTCTGAGGAGTGACAGCCGCTTCTGGATTTGAAGTGAGAATCGACTCAGAAGCACTAACACATGTTACTCAAATGTCAAAAAGAAAAGTTTCTTCAAGGAATATTTTTAAAGAGCCATAGGTGTTTCACTCCCACAAAGGAAATCACATTAAACTGAATAGAAACAATTTTGGGTGTTCCATTGGTTTTTAAAATGAGTGCTTCCCCGAGTGAAACCAATGGAAAGCGACATGAGTCAACCACAAGCAATTAAATTTGAACAATCTTATGCCGTTTTCCATTGGTTTCACTCGGGGAAGCACTCATTTTAAAAACCAATGGAACACCCAAAATAATTTCTGTTCAGTTTAACGTAATTGCCTTTGTGTGAGTGAAACACCTATGGCTCTTAAAAAATATTCCTTGAAGAAAATTTTCTTTTTGACATTTGGGTAACATGTGTTAGTGCTTCTTGAGTCGATTCTCATTTCAAATCGAGAAGCAGCTGTCACTCCTCAGAATCATGAGAAGCGATCTTTTTGCACCAATGGAACGGTTTGAGAATGCTTCTGGGCGCTCCTGGACGGTTCTTTTCGTCCAATGGAAAATGCCATTATTTGTGAACCAAGCAACTCTGAACAACCCCTATTTTCAAACGAAACCAAACAAGTAGACCTGCTTGCAAGTAAAAATGAGTTTGAATAACATTGAGTTAAACTGCTTGTGAGCAAAGTGCTTGTGAGTAAAAGTGATCACAAGCAATTTGATCGTAAACAAGCAATAAGTTCATGAGCAAGCAGTGTGTATGTGAATAAGCAGTGTGTTCATAAGCAAGCAATGTGATCATACCAAAAAGGGTAGTTTATGCCTTTATATGCCTTTCTTTGTTTTTCAATAGAATTATAGTTATGTAGGTATAAATGTTCAGCGCATTGCTTTCCAATGAACACACTGCCTGCTCATAAATACACTGCCTGCTTGTAAGCACGCTACCTGCTTGTGAACACACTGCCTGCTTGTAAACACAGCCTGCCTGCTTGTGAACACACTGCCTGCTTGTAAACATTTTGCGTGCTCATGAATATTTGAATATATTCAAGTAAGTTCAAACAAGTCATCTGCTTGCAAGTCATTTGCTTGTGAGTGCAATACAGAAAAAATGACTTGTGAGCATCCTTACTGATTTAGTTTGTTCAGAAGCATTTCTGCTTGTGAGTAAATATGCTTGCGAGCTATTTGCTTGTGAATAGGGGTGGAAAATGATCAAGTCTGAGCGATCGTTGAGAAATTTTGGATGTGTTTGAACTTATTTGAACATACTCATTTTGTTGAAAAAAGAAATTAATAAAAGAATTTATTGTTTTCTTGGAGTGTTGATTTTTAAAATCAAAATGAAAAGTTCAAGTGACCTTCACTCCTTATGCGTTTCGCCCAGGTACAAACAGTGGGCTCATCAGTTAGATGCTGTTTGTACCTTTCTAAGACGCAATGTTTGGTCGATGTTTGTCGACACATATATAAAGTTTACAGTGCAAACACAATGTAAACTTTATATTTCTAGGGGAATGGGATTGCATTCTTGCACCTAGAGAAGGGTTGCCCGTGGTCTGGCCGATGTTTATTGAAAAAAGAAATTAATAAAAGAATTTATTGTTTTCTTGGAGTGTTGATTTTTAAAATCAAAATGAAAAGTTCAAGTGACCTTCACTCCTTATGCGTTTCGCCCAGGTACTCATTTTGATCTCTGGTAAGAACCAACAGACTGCACGATCCCAACGCAATTTCGCACACATGCTTGTAAACACGAGTCAGCAATAGCAAGGTTGAGAGAGTGTGCACTACAATGTACATACAGAGCTAAAGCACATTCTTTACGAATATACGCTTGGGCACCGTACAAATACCCACTCATTATTAGATACACTCTGGTTTTAATCTTCTTAAAACAAAGCGAATCACAGAAATAGTCTTATGTGACTCACAATGAAAAAAATTCTGTTAGAATGAGAATCCTTTTAGAGAACCATTATGCAGGTGTTCTGTGGGGTTTTGATAATGTTTTGTCGCAAGCGAACATTTTTTGTAATTGCATTCGGGTTTGAACCGCTGAAACCCCCCTGGCTACGCCCATGTATCGGGTCTTTATTACGTTCCTGTTCCCGTGTGAATATGGGGATGAAATATGAAAAACCATTTATTTCTGTTCCAAATTTCAATCTAATCGACTCTGTAGTTTAGGAGCCTTTCATTTTCTAAATAGTGTATAGATTTAATCAAATACCTTAGAACCATTTTCAAACAATGAAAATATTTAAAACCCGTTATACCAATGGTACCGGCCTCAACGGGGCTTACAATTGTTGATTTTCTCCTCTGGCAAAGTTCGATGTACAGATTGTTTACATTTATTTAAAATGTATGATAGCAAATAAAATTGTTTTTCTACTCTAGCAATAAAAAAATGTTTTTGTGGTAGATTAAATTTTGCGCTTTTGAAAATATTTCATACGATTATTAACCAAATTCACAATTTTCAAGCAATTGGCAACATAATCAACTTTAAGTTTTAAATTCTGTAAATTCTGTAGTTCGTTTTTATGTTGGAGCAATGCAAGAATAACAGAAAAAAAAATTACTGTTTGAAATATGTATGTAGTTCATAGTTAAAATACAAATTTTTGAATACTCATTTTTATTGTTTACAATCAAATCAAATACCGCGTCGAGAAACATTTAAAATAATTAAATGCAGAATAAGCACGTCACATAATGTTCTGAACAAGGTATTAAATTTCACGACGTACTACTTTTCACATTAAAATTCGCAGTACGAGAACTTGTTCTAAGCATCAAATAGAATATTATATACACCTACCTATCTTCTCGGCTTCACAGCTATGATGTAATCCAACTCGCGGGCTATAATTTGCGGTGTTGATAAGAACTTTTGTTTACGGATGCACAAAACAGCGACAATCGTTGGAAATGAACGAAAATGTGTGCATTGAGTTTGTTTTGTTTTAATATGCCATTCATAATTGAATCACACGTGTGCAGCACTTGCATAGCGTTCCTATTGATTCACATTGTGCCCATGTAAGCAGCTGGAGTGTGCGATAAAAATCTCAAATAAAAAAAAAAACTCATTTAACCATTTTTGTGTTTGCCGTTTGCCATTAGGCTAGTAGGTACAAAGTAAGTGTGGTCACATCAATCGGTGTTTTGTAATAATTGGGACATTTCATCTCTCCCACCTGTTGTCATTTTCCATTCCACACACATTTCACAGTCGGTTGAACCCCAAAACAACTCACGGCAGAGAGATACAATGTTTTTTCTTTTTTCCTTCTGTTAAACTAAAATAAAATAAAAAATAAAAAATTCGTGCAAGTGTCCCAAATTATTTATCGTGGCCTTAGTTTAGTTTATGTTGTTTTTCGGTTGTGCTTGATCGTCGTAGCACGTTGCTGCTAATTTTAAAATAATATGCAGCTAAAAATAAGCAAAAAATGAATAATTTTTATTTATAATTTTCTGTTGTGAAGAGTTGTGCCTCGCTAACGATTTTTTCATGTTTGATGTGAAATAGGAAATAAAATAACAAAACAAACCAAATGCTGTCGATCCTTGCAGGTAGCGATAATGCATCCGATTGCACTTCATACTACGCCGAATATGATCCGTTCGATTATCTATATAGTGGGGGAACACAATACTCTGATCCGGTCTACGAGGCTGTGAATAAATTGGATCGTACCCCAGTAAGTCCAAATGGTGAGTGATGGGATAGTCTTTTGCAACATTAACATACTCAATTAGATTGTTTATTTTTTTATAATACATAAATGTAGTTTCATCAATTGGTTGGCATTCAGAGATTACAAAAGATGAGTTCCCATCGACGTCAACAGGTATAGCTTCACCGCCACCCCCATTGCCGCCGAGAAATAGCAAATCTTCAGAGTCAGCAGAACGTTTTTTAGACAGTGCTGTGTTGGATAGAAGAAAAAACTTTACACGACTTTACGAGATGGTCACAGATTCTAAGGCACACGACCCTGAGCTGTTGGAATTTTATTACATGGTAAAGGATTTGCGTTCGAAATACCGCTACGATGACGAGACCACAAACGTAGGACACATAGTCGCTTCAGAATTCAATTTCTATTACCCACTGGAACAGAGTATAAAGATTTTCGTTCATCCGGCGTTGGGGGGATTACAGAAGGACTGCTCCGCAACTCAAAAAGGCATGATTGAGGGGTATGGTGCGCCGATAGTCTTCACTAGCGATAGTAAGTCAAAAGACAAAAGGAAATCGATAAATCATTGTTAAAATATTTTTTTTTTTAAATTTAAGTAAATTCTCCTGTGGAACTTGTGATTGGACATGCTTTTTGCGCCTTAGAGGGTCAAATTGAAGGAACTGTAGATGATTACGCTGCAAAACCTATCGGAGTCTCAGAATGGTTGTCTCCAACATCAAAGCTGAGTCAGTTGCAATGTGTGCATGATAGTTTGAAACTGGAAAAAGATGTTCACTTAGGACTTTGCATGAAGTCAAAAGCTACCATGAGTGTTATTGCTCGTTCTCAGAGGGATGATGCAAGAGACATTACATTGCGTCCAGAAGAAATTCTGCCCAATGAGACAGCAACTACGATAAGTTACGACAGCATGATGATTTTGATTGGTAAGCCATTGGTCGAAAGGAATACGCAAAGTGATTAATTAATCTGTCTGTTAACAGAAACCCTTGAAACGGAGATCGATAAGTTTGAAATGAATGCTGCAGATTCGAGCTCTCGGTCGATTTTATCGTGCTCTGGGGTGGTTCAAGGTGTTAAAGCCATTTGTGCTTTGCTAGGATCTATAGATACGTTAGAAATCGTCAGCAGCATAAACGATCTGAAAAAAATATGCAACGATGGTCAAGTGACGTATTCTTCTTCTTATGGAGTCAACCCAGAAGTTGGTTCCGATCACGGTGACTACGCAGAAGTTATTATGCGTCCGAAGTCTACGATGGAGCAGATTAAATCTAAATGCAATCAAATCCGTGATGCCGTGCAGGAGTTGATCGAAAACTATTCAAATGCATTCCGGGTTGACTTTTGTGTTAAGACTGTGGATTACACAACGAGTAATAAAGTAGAATATTCGTTTTATATCAAGATTAATGCGAATTTCTTTTAGCCCCGATTCCCATATCTTGCGTACTGAAACCGGTGGTTGTTAACATCAGTTGCTTGCACCGCCCACCTCCGAATTGGAAGTTTGATGATTATTCGATGGGAGTACAGATAAACTATGGAACGCGATTTATATCAGAACCACTGGTTATAAAGTGTTCGAATGACACCAGCGGAGGGATATTTCCTAGGCTTAAATTTGAATCTTGGATTACGTTCGATAAAATTCCTATCTGTACTCTACCAAGAGAATCGAGGCTGATTTTTGTGCTTTTTGGAACACAGACAACAGAGAGCGATCAGTCGAACGACCAGAATGGGGAAAAGAAACAAATAACAACCGAATTGGGTTGGTGTGCTCTACAGTTGTTTGATTACAAACGCGAAATGGTTTGTGGGTCTTATTTGCTTTCAATTTGGCCACCCACTACTGATAAGTTCCTTGGTCCAGCACCAGCAAGGGGGTGTCATCCCCAACCAGACTTTTGTCCAGTATTGAGCATTGAAATACCACCTTATGGAGGAAGAATTGTTTTTCCAGAACCTCTGGAGAATCCACCTCCAGCGCCAAGATATGATTTCAATTCATTGGATTATAATTTACAGCAGGAGCTTCTTGACACAGCCGAGCAGGGATATGCGGGGGCATTGGAGCAGCGTGAGGTTTTCTGGGAAAAACGTCACTATTTGCAAAAATTTCCTTATGCTCTACCAAAAGTTCTGCATGCAGCACATAGCTGGGATTATGCCAGTTTAATAGATTTGCACTCGTTACTCAGGTCGTGGTCACAGTTGTCACCGCTTCAAGCATTAGAATTACTACTGCCTCGTTATCCAGATGCTCAGGTTCGTGCAAAGGCTGTTGAATGGATATCAAAACTGCCCAATGATCAGTTAGTTGACTCATTGCCACAGCTGCTGCAGGCACTAAAGCATGATACTTACGAAGCGTCCGCCATGGCACGTTTCTTATTATCAAAATGCCTTGAATCCCCTCGAATAGCTCATCATATGTATTGGCTGTTGTTGCACAGTCTTCCAGGTGATGCCCCACAAAACACGATTGATGCTTCCTGTTCAGAGTACGATGAATCCCTGATTACACAGGCGCGGTACCATCGAAGGAATAAAATGATGTTGAGAGCTTTGTTGGCAATTTGCGGAGAAAAGATGTTGTCAAGGTTCTTAAGTCAGAACATGATGTGCAAAGTAATTAAAAGAATTTGGTGTGAAAATTATTGATTGCAAATCCTGTTTTTTTAGAATCTAGCAGACACTGCACATTCGGTAAAGGCGTCTAAGGAATCGTTGCGTCAAAAAGCGCTCTGTCAGGGAATGGATTGTGTCCACCAAGCGTTGCTAGATAATCCTACGTCATTACCACTAGGCCCGGGACTAGAAGTTACCGGAGTAAACGTTAGAAGCTGTAGCTACTTTAATTCAAATACTTTGCCCTTAAAGATTTCATATGTTGGACCCGATCGACAAATTCTTCCCGCAATATTTAAGGTGAGCTAAAATTTTTGTAACATTTGTATTCTTGTTTCAATTCTGGTTTTAGTCTGGCGATGATCTGCAGCAGGACATGTTAACCATCCAACTTGTACGTGTGATGAATAAGCTTTGGTTGGCCGACGGCCTTGATCTTAAAATGGTTACTTTTGATTGTGTTCCAACTGGATATAAGAAGGGAATGATTGAGTTGGTTTCAGACGCAGAAACTTTGCGGAAAATTCAAGTAGAATATGGACTGACCGGATCTTTTAAAGATCGTCCTATTGCAGAGTGGTTGGCAAAGCAAAATCCTAGTCAGTTGGAATATGCCAGAGCTGTAAAGAATTTCACAGGTAAAGAATTAAAGAACTACCTCCTGGTGAAATATAAAGTTTTTTGTTTTGTTTTTGATGTAGTTTCCTGCGCTGGCTATAGCGTTGCTACCTATGTACTAGGAATTTGTGATCGACATAACGACAACATAATGTTAAAAACTTCCGGGCATTTGTTTCACATTGATTTTGGAAAATTCTTGGGGGATGCACAAATGTTTGGAAATTTTAAAAGAGACCGAACGCCATTTGTTCTTACTTCAGACATGGCATATGTAATAAACGGTGGCGATAAGCCTTCCACCGACTTTCATTACTTTGTAGATCTCTGTTGTCATGCGTTCAATATCATCCGCAAACATGGTGATCTAATCTTACACATGTTGGCTCTAATGGCCACAGCTGGAATCCCTGGAGTAACAGCAGATGCTGTTTCTTATGTAAGAAGGGCCTTACTCCCATCTCAATCTAATCCAGAAGCTGCTGCATCGTTTGCTAAAATGATTCAATTCTCTTTAAAAAGCTGGTTTACTCAATTTAACTTTTTTCTGCACAATTTGTCTCAGCTCAGGTTTTCAAATGATGAAGGAAGTGGAGAACTGTTGTCATTTGTTCCAAGGAAATATGGGTAAAAATAATAAAAAGCCTCCGATACGATATTATTTTAATTATTATTTTTTAATTCAGAATGCAGCAGGATGGTCGATTAAAATCAGTTATGGTGGTGCGCTGTCAGAAACATTACGACATGGAAAAATACTATACGTATATCTTGAGGGTTACAAGACACAATCAACCAGATCCGACACATTTATTCCGGTCGTATAAAGAGTTTTCGGAATTTCATCAGAAATTATGTTTACACTTTCCGTTGGCTAAATTGCACAGGTATGTTTTACTGAATTACTCTGTCTATATTTAGTGGTTCCTATGGCATAATGGTTAGTTTTTCTGCCTCTTGTGTGAGTTCGAGGCTCAAATCTCAGAAAAAAAAAATTGTTTTTCCACGGTCATCGCTTTTTGAGTTTGGCAAGTTCTCCCAGATTAAATTAGACTGAGAAGGAAAGAGCCGCTTGGATTCGGCACAAAAGTGTAGGTAACTAATATGCGTTTGGGTCGAAATAAAATACAATATAGTATTATAATAGTTATAATCAGTTTATAGAGCTTCTAGCTATTGTAATGCAACCAAATTTACTTTGCCTGAAATTTGAATTCAAAGGACCTTAATCTAGTTTCATAAATTGGCTGTTGATTAAAAAATTTATCAGATATAAAATAAGCCAAACGATGATGAAAAGAATATTTTTTTTCAATAAATCGTCGTTGTGTCTGGTTGTCATTTGAACTGGGAATAAGGTCAAAAGGAACAGTGTTCTCTCAGTTTGACGAAATCGTTCGTGCGAGACAAACTTCAAATGATTTGCCAAAAATTAAAAAAACATGATCAATTTTCGGGATGGTTTGACCGGTACTTAAACGTTTGTCATAGTCATATTTGTAATCAAAGAGCCCAGATCACAAGTTAAGTATTGAGTGTAAAGTTTTTGTTGAAAATCAAGCAATCTAGCAATCTGTTTCTTATCAGTAATCACTTTTCATTTATATTATTTTTCATTCTAATTCAAAACTCTGTTCAAACAACATATTGTTATACATAATAAATTTTCTTTATTCGGACGCCAAGGCATTATATCATAATAGGTTATGGGCGACTTAAAAGATAATATGCCAGGAATACCACAATTTAACGGTTCTGGTTATGACGAATGACAATTCCGTGTGAAAATTTTTATGGAGTGGAAGAGTTTATGGGACGTTATAACGAGCGATCCCCCAAGCGAAGAAGAAGCAAACGCTGAATTTGTCAAGAGGGATAGAATAGCTAAGAACTATTTAGTTAATTTTATCCAATCGGACTATTTAGCCTGCGTAAGAGATGAAGAATTTGCAAAGAAAGAGAAGATAAATCAGTTGTTGTTACGAAAGCAACTTACAAAATTGAAAATGCAAAGTGGAGACTCTGTTACCTCTCACTTAATAAATTTTGAGAATTTAATTCGCCAACTGAAGATGACAGGGGCTTCGTTAGAAAAAAGTGATATACTCACACAACTTTTCTTGACGTTACCCGACAAATTTGATCCGCTGATCACAGCTCTTCAAAATTTGGAAGAATCAAAGCTTACACTCTCATTGGTGAAGGATAGGCTTAGAGCCGAAGAAATCAAACTTAATGAACGTCAAGTTGATGATGTACAAGAGCTAAGCGCATTTTCGGGGAAAAAGAAGTTTGTTAAAAAGAAGAAGTTTAATGGGAAATGCTTTAAGTGTAATAAATTCGGTCATCAGGCTAAAAACTGCTATTCAAAAGATAGTCGGAGCGTCGCAGACAAAGCATTTGTCTTTATGGCAGACAGAGAATGCAGAACGAATAGCAGATCTGAAAATAAGATCATTTTTACATTGGATTCTGGAGCAAGCGACCATCTTGTTAATGAAAAATGGTGTTTTTCAAAAATAAATAAAATAAATACACCAATCAGAATTAAAGTTGCAAAAGATGATCAATCATTGTTAGCAAAAGAAATTGGTCAAATCGAGGGGCTTAGCAATACAGGGACCGAATTAACCATACAGAATGTTTTGTTTACACCGGAGTTAAGAGAAAATCTACTGTCCGTAATGAAACTCACTAGTGCTGGGGCTACGGTTATATTTGATGTTGATAGAGCCTTGATAATGAGAAATAAGGAAATCATTGCAACCGCAATGTTACGTGGATTATCATATGAACTGGAAGTCACCATTAAAGAGCCAATAGTCAATATTTCACAAAAAGATGATAGCATTCTATGGCACCGTCGACTTGGACACATAGGTCAAAGAAGGATGAATATTCTTGCTAAGAGTAATTTAATCCCAAGTAAATTTAAAAATTCAAAAATTGATTTTTGTGACGTGTGTATGGAAGGCAAACAAGTACGCGAACCATTCAACAGAACACGCAACAGAGCCAAACGAGTACTGGAAAGAATATGAAGCTTTGACCACATCAATGTTTGGACATTCAATATCAAGAATAACCATGGACCAAGGAAGAGAATACATTACATATCAAATGAACAAATTAGTTGGTACAAACAGAAAGGAATCCAAATAGAGCCTACAGTTGCGTACTCCCCACAGCAAAATGGTGTAGCTGAGCGATTTAACAGAACTCTTAATGAAACCATAAGAGTTACGTTAATCGAATCAGGGGCTCCGAAGAACATTTGGAATGAAGCTGCACTGTCTGCTGTGTATACAATCAATCGATGTCCAACCAGTTGCTTAGATGAAATGACAACACCAGCCGAGTTTTGGTATGGATTTAAATCAAACTTAACCAAATTGAAGGTATTTGGTTGCAAAGCCTATACCTGGATTCCAAACCAATGCCGCAAGAAACTTGAACCTAAAAGTAAGAATCCATTTTGGTCGGATATGCAATGGATACCGACTCTGGGATATACAATCAAGAAAAATTAAGATCTGCCGTGACGTAAAATTCGAAGAATCAAATTATCCATTTAAAAATCTGATGGAACAAGATAACAATGAAAACAGGAATGTATTAAAAATACAGTGTAGCTACGAGCAAGAGGGAGAAAATGAAGATATTGCTGTAGCTCATAACGATGTTGCTGCAGTTAGTAACGATGAAATTATACAGGAAAATGAGTCAACTATTACAGGACAAGAAGAAGAAGAAGAAAATCAATTTTATGAAACAAGCAATGCGCTCCCTTCACAATCAGAAAACTATCCCCAAATGGAGACTGTGAGGCACAGTGCAAGGGAGCGCCGGCTACCAAGTAAGTTTCACGATTACATCTTAGGTCCAAAAGCAAATTCTGCTGGTGATTATTCTACAGATCTACCTGAAAATTATAATGACGCACTGAATCGGACTGATTCGAATCTCTGGCAGAAAGCTATTGATGCAGAACTTGAATCAATGAAGAAAAATAAGGTTTGGACAGTTGTGGATAAACCGTCAAATGCGAAACTTTTGAAGACTAAATGGGTTTTCACAATCAAAGGAGACGAAAATGGAAACCAAACAAAATATAAAGCACGGTTGGTTGCGAAAGGGTTTCTGCAAAAATATGGAATGGACTACAAAGAGACATACGCACCGGTAGCAAAACTAACCACGATACGAGTTTTATTGGCTGTAGGTGTTTACCGGAAATACTACTTTCATCAACTGGACGTTAAGACTGCGTTTCTTCACGGTGATTTGGAAGAAGCGCTTTACATAACTGTACCTGAGGGCTTAGAAGCAAGAGTGGGCAAGGTATGTTAACTTAAAAAATCACTTTATGGTTTGAAGCAGTCACCTCGTTGTTGGAACTATAAACTCAACGAATGTTTGATCAAAATTGGATTTAATCGATCCAACCATGATTATTGTCTGTACACAAAATTCAATTTGAAAGAAAACGATGTTTTGTTTTTGGTCATATACGTTGATGACCTTTTAATTGTTGGAAACAAGTTATCGTCTATTACAAAGTTGAAAAATGAACTGTCGTCTCAATTTGAAATGTCTGACTGTGGACCACTGAAATTCTTTTTGGGGATGAAGATGGATTTTTCTGAAAATTGCTTACAAATATCGCAAGAAGCAAGTATTGATAAAATTCTCAACAAATTTGGTATGTCAGAGTGTAATTCTGTCAAAAGCCCAATGGAAAAGGGATTGCAACTCGAAAGAAATAGCACTGGAAAAGAAATTGACCAACCTTATCGTGAGCTTCTTGGCAGTATTATGTACTTAATGCTTTGTTCAAGACCGGATATTTGTTACGCTGTCAGTTTTATGGGTAGATACCAACAAAATCCATGTGAAATACACTGGCAACATTTAAAAAGAATTATGCGCTACTTAAAAGGAACAAAAAGCTTAAAACTTAACTTTGAATCCAAAAGTGAACAACAATTGATTGGCTATGCTGATGCTGACTGGGCTTCTGATATAGTTGACAGAAAGTCAGTAAGTGGATACTTGTTTCAAGTTTATGGTAATAATAAATAATGTATCCTGGTGTAGTAAGAAACAAATTACAGTAGCCACTTCGTCTAGTGAAGCCGAATATATAGCTTTAAGTTCAGCTGTAACTGAAGCAATATGGCTAAGAGGCATAATGCAAGATTTACGGGAAATGAAGAACGAGCCAGTTTGTATATTTGAAGATAACCGAGGATGCATTGGCGTGGCTCACAATTTAGAAACAAAGCGAGCCAAGCACATTGATATAAAGCATCATTTTATAAGAGACAATATCGCAAACAAAATTATAAAAGTTAAATCTATTGGTACTAAAGAACAATTAGCTGACATTTTTACAAAATCCTTAGATTCAATGCAGTTTTTGGAGTTAAGGACAAAACTTAATTTATTTTAATGAAGAGTGAACATTATAAGAAGCCTTACGATTGAGAGAGGGTGTTGAAAATCAAGCAATCTAGCAATCTGTTTCTTATCAGTAATCACTTTTCATTTATATTATTTTTCATTCTAATTCAAAACTCTGTTCAAACAACATATTGTTATACATAATAAATTTTCTTTATTCGGACGCTAAGGCATTATATCATAATAGTTTTGAATAGAGTGGAACGTTGTGACGAGGCTGGAATGTTGTGAATTGGTATCAGTGATGTTGGGTTGAAAGTTCAAACTAAAATGATCCTCGAAAGTCAATTGTTCTATTAAATTTGATGATTGTAGAGAAGGTGGATTTCCAATAAGTTTTCTTCGTTTTTGTTTCATGAGAGCTGGAAAAAAGCTAAGACCATCCCTGTGGACTACTATCTCCAATTTTCCTCTCTTAATCTCAACTGCCTCACAAAGCATGGTTGTGAGAAATATGCTAGTCTTCAGGGATCCCCGCTCTGTTGCGCCATATATGTAATTTCAGCTTAGTTTTGGGGACACTGTTACCAGTCTTGGTAATGAAATAACTTTCCACTCAAATTTTTCAATGCCTTACGTAAGATTTGACTAGTTTCCGTGTTAACTCCAGTCAACACTAAGCTACGGCTAATGATAAAATTACTCTTGCCTTTAAAAACATGAGGATATACAGTGTATTGCAAGCCTGATAACCGTTCTCCAAACAAATTTTTTACATGATCTTCGAAGACGCGAATTAAGAATACCTTAGCGAATTAAGAATACCTTAGTGCTGTATATTTTTAATTTGAAACTATGCAGAATAAAACTCCATTCTTCCTTTTCCAGAAACTAGATTCGTTCAATATTCTAGGACTTTAATGCTACTGGTACCAACTGCTTACTACTTTAACTTTTCTCGGCTTTTCTTAGTCCATGGAATGAACCTATATAACTCTCTACTTGTGACTATTAAAACAATAATAAATGCTTCAAATTTTAGAAATTCTTTCACTTCTTTCTTCATACAGCACTCATAACAAATATATCGGAAAGAAATTGAACAGTCTTTATTCTCTACTTTCTGATTTCTATAGACTATTACTGGGGCAAACCCTTGTATATTTATTCTATACTCTATAGTATTATCACAGTTCATTTCTCATTTTCAAAATGAATTTGGAATGTTGTCCACAACTTTTTTTCCTATACAAAGCTATATGAAAAAAAGTTGTGAACAACATTCCAAATTCATTTTGAAAATAACAATGAACTGTGATAGTACCTACTATGGAATAAATATACAAGGGGCAAACCGAGGGCTAAAAAGACACTTCGTTTGACATTCAGGGCGAGTTAGGGGTTTTTCAAAAAGCGCTTGAAAGCGACCACAGAGAAAAAGCCAGGGCTTGAACGAACATACCTTTTTAAGCAAAAAGATTGTGAATTAGTTAAGTTTTTTTGGTATTTTATTTTCAAATTTAGTTCAATTTAATTATCAGTATCTAATACGCAAATATTTTAATTGTACATTTTGATTTTTGAATTAGATTGAAATAGACGAAAGTACGGACATAACCTAACTGCTTTACAAGAGTTAATACCTTTCTCCATTCATTCTATTGTTCTTTTGACACTCTTTCGTACCAAACTTATAAATGAATCACTTTTCTGAGTAATCAACCAACTTCGTTATCAAACCATAACATTGCAAAAAAAATTCCTTCTAAATAAATTTATTAATACGATAAAAAGCCCACAACGAGTTTGTTTACTTGTGACTTATCCTTAACACTTACGAGTCGGTGAAGTATCCTAGTCTCGTTGGCCAGTAAGCAACAAATCGGTTCTGGCGTTATTGCGTTTTATATCCTTGTGTTGTTGTTGATCAGTGGGATTATGAAATTCTGGTAATGAAGAACCATGATCATTCTTTGTACTAATTTCCTGTTGTTCGTTAATTTCTTTAGTCAAATTTCTATGCCTTTCTATTGCCGACCAACTGTCGTCGGTTAAAAATTCGTCTTCATTTGAAATTTGACTACTAAATAGCATCGGTGGGGACACTAACGGGGGACTTGGGGTACTTCGTTCATAATCATCGTCATCGACTTGGAAGACTACCTTTGATGGTTTCCATTCAGTTTCAGTGTCATTCGAATGTGCGAAGTTATCGTCTGGAGAAGGAAATACTCCAGTAAGACGACGGTGACCTAACTTTCGTCCCTCGTTTTGGCTTTCCTCCGACTTCTGCCTTTCAGCGATTGCTTTTCCGGTATTTGATATGTTTTTTCTAAACTTCTCTTTTGGCTTATCTGGTATGGTCGTCCTTGGTTTTATTGCTGGTATTTCACCATTTGAATTATGAAATTCAGTCTTAGTTGGTATGGTCCGTGGATGAATTTCAGGTTTCTCTTCATTTGATTTCAGAGCTGCAGTTGCTTCATCTGACAATCTTTGTAGTTCTGCTATTATTTCATCAGAAGGCCTGACATAACCCGTCTGTTTTCGTTCACTAAGTTTTCTGCTCAAATGCTCCTCTTCAAATGTTTCATCTGACAATTTTTGGAGTTCTGCGATTATTTCATCGGATGGTCTGACATAACCCGTTTGTTTTCGTTCACTTATTTGTCTGTTCATATGTTCATCTTCGGAGCTCAGGGGTTCATATGTGCTGTTCTCTTCTTCGTCGCTCGAAATGATTTGTACAACGGGATCAAAGTTTACTTTATCTTCTTTGACTGTCCCGAGGGACGATGATGCCATAGCTGCCAATGATAACGATGAAGCTGATGGCAAAGGAGGTGGTGGCGGTGGAGTGACAACAGGTTCTTCGATAATGGCAGGTGGAAGTGTATTTTTTTTCCGGGGTCCGAATGATAATGCACCGTTTGAAGATTTTCGAACTCGAACAGCTGTATGAACAAGGAAACGTTTAAATGATATCAATGAAATGATGATGGAAGGAAGTTAAATTTACGTGGTAGTATCTTGGGCCGTTCAATAATAATATCCTCGTCTAACTTCTTTCTAAAGGTACCTTGCGCCACAACCGGTTCACAAAACTGTAAATACAAAACATAAATTAGTTTGTTGGAGTTCTCGTGTTATCATTGAGATACGGTTTTGTTTTTAATTGAAATTTCACTATCACAATTGCCTTGGCGTTATCTTAAATCAAACATAAGTCGAGCACCGACAAATTTTAAGTAGTATCATATGTGATTTATGCCACTCACATATTCTTGAGAATTACGCGAACTTCTTCTTAAAACGACGTTTTCACCAGAGGTATTGCTTCCAGATGGAAGCTGGTCAAAGTGAATTCTTTTCTTAAACCAACGTAATTTTATTCCCAAAACAACGACTACCATGCACAGCACAACACCCAAGGAACAAAGAGATACTTTGACATCGGATTGACCTTAAAACAACAAAGAATTTCGAATATAGATTACACGAAGCTCGTAATTATAATTTGTGAACCTCCAGAGGAATAGTGTAGAACTGATCCTAATTTGGCCATCTCGTAACGATTTTATATCTTTTCTTCTACCGCGATACGTGCATCACATTTCAAGATTTGTTCAGAACTTCAGTTCAGACACGTCTTCGTTGTTTTTCACTATGTTAAACTGTTCTTGTGTGCGAGTTTCTTTTTTAGTTTTTACGATAACGCTATTGGAAGCTTATCATATCTATTGGAGGTGATATGAAAAAGCTTTTTAAGTTTCTCTCACAAAGAATATAAATATATAGGTGTGTAGGGGTGTTCTTGTTTAGCAGACTGCATCAAACATAACATTTGTTGATACCTATTGAAAAATTAACTCAACTAGGTACCTCTTTATCTATTTCGTTTGATTTGATCAAAGATGTACGTACATATGTGTACAACTAAAACAACTTTGTGGCGCGAGTGTAAATTTTTATTGACAATTAAACATTTTTAAACAGACTGATTGCTACAATAGTATTTCGGTGTCGGCTTGGGCTTAGTACACATATGTACAAATATGTGTATGTTCCTTGTCCATTCACATTTTCAATCGTGGTGGAGAGCAAGTGTTTTGAGTCAATATTTGTTCTTAGAGTTAAAGTGGAACAAGGTAGTTTTAAAAATTTCCTTTCTTTTTTTCAAATCTTGTTTTCATTTAAAGCATTTCTTTTTCCAGTTTACCAAGTGGAATTCACGTTGGCAGGTCCAATGTTAAATCGGTTGCGGAACGGCGTTTGCCTGAAATTCAACGTTTTCTCATATCATTGTTCAAATCAGCTGACGAGATTGCTCATTCAGATCTGGTGTACACATTTTTCCACCCTTTGTTGAGGGATCAGCAAGAAGCCAATATAAAGGTGTCTAAAGTAAAAGGTGAAAAGTGATAAGTGTTTGTTTTGTTTGGTTTTACTAATACGGTGTTTTTTTTGTTTCTTAGAAATAAAACCTGTTCAACGAAACACAAATGATGATAGTGCAATCAAAATATCGTTGCAATACCGGCGTGGAGCACTCACAGTTATGGTAAGTCATATGGATTTTTGAATGTTTAATTAAGTAAATACACTCGTAGAATAGTGTTGTACACATTTGTTTTGAATTCACGAGTCAGTAGAGTCATGTGTACACGTACATATGTTGTGGATGATCTTTCTGTGTACTGTGTACATTACGATATTTATTAATATCTTCTGCCTTTCTTAATATTGAAGAGGGGTTATTTGTACTTAGTATTTATTTAGCTTATTTCAAACGGATGTGTAAAGTGTGAATTAACTTAAACATATGTTTTGTGGTGCCCGTGGTGTAATGAGGTTTGTTCGTTGAAGCCCTGGGGTTGCCCTAGGGTCGCCACAAAGCGTTTTTTGAGAAACCTAAATTCGCCCTGAATGTCAAATTGAGTGTTTTTTGAGCCATAGGTTTGCCATAGGTTTTCCCCAAATTCGCCCTAGCTTTTTGCTGTGGCGATTTGAGGGCTGTCAAATGGCATGTGTTTTTATTTAAATGACAGAGATGAGTGGCGATTTGTGGTTTAGCGTTTTTTGAGGACTGGAAAACCCAGGTTTTTTTGACAACTCATGGGGTTGTCAAGAAAACCTGGGTCAACCCTGGGGAAAGTTCAACGAACAGACCTATGGTTAGCATTTCTGGGGGCGATCGAGGTTGGAATTCCAGAAACATGCAATTGCTTTTCTTCAATTATCGCCTTTCGCGAGGAATTGACAAGTCCTTCGAGAGTAATTGAAATTAAACTGTCATGAAAGAAGCGTTTTTACTTAGCTGTTCAGGAATTGGAAAAGATTGAAAATAAGTGGCTCCCCGAAGTTTACTGCGCCACCTTGTTTATTTATTTATTTATTTATTTTTTTATTTATGTGAGTGCAAAGTTATGCATGACTTGTTTAAGCATGAATTTTTAAGGTAATTTACGACATTATACTATGCAGGAGTAACAAAGCTTGATAGATCTAGAATTTTCATTGAAATCTGCTGAACAGTTTTCGAGTAACATGAACACCAGAGGCAATGATGCTTTTCCACGGGTATCGCCTTTCGCGACGAATTGGCAAGTCCTCCGTTAGTGAATTCAATGCCATGAAAAGCGCTTTCTCGATTAGACGCTCGGAACCGGCGGAAAATTGTAGGTCCCCTCCTTTCTCTCACAAAGCCGCCTGATTGTGAGAAATGCGCTAGGCCCAGGGGCTTTTCGCTCTGTTGCGCCACCCTATTTATTTTTTTTATTTATTTTATAAGCCCTGATCACACTGTACAACTAGTTGGACAGACTTCGTTTGATGGAAGTTGGATGGTCTGATGTAGATTGCGTTCACACTTATCAAGCTTGTCGTCCAACTTTATGTCACATACCCTTCCACTCCATCCAACTTCTAGATTTTCAAAAATTTTTGAAAACCATCCAACAAGTTGGACAAGCGGTCGTCTGAAGGGTTCACACTATCAAGCATTGGTCGTTCAAGCCTAAGTCTGTCCAACTAATTGTACAGTGTGAACATTGCTATAGACACCAGTACAACTAACAAAGTTTTGAGAAACACGCATTTAAATTTTTTCAATGAGTTTATAATTATGTAGAGTAATACGAATAATATCATTTCACCAAGTCATCCATTTCTTGGCCATATACGCTTTTCGAGTGTTAACACTCTTTTTTGCCACTTTCGCACACGCAGCAACTGTTTTTTCGGCATACCAATGCGAATTAGGTCAAAAAAAAAGTTCAAGTGTAAGCTTAACTCTACCACCAAAATTTATATATATTTTATATATTTTTCAATGTACGTAATCGAGTCCCCATTCGCTTCTGAACATGGCCTACACATTTTTGAATAGGTTTCCGAATCACCACCGCTAATACAGTTTGCGTATTTAACTGCATAACTATCGAATCCAACTTTTTTGTGGTTACCAGCACAGTCATTTTCCGAACTCAATCGCACTTCCCAATACTCACATTGCTTACAATATGCATTTTTCACCTTTCCAGTAAAATAGCCAATCATAGAAGAAACTTCAAATAACTATGTAAATACCCGTTTTTGCCTGGTTCCATCTGTCGATGTTATCTTCTTCTTTATTTTTTCTTATTCTGCTTTTTTCATCAAGGCTTCTGCGACGGTTTTACTACAATATAAAATGTACTTTGGTAACATTGTGTACGTAGCTTTATCTAAAAGCAATGGCATGCCCATTAGGTCACAAAATTTGGACAATCCCTTGTATCCCATCCCTAATATTACCATTCCAAAATAAATTATCTATTAATTTCATAATAACGTAAGAACAGGAAGGAACATATTAATTTCCACAATTACTTTTTAAACCTAACCCTACGTGCTGAAACTGAAAATTTCCATCGCACTTTTTACCCGTAAAAAGAGTAGAAATTGCCTTTCGCGGAGGATTCACCAAATCTTCGAGAGTAATTACATTTCCATTTATTATAACCGTTCGGATTTGGCAAAGTTTTGTAGGCTTGAAGCATACATGGGCTTATTATAAAACAAAAATAGTGGTTCTCTGCATTGTCATCCAATTTCAAACCACCGCCACCGTTACTTTTTCTTAAGGGTACACATATCTCACGGGAAAAATGTCCCAAAGTTTATTAAAAATATCGCTTTTTCATTAAAAACTGTACAAAGAAAGAAAAAGCGTAGATGTTCTGTGTTACCAGAGCCACGCAATCCTTTTATGGCATTAGGTTTTTAATGCAAACACCCTTTGAACTATGTTTACTTAAATTGAGTTCTATTAATAGCTTACTTTACACGTTTATTCAAAAAAATAAAGATTCAAAGTAAATATATTTGTTGATTAGAAGTGTTAAGTAATTTTGACACCTTCTCGCGTTTTATGGTTGCGAATTTGTTATGTACATATTTTTTTAGCCACGTTCATTTTAATCAGTTTATTTTTAACAGAAAAACCAAATAGGTACTGAAATATGCATTTGTGTGCAAGCTCTTATAAACTAAATGCCTGTAATCGACAAATCTTCAGGACAAAGGTTTCTTTATGGTTTTCTGAACGACAATGGGGTCTTATTACTTAATTATCTTAAAAAGTAAGCTTCGGAAACGAAATATTACGTAGAAGGTAATTCTATTCGCTAATTGTTTCACTTCATTAACTATTAAGGGCAAAAAAGCACTCTGAAGAACTTGAAAAACGTTTTAGGCAAAAAAAAAAACACGTTTGTCTTTCAAAAGCTTCCTTTTGGTTTGTCAATGATGAATAGGTGTCTAAGCTGTTTCTGTTTTTGGAAATTCCATTTTAAAACATCTCATTTTGCTATGAGTCTTACAATTGTTAATTAAGTCAATTTGTTTTGAATTGAATATCTGAATTGTTTGTATTTTTGGAAATAAAATGTATAACATTTCATTTTGCTATGTCTTACAATTGTTAATTAAGTCAATTTGTTTTTAATTGTCGACTGTGTTAAGTTTAAAATACATGTGTACATTTGAATTTTCTTTTTTTTTCAGATACATCATGCAAAAGGCCTTCCGACACTACAGGGTGGGACAGAGCCAAACACTTATGTCAAATGCTATTTAAAACCCGACCAAACGAAAATCACCAAGAGAAAGACGAAAGTGGTTAGAAAAACTTGCGTCCCTAGCTTTATGGAAACGGTAGGTGTCTTTCAATATCCAGTTTCTTCTTTGTGTTTGAGATATTTCTTTGTTCTTATTTTGCAAAATTTTTTTTTCACACAGTTGGAGTATAGAATGCCCATTGAGCATATACAAAACCGTCTTCTGCATGTAACAGTCTGGTCGCATGACACACTGCAAGAAAATGAATTGCTGGGCGGCGTTCAAATCGAGTTAAATAAATACGATCTACGTCAAGAACTGATAGACTGGTTTGCCCTGGGCCATGTTCCTAGGTCATGAGATATTTAAAGAAACTAATCCTGCACTAAAAAAACATTCCGATCATTATCTGCACACTTAAACCTCTCGCCTCGAGAGCAGCTCAAAATAATTTAACACAATGCAATGGGTTGAAAAAATGATCACCACAAAACAATGATTGTTCTTTAATGTTTTTATTTACATTGTAATTATTTATTAAATGTTTTTTAAAACTATATCTTATTTCTTTTTATAGCAAAGGCTTGTTTTTTGAATTGTAAATATAAATAAAATAAATAATATTGTACAAAAGCTGAGTAAATAAAGAAAAACAAAAAAGATAAAAAATAAATGAAAAGATATATTTTGAAATACTGATGCAAATTTATTATACACACACGCCCACTGAACCTTCATCGTCAACGATTTATATTAAAATGATATATAACAAAACAATTGAATATTAAAAAAAAAAAACATTGTGAGCGTTAATATTTTGTTTTACATTTTATTAAAAGAGATAAAATATAATAAAATTGTTTATATTTTAATAAATAAATTTTTATTAAAAACTATTTGGTTTCAATTTAATTGAATTCTCATTGGAATGTGTCTCTGTAGAGTTTTTATTTTTTTATTTGTTTCTTAATCAAGGTTCATAGGCTCATCCCGAACTGTAATGCCCTCCTAGTAATCAAAACCGGAGTGTTTTTTCCTTGTAATGTTCACCAATTGAGAGAAAAAGCATATTTTATAGTTTTTCCTTTATCTCTCATATTAAAAACTCAGTAGTTTTTTTCTCCTGACATGTCTGAGAGCTATTAAAGATCGTTTAAAAAATACCTAGAGTTCTTTCAGTAAAAAGAAGTAAAAGGAAAAGCTTACCTTGTCTTAAACTGCATTTTCAATTGACTGTCAGCTTACTTAGTTACTTAGATGGGCATTACAGTGTGGGGTGAACTTGGGCCCCAACCCCAACCAACATCTTTCGCCAACAAATTAAATTTTGGGCAGGCTTTCTACAGTTTTGCACTTTAAGTCGGTTGAGATCTTCTTCCACTTGGTTACACCACCATAAGATAAGGTCTTTCCGGTCCTGTAATGTCTTTTCTGAAACTCGACAAACTGCTTTTCACTTTTGTAATCCTTTTATGGATAAATTTAAGTCAATACTTATGTCCTTTAGTACAGTTCATCACGCACTTGCGGGTATATTCAAGATTTGTACATTGTACATACACAAATTAAAATACGAACTTTCTTTCTGTTTTGGCCATTCTGAGAAGCATGAAATACCTCAATTCGGAAGCCCCGTTTAGTGTATGTAAGCTTATGGCTGCCTGCAGGAAAATAGCGATTGATATATCAATTATTTTTCTCTCTATCAAATGTATGAAATTTTTTTATTCTATTCTTCCGAAAGCATCCCCGTTTCTTCATTCTTGATTTAAGCTTTCAAATGGCAAGCTTAACTTCTTATGTCGGGAGGAAAGCATTCTGGATTATTCTCCATGTTAAATGGGGTATACGTATACTGCCTGACAGCGGAATCTGCGTCTTCATCTCCGTTAAGCAGTTTACAGAAATGGCAATTTTCGATTCTTTTCGTAACCACTGTGATTTTCACTATGTTTCCCTGCTGACCTTTACAGGTTTGAGTTCTAGGTTTGCAACCCTGGCGTGATATTTGAATCTTGTATAACTTTCAAAACTCGTTTTTTCAGTCTCCCAATTCCCTCAAACAAGCATTTCTCATGTTGCTTCTTTCTAAGAATTCGGTGTTCTTACCTTCGTTTCTTCTTGTATACCTCGTTGTACCAGTTTTGGGCAGTTGTGTTTATCTTTGCTTTCTGATCACCAAAGATCAGACAATGGAAAGCGCCAGACGATGGAATTTGATTCCGAAATGCATCGCCTCCTCAAAAAAAAAAAAAAAAACAAAAAGTTATTTATAAAAAAAACTGTTATTTTTATATCTGTTTCCAATTTAGAGCTACCGTTGGCTCGCCAGAATCTCATCCGCCGCCAACTCTATTTCAATACCTGGTATTGAAGGACTTTTTCAAGGGTATCTGCTTTTTGACTATACTGAAATCCACAATTCCCCACGTGCCAGTGACTTACTGGTAGTCAGTTCTTATTTGCGAGGAATTAGGAAGTTCTCCTATAGTAAATTCATTGCTATTAAAAACGCATTCTCGTTTAGCCGTTCGGAACCGTCAGAAAATTGAAGGTCCCCTCCATTATCTCACAAGGCATGGTTGTGAGAAATGCGCTAGGCCCTAGGACTCCTCGAGCTGTTGCACAACCCGATTTATTTATTTTATTTTAGTCCTTACTTGCATAGCATTATAGTGTTAAAAAAGTTGTCCATTCAATTTCTCGCTTTCGCAAAAAAAAAAAACGTTTGGTAGGTATAGTAGCCATACAAACACAGCAAGTTTGAAAAGTCGATGTATGGACACTATAAAACACTACAAATTACAGTCTTCTTAAAAAGGGACAATGACTGAAATATTTCAGTTATTTTCTTCAGTGAAAAAAGACAAATCAGCATAAATTTCATTTTTTATTCAATTTTATTTTTCCTTTGTTTCTATACAAATACAAATATCTTATTCCATTACGTTTATCATGTTTTTGTTTTTCATTTTATCCACTGCACTATCCTTAAGTAATTTTATTTTTCCCCATTATATTCAGATTTTTATTTCTTTCAGTGTCATTGAGAATAATTAATTTCACCTCGCCTTCTTCAATACTGCAAGAAATATCGTTCTTCTATTCTTTTCTTTTTCTTTTAAAAACACAATTCTTCGGAAACAAAAATCCAAAACTACAAAAATTAAAACTCTTTCAATTATTTTAATAATAATAAGTAATTTTAAATATCTAATTGCATACTTAAAAACAAGTATCTTATTTCTAGAAGACTTAAAAATACATTTTACATAGTTTTGTTTATTTATTAGATTTTTACAGCTTTGTTTGTTTAAATATCAATTTTACAAATTTTATATAATTGTTGCGTTATTTATTATCTTCACATTAGTTTCTATGCTACGTTGACTTTTCTTGTTGTTTAATAAGACTTTTTTAACAAATGAATTAAAGTAAAGCCATTTTCTTTGAAATAAAAGAAATGAATGTAAATTCAAAACAAAAATGTCTCGTGTATGTGATTATAAGGATTGTTCTTCTTTTATGTCAATACAAGCTTCATTCATTTATGGGCATTAAATTAAAATATACATATTGCTTTTAGTTATAAATTTATTTTTGATTAAATTTATGAGTTCTTTTTTTTGTTTTGCATATATATTTTCTTAAAACATTTCTTTTTTGAAATGAGATTTTAGTATTTACTTCATTATTTGTTTTGTTTTTTTTTCTTTTCTTAAGCAGGCATTATGGATGCCATAAACCTTTCTTTATTTTTCTGTGATGTCTGTTTTCTATTTCAATTTAATGCAATTTTTAAGCTTTTTTGTAAATATTTATCATTACCCTGTGCAAGCCAACAAAAATTAAACACTTTGGTAGTTTGATAAAAACTGGGAACAGAAAATTTTTTAAAAAATGCTCCACAAAAAAGTATTTTTCATTCTCTGATGCGTAGCAAAATTAAAACAGAGAGCAAAACATAGAGTGAGAGATAGAAGAGATGGGGGATATAATGAATTGGGGACATTTGCGCCTGCATTTCTAAGTTTTAGCTTCACATGATTCCATTCAATGTGTTAAAGAGCAGAAACAATCTTTCAACCCAAATTTAAGCTAAGAACTCTATTTGTTGGAAACCAGTACCCAGTAGATTATTGAAATAACAAATGAGAAGACTTAGGTCCCTATTATGAGTAGCGAATCGAACGTTCGATTGGAAGCGAATGTTTTTACGAGCTTCTTTTATAGCGGTATTATAGGTTGTAGAAACAAAAACTTTGTAGAAAACTTTTTTTTTCGACGTTTAAGGTATGTCAGATAAGAGAATGGACGAAGTTTAATGATAATAATCCAATAAATGAGTTTCTCTAAAACATTCGCTTCCAGTTGAACGTTCGATTCGCTACTCATAATAGGGACCTTAAACAGTGATGATAAGACTAAAGAAGTCGCTCAAGGAACATGCCATTATAGAAGGCAAAATTCTATACTTTTCTATGATTTCTGAACAGAAACGTGTTTTTTTTAATCACAACATTTATGTACCTTCTACCCTTAAAGTGATATATGTATATACATGGAGTTCTCATTGCTTTTCCCAAAATGAAATCTTTTTAGAGATGGTATTCCAATGTAAAATCGGATCCTTGCTATAGTTCTCTTGAACGAACTATTCTAGATCCGCCTAGAGCCAAAAATAGTTTTTTTTTAAGTTTAAAAACCATTTTTCCTCTCCGAGCAAGAATATTTTCGTTTAAGGACCTCCTTAAGATCAATTTAGATCACATTTTCTGCACCTCCTTTAGAGTAAGAGTAGATTCGATCAAAGTGTAAAGTATCAGCTGACTCGACTCAGTTACTTTACTTCAGTGATTGGATAGAAGATCGAGTACTCTTTGCAATACATACTCTATGTTGTAGAAGTTTGTATGCCAAACACATATTATTTTAGATTTTACTAAAGTTCCTTGTATGTATAGGGAAGGGACGACACATAACTTATCTGTCTGTTCACTTGCTCCAATTGGAAATTCCCCATTTAGTGTTGATGACAATTATTAGTAAAATTTTAAAAACTTCTTTGCTGTATCCAATTTCCAATATCCCAGTCTGTAAGACAAAATGCAAAACAGAAAGTGAGAACTAAAAAAAAGATAGCAGTTGAGTCAATTAGTTAAAGATATTGCCTTTGCCAAAAATATGAAGCATTCCCAAAAACTGATCCTTGTTCACAAAGTAAGTAACATGGAAAGAAGCAAAGGGTGCTTAAATATAAGAAATTTATTTTTATATTTCTTATAAGCAAACTTAACTTGAAATGTTGCCATCTTTAGTTTTATTCACAGAGTAGAGTCATGCCAGTCAATTGCGGCAAGATAGCGTCTTTTTGTCCACAAACTAAATTCGACCGACAACCCTCGACCGGGAACCATCGTCGTTGTTTTTTTCAATTTAAAACAAATTGTAAGTGTTTTCGATAGTTTTGTGTTTTGTGCAGTTCTTTCAAATAAGACACTACCTTCGATTTCAACTCAGACAAAAACTGAGAGAGTTTCAGGCAAAGGGGGTACGAGCTGACTCTCTGCATTACTTACACTGTGGTTTTCAGAACTATTGGCTTGTTTTTGGGCACTAGTCTAACTAATTGCATCTTACAGCTTAGGCTAAATTTACTAAATTCTGGTTTTAAAACACTTTTGATCATCACTTTGAACGTTAGCGGAAGCTTTTGGACCTTCAGTTTTAAAATTCTCGAAAGCAGCAGAATTTGACTAAGGAAATAGAAGCAGAAGTTTCCAGAGCCTTATACTTTAGGCCAAGGTAGTATTCTTTTTAAGCACTTTTTTCTGCAATAAAAGATAGGTGCACTCATTTCTGTCAGCTTTTCCAGGAATATTCGTATTGGCCGCAATATAATCAAACAAAACATTGAAATCACAATAGAATTAATAATGATCCTCGGGTCCTCGAGTACCTACATAAGTCTAAGAACTCGAAAATTTGGGATTAAAAAAATGAAAACTCTTCTCTTCTATCTTCTCTTTTTCTTAAATCAAACTTTAGGAATTTCAGCAATTTAATCGAAAACAAAAAAAATAACTACATGCAAAGAGTTTGTGTCATTGTCTCAGTGTTTCGATTGTTTTTTTTCTTTTTAATAAAACAGCTCTGTTTTTTTATATTTTTGTTTTGTTTTATTTACCAATTTCATGATGTTCTTCTAGGGTTTTCGTTTAATGTGTTTACACTTACAATTTAGGTTCATTAAAATTTTCATTATTTATGTGTTTTCTGCCTGATGTGAGATGCGATTTTTGTTTTGTTTAAAAATTTAAATTTTTTCGAAAGACATGTATGAATCAGGAATTGATTTCAATATTCTTTAAATCAGTCATGGTGTGGTAATTTTTAAATGGTTACAAAGTTTTATTCCATTTATTATTAATTTTTTTTATATTTAAATAAAATTACTAACACAATATCTATACGCTACAAGTTTTTTTTGTTAATTTTTTTTTTTAATTTTATTGTTATTCTTAGGAGCTAGGAAAATATATTTTACAAAATCTTTTGCTTATTTTCATCTTTTGTTTTTGTTTTTCTTCAATGTTTTCTCTCCTTACAAACTGGCAACACTAGATATTCCATTATATTAATAATAATGTTAATAGAGTTGTTTTTATCTTCTTTTTTTTTAAGTTCTTATACTTAAAACTAATTAATTTCCGTTAAATATTGTTACTATACTTTTTTTTGTTTAATAAATGTTTTGCATTCATTTAAATATTTTACACATTTATGTGAAGATGGCTTGGTTTTTTGTGTTTTTTTTTAAATTTATTTTTTAACTTCTAAATTTACACGGCTTCATTCTTTTTTGTTCTGTTTTATTTGTTGATATATTTAATGCAATTTTGTTGTGAGTTTTATATTACGCTTCATCCAGGAGTGAGTGTGAAAGTTTTGGTTTTATTTTAGTTTCTAATAAATTATTGTTTAACAAATCATTATAAAATACATTCAACTCAAGGAAAAAAAAAAACATTTATGTTTTGAAAAATTATAACATCATCTCGTGCTCTTGTATAGAAATATATCACAATTTTTAAACTTTTCTTTTTTTGTATTTTTTTTTTATTTAATTTAATTAAAAACTTTAAAAAAGTTAAACAAAAATATATTTAAAAAAGAAAAAAAATATAGAGGGATAGAGCGATAGTTTATTTTATATATTACAAAGAAAGATAGATAGAGAGCAAGCTTATAAACGATACTACTATACTTTTTCACTTTATACAAAACTATTGCCCAGATGCATGCACCATCGAATAGATGGTGCTGATATAGGCTTCTAATTTAATTTATATTTATTTATAGTTCAGGGTGAGATTTTTATTAAGTCTCGCCTTAGTAGTAGTCGACGTCTCACGACGTTGTCGCTGTTTTTCGCTGTTTCGTTCGATGACTGCCAGTGTTGGTTTTTCTACGCTTTCGCTTGGCGTCGCGCTGAAACGCCACATTGCCTGGATCATCGGCAAGTTGGGGATATTTGTGGATGCTGTGGATGTCAATGCCGATCCAGCCATCCACATCACCATGTGAGACCAGTTCTTCCTTCTCTTCCTCTGTCCAATCTCCACGACCTTGGAAACCAGCCGCGACTAATTGCTTCTCAAGTTCCCAGGCTCGTTCGACGGCTCTCTTGTGAGCATGCTTCAGAATGCGGTGTCGTTCTTGTTCGGGATCAACACCGTATTTGATTATGACCACAGCGTCAGGGCCATGGAGTCGTAATTCTTTGGCAGCGGCACCACCATGATCGGTAATCTCATGCGCTGAAATGTTGAACATTCCACCAAGACGTTGAAGTTCCTCTTTGTCATCACGGAGCTTCAAGACGTTGTCTTTAACAAAATAGAAAACGTCTTGATCGTGGATGCTGAAGTGAAGATCCAAGAAGAACGAGTTGTTGAATACTGAAGAAACGACATCTTGCACAACGCTATTGCTGCCGTCGACAACGCTCACCATAGCACGACCGGCTATGCGGGAGAGAAGTACACCCTCGCCGAAAACACCTCGTCGGTATGAGACTCTTGGAAGTAAATTTCGTGTTTTAGGTTCCATTTTGAGAAGTGGTTTTGGTACGAAGTCAAAGTCACTGAATTTCTCATCAATCTTTTGTACGATACACTCAAGACCGGATATAACGCCAAAGTCAGGCGCTAATGATGCTGATTTGATTGTGGCCTGTGGAATGTAGTGGTCTTCCTTTGTATATTTACTGCTTTGCATTTTCTTTAGATCATAGCCGAAGAGCTCTAGCCAGGATTCAAGATCAATCATGTAACGCTGCGGAACGTTTGGATTGATTGGGTCATTGTTGTGGAAACGATAGATGAAGACATCTGTTGGAAGGCTCATGTCAGTTGCAAGTGTTTCCCATGTAGGTGTCATCCATTGACCCACCGTCGAATCGTAGTGACGTCCTTCAGTATAGATGAGTTTAGTCGTTGGATCCAACAACCCACCATGGAAGTCAACAGGAACATAGAAATCGGGGTTTGTGTCTTTGATGACTTTACCAAACGGAGTTCGCTTAATTTCCTTTACAATGGTTCCGTTGAGGTCGAAGAATGCCAAAGGACTGCCATTTTGATCAGTTGCAACATAGAAACGTTGTTCTGCATTTTCAATAGCAACGAGCAAATCTCGATCATCATAAAAGAATTTCAAGGTCTTTGCCAGCTTCGGCAAATGCATTTGAGTGAGAAGATTTGGGGTCTTGGGATTGGAGTAGAAGTACTGAGTAACGTTGCCTTTGCTATCATGCCAAGCCACCAAACGACCACGGTCATCGTAGTAATACCAAGTCTGGAAACGATCTCTCTCGAAGGCATGAATGAGTTGTCCACGATTGTTGTAGCGGTATTTTTGTTCACCTCGTCGTACAACATATCCTCTTGCATCGTAATTATTGAACTCAACATCACCGACTTGTATCACACGATCTCCAATGTCATATCCCAGATTGGTCTTTTCTCCTTGGTCGACTACTCCTACAGTGTTGCCATTTTCGTCATAGAGGAATTTCCAGTTGTTAGTGCCCATTACTTCTATAACATGTCCATCGGCGTTGTAATTGATCTTGTCAAACGATGTTGATCGTCCAAATGTAGTCTTTTGCGATTTGATTCGGTTTCGTAGATCGTAGTCCAACTCAAGGCGGAAAACATCTAATGACTTGATGTTGATCAGCACACTCTTTACTCTTCCATGCTGATCGAAGTCGGTGATCGTGAAGAACTGTTTAGCTGAGTCCTGAATCACTGTTCGGTTGAAGGCGTTTCTGGTTATCTTCAGGTCTTGAACTACTTCCAGCTGTCCCAGATTTTGACTGTACTTGAATCTTGTCATTGGCAAATCCTTATCATCAATGCTCATTTCGATTCCACTTAAACGGGCGTTACCATCATAAGAATACTTGTAATGAGCCGAAGCAAGAGAGTTCTTTGAACCAAATTTAAGCTTTTCGTCTTTTAAGATACCAGCGTGGTATTTGAATTCCCGTCGGAGTTCAAAACCTGGCTCCTGGACTTCAACACTCTTGATAAGTGATGTTGTTTCTTGATAGGTGTAATGAGTCGATGAAAGCCCTGCGAGTATAGTTTCTAGCCTTCCAGCGAAGTCTTGGACAAAAGCTACTTTGCCTGACTGATGTGGATGAATCTTGGCCAAGATTTGACCCTCGTCGTTGTAAAGGATTTCAAACGGATGTCGATTGATAGGAGAGAAGTACTGATACTTGAAGAAACCGAGGGATGTTTGCAGAGAGAATGAATGGATATGGCCACGAGGTGTTGTCAATGACTGCAGTGCTCCAGCATCATCATACTGCAATAGATAGTCTGACCGACGCGGGGTTGTTACTTTAAGTGGGAGACTGCCAAACATGTCCTTGAAAGCATAGACCATTGAAGATCCATCTCCGTATTTGATTTCATTAAGTCGTCCATTACGATCAAAGGTGTAAGCTTCTTGAAGTGATCCCCACTTCCACGAAACTAACCGTCCGAATCTATCGTATTCCAGATCCACATCTGCGTAGTCTCCCGATTGTGGTTTAAACGAAACTGGTCGTGCGGTGCGATCGTAGGTAACATTCAAGAGTTCCTGCTTGTCATCCACAAACACAACGACGGATGAGGTATCTCGGTCATACTCCAAAGTAAGGACATTGTCACCATTAACGCGAAGCTTCCGTCCAACCTGCGAAACAGGTCTTGGAGCCTTACTTCCCTTGGCGCCTTGAAGACGTCTTACAAAGTATCTCCATTCAAACCGGTTGGCTAGATCTCCAGCGATTTCTGTTCTTTGCTTGGCTGGTACAGGGTAGCTTTCTCCAATGAGTGGGTTGACTTCAGCCAGAATGGCATATGGTACAACTTCCATCTGAACCGTGTGTCCCCATGGCGTTAGACTGGTCGTACTTCCGTCCATTTCAATTGTTGTTCTGGATTCTGCCTCGCTATTCTTAACCATCACAGTAGATCCCTGAATTAGCATTGAAATCTCCTTTTGAGAGTTTTCAGAGACCTTGACTTGGGCGCCCTTTACGCTCAGGTCAAAGGTAAGATCAATTACACGGCCAGTTGGAGTAACTGCCGATGTCAAGCGGCCGAACTCATCATAGTTGTATACATACGATCTTCCAGTTGAGTCCAGTTTTGTTTTGAGAAGTCCTGTTGGGCCATGATACTCAAAAGTGACGTTGTAGTTGTCAGGTGTACTTAATTCATGCAGCATCTTCATTCGGGTCATACGAAGACGGCATTTCTGACCCTTGGTGTTCTCAATCGAATTTACCTGAGAGGTATAGTCTCGAAGAAGGAATACCTTATTTCCTGCAGCATCAGTGACCGTCGATAGTTTTCCATTGGATGTGTTCACATTGTAAGTAAAAGAGTAGGTGGTTTCTCCTGTCAAGATATTTCTCGTGGCAACATGTTGGCCAAAACGATTGAATATATAAATCTCCTGCATGTCAGGTGCATATATCTCATATTCTCTCGATACACTTGCTTCTGGAATGCTCGACATAACGGAACGTATTCGATAGTTTGCCTGATCAGCGATATGCACATAGCCATCTGGGGTAACACCTAAGGCAGCGATAGTATTGAACTTGGCACTAGTTGCCAAATAATGATCGGCCTCAAAACAATCACATCCTCGTTCCAAACAGTTGCATTTGGACTCCGCCCCTGCAAATGGTGCTATTCGCCCATCCGTTCCAATTACTCGAACTCGATTTATTCTTTGTGAATCAGATTCCGCAACGAACAGATCTCCCATCGGTCCAAAAGCTATACTCTGTGGCATGACTAGCGTGGCATGTGTAGCCAAGTCAGTGTCATAAGCTGTAGTAGCTGTTGCACAATGCAGGGGACGTCCCGAGATCACTCGAACTCGTCCATCTGGTGTCATTCGCAAAATCATATGATCGTCAATAATATGGAGAGTGTTATCCAGAGGATTCACCGCTAATTCTGTTGGCCATCTTAGATGCATTTCTTCAAGTTTAAGAGTGCCTTCACATGGTATTGGCTTCCAATGAGACTTATGCATATGGTTTCCAATAAGAGTAGTCACAATGCTATCTCGATCCACCATACGAATGTTTGTTCCGTCGGCAAAGTAAAGAGTATTATCACTTGAGATCGCGATTCCTTTGGGGTAAGCCAGCTTTGCATCTTTTGCGAGTGCTCCATCACCACAATGTGCTTCGTCTCCTGGCAAGCATCTCTCTCCAGAACCGACAATTGGTTCCCAGTTCTTTTCGGGATTGGAAAAGTCATTTGTATCTCTCACGCGAATTATTTGATGAGATTCGGGATCGGATATGTAAAGAGTTCCATCGAGCGGACTCAAAGCCATGTGGTAGCGATACGATACTCTGGTTGCGTTTAGCTTCACAACGGTTTTTATAGTACCGTCGGTCATTATTCGGCGGATATAGTTGAAGTCTCCAACATACAAGCTACCATCTGGAGAAGCTGCAAGAGCTACTGGAGCCAACAGCCTCTGTTTTACAGCTACCCCATCGCATTCGGGGCAATCAAGAGGTCTTTGGTGACCATCGCCCATAGTTGTAAGAATAACCCTTGGCTTGTGTTTCAGGTATATATTCGAACCATCGCCCTTTTGTAAAATACCTTCGTGGAAGTTATAACGATGATGAATGTCTAAGTTCCATCCCCCAACCTCTGAGATCGACATGTCGTGGCCACTCAATTTAGTAGTTTGAATGTCCCAAATAATGTCTTTGCAATCAGTATACTGATATCCAACTTTGACTACAGCTGTTGTCACTCCATACACCCTCTGGCGGTAGATATTCAAACGATTCCAAGCATACGTGAACTTGATTCCAGGATCAGCTTCAAATACTCGCTCGAACAAGATCCCTTCGATGGTTATCCTCAGCTGTATCAAGTGGAGCGTAGCCGGTATAACTTCTGGTGTCAGCTGTAACTTAATTGTTGATAAATATCCAGCCGCCCTAGAGCTGTGATACACCAAATTCAAACCCGTCCCAGGTATTTGTATTGATTCCTGTATGACCTGTGATTCTGCTAAAATAGCACTTCTGTCCGGACAAGCTCCCTGGAATCCATGTTTCCAAGACGCCAAAACCACAGGTTTCATTACGTCGTAATCATGCGAAAAACACGTATGCGCCACAATAGCTAGAGCCTTCTCATCCGACATTGACATTGTTACCACATTAATTATAACCACTTCATTCCATGGAACCTGAACAATACGGCTTTGTGGTCTAAATGGTGATCGGCCAAACTGTAAAGTGACCGCGCCGCCACCATTCACCATCAAATCAAACCATCCGTCATCGCGGGTAAGTGTGAAGCCCTCCAAAAGGGTTGTTGTCGAAACTCTTACTCCAACCAGTCCCATACCGAGCGAGGTGACAACTCGTCCACGAATAACTGCTGACCGACTGTTAAAAAAAGTAAGACAAAAATTGATTTAGTTTTGGGCATAAGTCTTACAAAAAATCTAGTTCAAAAGCTCAATAAAAAAGTATTTTCTTAAAAAAAAACATTCAATAAATCATAAAATAGACAAATACTGTAAGGACTTAAAATGATAAATGAAACATGTAACAAGAACTTAAACGTTTTCACACGCCACAAAACTGAAAAGTTCAACACAGAGGGTTATTGTAATTTTATTGACTGTATTTCGAACTTTTTTTTCATTTGAATTCAAACCTAAGACCTCAAAGGTTTTTAACCAATCGTAGGCAGGTTGCTTGGATTTTTCTTTCACCAAATTTTATTTTAAAAATAATATTGTTTGTCACCCTGTTTTCTTTATAATAATTATAAATCAAATACTCGTTACTTTTACTAGAAATATTGAATGCACTAGTACAAAAACTAAAGAACGAACAAAAAATGTAATAGAGTAAAGTATTAGTAAAATTAAAGTGCTAGTTAAGAGTACAAATTATTTTTAGAAGAAAAGTTATATTTTTAGTTTAACCACAACTTAAGTATAGTTCGGAAAATCAAACGTTACAAAATTGACATTCTCTCAAAAAAAAAAAAAAAAACAAAAAAACAAAACAATCGTAAGTAAAATTACGTTTTTCGTTACCAAACAACCAGTTGCTCTTACCTTGCATTGAAATAATTCCAAAATACGCTGTTAGTTTTATATTTTGGTATAGTTTGTTAATTTAAGAATTGAAATCAAGCGACAACGTTATGGAAAATTACGAGTTAGTAGTAGTAGTAGTAGTAGCGCGAGTGTATTATGGGAAAGAGAAAGAAAAAAAATATAGAACAATGGATTAGAATTTTGTTATATGCTTGATTTTTTATTTTGTTAAAATGGGTAGGTTAGTTTTCAAACAAAAATCTAGCTACTTAACCTTAGCGAGGTTACCTGAGTAGAGTGAAAGTGAAAATGGGTGTAGTTTTTTTCAATTGATTCAATCAAAAACTTGGAAAGAGTAGGTACACAGGCTTTGAACATTATAGTTAAACTATAGGTTATATGACTTGGGCCGATTTCACCTATCGAGGTGAATAAATTGCTTACAGGTGAAATAAACCTTTGGGAAGTATTAGACATAAAAAGACCAGTGGTGTGATGGATAGTATGTCCGCCTGTTAATCCAGAGGTTCGAGTTCGAATCCCAACAGAGGCAAAAATGTTTTTTCCACGCGTATCGCCTTTCGCGAGGAATTGGCAAGTCCTCCGTTAGTATTCATTGCCATGAAAAGCGCTTTCTCGATTAGCCGTTCGGAACCGGCAGAAAATTGTAGGTCCCCTCCATTCCCTCACAAGGCATGGTTGTGAGAAATGCGCTAGGCCCAGGGGCTCCTCGCTCTGTTGCGCCACCCTATTTATTTATTTATTTATAGACATAAAAATAACCTGTTCGTCTGCTTACAAATCTCTATGTTAAGGATATCATAACCTCAATGGAATTGAGACTATTTATTGTAGGCCACCAAACGAAGATGTTTATTATTGTTTTGGCTGGAATACTTTCGGCCTCTCGTCCTTTTGAATTTCTGAATATTTCAATAAGTGGCTTTACAAATTTTCAAACCGTTTTGAAGACAAAATTGAAAAGCTAACAAATGCAGAAAACAGTCGTAAGAGATTTGTAACCTCCAAACTAATGGAAGTAGGACAAGGAATTTTCGTTGGCTCAACGATGATGCATTTTCCTGTTCTGTGGTGTTCTCTTAAGCACGTTATTTATTAGCTGACACAAACAGTTGGTTTAAAATTCACAGTAGGTAATACCGATATTCAATTTGTACCTCTTATGCCTGAAGCTCTCATATTTTTTATGTGATAAATCTTCAATGGCTGCCTACAATGAAATTTGAATATTTCCGTCTTTTTCATTTATATTCTTTCAACTAATGACAAAAAATGTTTGTTACAGGACCTTAAATGAGTATTTCTATATTCACTATAGTGGTAAATGAGATAATATAGACTTTACTGCAACGAAAAAAGAAGTAACGTTCACTTTTTAAATTGATTTCAAACCAACGGACAATAAAATGGCGACCAAGCTTCCCTATAGAATTTAGCTTGTGAACAAAATGGCACTACCTTGCCGCAGTTGATTTTCTGGTTTTTCTAAACTATGGTTTTGACCAAATTTATTGCATGTGGTGCAATGCAGCCGAAATAGATAACCGGTAAGAGCATAGAGAAAAAAACCAAGTGTAGAATGTAAAAAAATCTTTTGAGTTTTAATCATTGGTCGCAAAAGCCAAAAATTCGCTTAAAAAGACTGGAGCTTAATTTTGGGGGCAAATTCAGCTATTCTGTGCCAGTTTGGCTGTCTAAAGAACGTTATCGAACCAAGTGATTTCAGGATCGAAATCGTTTTGGAACATCGTTCCACGAAATTGTGAGTGGTTTTTCTTCCTGAATTCGAAGGAAAACCTATTTTGAGTTTGCAGAACTTATCGGGTCTTAAGGCGAAGACATAAAAAATTCAGTGCAACAAAAAAAAAAATATATTGAAAACGGTTTGAAAGATGTGATTTTAATTCACTAGGTAAAATAGAAAGCAGTCAATCAACCACAGGGTTTCGACGTTGCAACAAAAACAAAAACAAGATAAAAGGCTTTTCCAACGCAACCCCAAACAATTAGCAAACAAGTTTGTGATATTCCGAGGCGTCAAAAGACTTATCGTAAACTACAGATTCATGACACTGAATTTCTAAAAAATGTTCCAACACAGCAAGCAGCCGTGATCACAACGCAGTGGGAGTTATGTTCGATATTCGTGGTAATTTTCAAAAATTTGTTTTGCAGGGAAAACTGCTAGTAGCTTAGCAAGATGCATTTGAAAGATCTTTTTCAACCACCAGTTCATAGTAGGTAGATAAATTGCAGACGCCTTGCACTTCTTACAGGAATGGTTGAAAGGGATAGATTAATCCCTGGCTTATTCTGATCGTGTTCGCATGTATTTACTTTTTTTTTGCTTTGAAATCATAGTTCGGTGTTTGCTATTGCTGTAAATATGTTTCATTATTCTTTGCACCTTTTTGTATCCCTTCAATCATATTCATCAAAGGATAGTGTTGCTACCATTTAAGATTATGCCTAGCGGCCGGCGATTACCTTTATGTCATTTACCCTTGACGATTTTTGGTTTTCAACTAGCATTGATTTTTTTTGAGTAGATAAAATGTTTTAACTAATTACATACATACATCTCGTAGATATTCTCAAAATCAGTTTGTAACGAAAGAAGAAAACCTATTAGCTTTTTAAGTGAAAGGAACAGTTTTCCATCTCAATATTAAAAGTGATTTTGTTTGTCAAAGAAAAACGACATAAGTTCAAAAGGGTATTTGAGTTTAGACCCAAGGTACGCGAAGTGAATTCTTTTTCCTTCTGAAACATCCTTATTTTATATTCAAAACGTAATTTCTTTTTACTAGAGAAGTGATTTAACTTTGATCTCGTATCACTTTTTTACACGATTGTCTTACTTTGGTTCAATAGACAAGTTAACGCGTATCTTCCTTAAAATCATCTTACACACCTACCCAATAATAATTTTTCTACAAAATATTAAATACATAAATCTATTTCTAAACAAAAAGGGGAAATTATTTTGTTTTGTAATTTTAGGATTTTTGATTTTGGAGGGAAAAGGTTTCATTTAAACAAAGGAATTTTTTGGAGTTATGTTAATTGGATATTTTTGATGGGACATTTCCAAGACATGGGCACAATAAGAAAAATAATAAGTACAATTTTATGTTCGCAAACAGTTTTCATTTTTTTTTGGTAAAAATTTTGATCTCTAAAAACTTAAAAGGAACATATTTTTTTTTTTACTTCCAATTTGATTTTTGTTTGTTTATGATAAATAAATAATAGAAAATAATAAAAAACATTGCAACACAAGCCCTACCTCTCATTGAAAGTTTCCAATTTGGCATAGTTTTGCAGACTACTCTCATCGATGAGAAATTTCATTCGCTCGAAGAACGATGCGGTTATGGCCGGTGGCTGCTTACGCAGCAGTACATCAATTGGTTTTGGTGCCGATACACACAACTGAGATGTTTTACATACATGACTCGCACAACACTCGGGGTCCTCGCAGTCAACCAGTCCATCTGTGAAGAGCAAAAAACAATGTTTAGAGAAACTAGTTCCATTTGGAAAAGAATGCCTTGAGCAATGATACCTTTGTCGTTGTCTTTGCTGTCACCACAGTTGAGTTCGAGTGCGATACCACAGTCAGGCCCATCCCAGCCCTCATAGCATCGACATTCCCACTGACCCTCGCTGCCAGCTCTGCACTGTCCATGATTGGAGCAACCCGATGGGCAGCCTTCAATCGTGCAATGCTTGCCATTCCAACCCGTTACACAGAGACAAGTACCATTCTTGCATTGACCATGCTCGTTACATCTACTGTCACATAACTTTGTGTTACAGAACTCTCCACCCCAATTGGTTTCACAAGTGCATGCATCTCCAACACAACGTCCATGTTGTCCACAGTCAAGGTCACATAATTCTTTGGAACAATCGTCACCACTCCATTTGGCCTCGCAGTGACATGTCTGAGCGTCCAAGTCAAACCTTCCATGTCCAGAACAATCGGGTAGACATTGTAACGCATCTTGGTCCATTGTCGCACAGTCTGGACCCTTCCAGCCTTTTTTACAAATGCAGGTACCATCCGCACAAAAGCCATGAGCCGAGCATGTCGGATGCGGGCAGTCGACTGGAAAAAGTTAAAAGGAAAAGGGTTAATTGTATTTCAGGAGTAACGACCAACTTTGGACAAATGAATGCCTCTTTCAAAAATTTATGTAAGTGCAAAACCTTCTGAGTTTGCATACGACAAACAAAAAAATGAGTGATAATATTTTACCTTCTTCACAGAACTTCCCCTTGTAGCCCCGCATACATTGACATTTGCCACTCACACAATGCCCATGGCCACTACAGTCGGCCACTTCACATTCATCATGCCTAAGGGAGCATTCTTTGCCCTTCCATCCTGGATTGCAAATGCATTCACCATTAATGTACTCTCCATGCTGGGAGCAGAGCACAGGGCAAACACTCTCACTGCAATCATCACCTCCGAAACCGGGATTGCATTGGCAATGACCCAGCAAACATTGTCCATTGCCAGAGCAGCCATTTGGGCAGTTTTGTGTCATATCCTCTGCAATGGCCGCATAGAATGTGACCTCTTGTACGTCACCATCGTCGTTGTACAGTGAAACGAACCAGTGTCCGGGTTCCATGTACCGTGTCACCTCACGCGTTATTGAGAGCTGATGTTTTTTTGTTTTGATTTTTTTTTGTTTTGGTCGTTTGCGAAGTTTGAAAAACATTGTGTTTGTGTGTGCGTAGGTATGTGTATTGTTTTTTTTTTTTGTTTTGTTTTTTGAATAAAGGATTGCAGAGAAAAGAGAAAGAAAAAAGGAAAAGGGTTTGGTTAGTAACATTGCTCCATTTTGCAAAACGTATATGTACAAGAGGCAGTCATTGTCGTTTCCTGTTTGCATTCTACAAAGACTCAAGCTACGCACCATAGCCTCGAAAAGCAAAATGCAAAACAAAAATACGAACAGACTTCCCTCCCCAAACAACAAAACTACTAAAAAAAATACAAGCAAACAACAGTAAAATGGCAATACTTACATGTGTGGCACGTTGAGTTCTCGCACTAAATCCACTAAGGACTTCTTTGAAGTGATATTGGGTATGAGTTGGCAAAGCATTACGTCTACCATACACTCCTATCGATGCACCTCGCGGTATACTGTAGTCAAACTTGACATAGGCAGGTTCCGATTGATAAAATTGCATATTCCAATAGCTGTAGGGTTGGATTTCCTTGGTAAGCTTTTGGCCCAAAGTGATTTGTCCAAATGTTGTGCCATCTGGTGGAAAACTTCGCGCTGGAAACGTTCGTGCACCTACAATTTCGAAGCATACACAAAAAGGGGGTTTTTCGGTTAGAGTTGATGATGGGATATTAGTAGAGAATATTTTTGTAATATTGTTTAGATTAGAATATGTAAAGCAGGGGTGGATGTGGTGTGTTTTTAAATACTTTATGTACATTGGAGGCGATACAGTTGGGTTTTCAAAAAAAAAAACAACAACAATATTTTCTTTAAAAAAGTCTCTGAAAACAGGGCAGTTTACACTCCCCATTTTTTTCGGACAGAATTTTTAAAATAAAACAAAAAAACAGAGTCATACAGGGGGTCGTTTTATCTCCCTCGTTACAGGCAGACATGTTAACCACACCACGTGCACCATCATGGTTTGTCTTTCAGTTTGATCGACAAAATTTGTGGGGTAGTGAACCCACCCTAAACAAAGTTGCTAGTCAAAAGCTCTCCAAAGCTAAAGCGATTTTGTAGTAGCGGAAGCTACAACTTTCACTGCCAACAAACATGTAGATGTTGCTGCGATCGAAATACCGTCAGCAGCGTTTTTGTCGCTGTCACAACTTTAAAACCGCTTTGTTGGTTTGGGGGAGACTGTAACAGTTTTACGTTTAATTTACTTTTGAAAACTGCATTGCCCATCACTTCTAAAGCAATTGGAAGTATGGATATGAGTAGACAAAGCAAATGGCTGATCTACTTCTTTTGTTATAATAACTGAAGATCTAGGACTTTACGGTCTGACTATTGTGTCTTCCCATGTGTCTTCCCAAGTGGTGAGTTCAGTGCTTCTAGCTCTCCAGGCACATTGGTGCATCTTCAGAAATAACAGGAGTTGTCTGCCTGAGCACAGCTTCAGAAGTAATTCTGTACAGAAATTTCGTTACAGAATGTCAGAAAAGTAGTGCTGGGTACTCGAAAGCTGAAGTTGAGTCAACTTCTACTGGCAGCTACTCCACGTGACCATAGAGTAGAACCAGAGACCCAACTGCGGCATGGTTTTGCCATTTTCTACACAAGCTAAATTCGACCGACTAACCTCGACTGGAAACCCTAGTCGCCATTTTCTTACTCAGGAATTACAAGTCAGCTTGTAGTGTGCTATACATCTGTAGATACTCTGTAAAGATGGGCGCTGAGTATGTGATGCACATCGCAGCAGCGCTGCAGGGTTGGCGTTCTTTTAAAATTGACATCGTGAAACAACTGCACCAAAGAGTAGAAATAACAGAGTGTCAACTTGTAGTACACTTGTACTTCCCTGAAAAACCTCCCCATTTTTTTTACAATTAATTTTTATTTCGGCAGTTTCAAATGACTGTGACAAAAACCCAAAGACATCGAAAAAGCGTTCACTTTTTACCTGTTTGAATTGACTTCAAACAAACTTACAAAAAGTGGCGACGTTGGAATTCGATGGAGGGCTGTTGCCGCAGTTGACTCTGTGGTTCTACTCCGCATTTGTGCGTTCAGCGGAACAATCTTAACTCACCAATCCAAAAAACCAAACGTCAAGACGGGATTCCAAAATTGAGTAGTTAAGTAATTTGGAATGAAACTCAAGAGCTACAGAACCAACCTGGAGTTCAAAAAATTTTCATTTCGAATAAAGATTTTGAAAAATGGAAATGCAGGACTAGTGTCTTGTTTGTTTTTGACATGTTAAACTTCGACTCTTCCAAAACAAAGCATTTTTGTCGCGGTGACAACTCCAACTGCATGGAAATGCGGTTTCGTTCTTGCAGCGCCCCCCAGTGTGGGCACACATAATTGCTATGTAAATATAGCTAGACCGCAGAATTTATTGCTATCGCAACTACAAAATAATTTTAGTGTGGGAGAGTCCTTCAACAAAAAAGAAAAGGCGGATCTCTTGACGTTTATTTCTCATTCGTCTAAACAAACCTACCAATCTTCATATTGAGGTAACTTTTATGTATCGTCTCCAAAGTAATAAGAAAAACTATAAAATTTCACAATTATGTCCCAAAAAGTTGTTCGATGAAAAGCTAAAAGTGTTCTTTACTCCACTCTTGTTAGTAATATGGCAACGATGACAGGCATTACATGGATAAGGTACATTCACCTTAAGTATTGTTAGATTATAAGCTCATTTATACACGCTTGATTATTATTTTAATTTTTTTTTATTTTAAGGTTATTCAACCAATCACCTTCTAATATTAGCACAGGACCTATATCAGGACATGCAGACAAGTCAGGCGGTCCCATATTAGTGGTAGTAGAAGCCTCATTCAACAGAGGGACAGAAATAGTTGTAGAAGGAAGAATAGAATCAGGAATGAAGGGATTTTTAACAATTATTTCATCATCGATGATATCATTGCTCTCTTCACCGTAAGCTTCGATTGGCGGTATCAAGGGATCATTGCATATACACGGACATTCTGGTATACGTGGGGGTGGTTCCGGTATACAATAACTTGAAGGATCTTTCATTTCAGCAGGTGCTGGCAAAGACTTTTGACCAATTTCTTCAGCTGGAACAGACACATGTAACGTATATACCGAATGGTTTACAGTGCCCGTTCCATCATCTGTTGCTATCGTTAGATTGACAAGAATTCTTTTGCCACTTATGTGTTCGGGCGTTAAGGTTAAAATTGGCGGTTCATTCTTTTCGAAGTTGGTTGGTTTGGGTTGCATTTGCACCGGCTTCAGTGTTTTTATGTCAACCAAACTTCTCTCGTCATTCCTGTTAAAGGTTTTGTAGTAATCATCCTCCGAACTGGGATCATTCTCCAATTTGACAATGTCAACATTGTCGACATTGTTATACGAAATGAATCCGGAGCTCTTGTCAACCGGTATTAGGCCATCGCTCATCATCAACTCATCGATGTCATCGGATTCCGTTCTGCTTACATTATCTCCACCAATAGTGTCCGACAACTCGTCAAGGGAATCATTAGAAGTAGTTGTAGTAGTGTCTGTTTGGTCATTTATCTCAATCAGATGGTGTAGACTTTTCGATTTGTCGTTGAATTTATCATTCAAATTCATTGTTGTTGCAGATGATGATGATAATGATAGTGATGATGCAGATGACGATGACAACGACGAATAGAAACCACCTCCACCAACACCATCATCACTATTGCCATCGCTGATGGCACCATCACCCGCACCATCATCGCTATTACCATCATCAATAAAATTTCTACCTGATATCAAATTGGTGTTTAATGGATTGTCATCGAAAATTGTTGGGGGCATCTCGGCAGCAGTAGTCTGTGACGTTTGTTGTGGTAAATATGGCTTTCGCGTTGGTGAATTTTGCAAATTATTAGGAATGACGGTGGTGCTGCTTGTGCGGGTGACACTCTTAACGACGACTTGTGGATCATTATAATCGTCGTAGTCAGCATCGTTGGCAGAGGATGGCATAATAGTTGATACCTTGACAACTTCATCACTGACGACGACGATGCCAGTGGTGGTTGTGATGGCAGTATCATCATCATCGCCGTCCTCATCATCATCCGCATCGGAGAACATCTCCTTTGATTCATTACTTTGCTGACGAGAACGACGACGATGATGATGATGATGATGATGATGCGGAGAAGAAGACTTTGAATTGAGATTTAATACGTTTTTGCCTTTTGTGCCATTATTCGTCGACGTATTCAAAGTTTGACGAGATTCATAATTATTGTCAACCGTGAAGGAATGGGGATTGACGTTCATGATGTTAACGTTACTCCTGTCGATGCCATTGGAAGCTTGATCATATTCTTTTTTAGTAATTAAAGAGTCGGGAGCATCATCAATGCTCCGACGATAACGTTTAGTCCTTTTAAGACGATTCTCATGCTGCCGTTTTCGATTAGAGTGAAAGTTCTGTTTGCGAGCTGTCATTGTAAATGTTTTTGTGTATTGTATTGAGTGTGTGTTATTTTAAGACATTCCACAATTTTTTTGGTTAGTACCAGAGAAAAATAAATATAGAAAAAGTACAGGAGAACAAAAAGAAAAAAATCATTTACCTCCATTATTGCTGTTAGCAAGCGATGACGACGAAGACGAAGATGATGAGGATGACGTTGATGACGCCGATGATGACGGTGCCAGTGCCGACGCTGATGTCGATTGGAAAGACGATGGTGAGGCCGAAGATGTTGCTGCTGTTACCGTTATTGGTTGTCCGGACTTTGAAGCCCGCGCCGTATTGTGCAATTTAGATAAATCTGTGTTTGTGCTTTTGGCTGCCGTTACTTCAGACGCCTCATTGCCGACTAGAACTGTACATGGAGATGATGGTGACCATGTAAGGACACCAAAGCCTTGAAGAAGTGAAAAAATGTAAGCATCCTTCTCTCTCTCTCAAACACTGAGTACATACCTGTTAATAATATTAATAAAACACATAAGGACACAACAATTGATATTGAGACAATTGCAATGCACTTTGCCGAGCATCGTGCAGCTAAATCCTTTCGGAAATTCATTGGTGCTGAGTAATGATGATGATGTGATGGTATTCCTCCCATAACACTCCGAGGAGGCAAGACGGGGCCCATGCAGCTATTGCCGCTGCGTTCGTAGCTCTTCAGTGTCTCTTTGGTTGGCGTTGAGCAAGCCGAACCACTTTTATAGTCTATTGGGGATCCTTTGTTTATATCTGAAAGAAAATAATAAAAGTTAAAATTAATATGGTGTAAAAACGGACTTAAATAAGGAGAAGAAATTTGAATTCTCAAGTTATAAACTTTTGTATTGAGAGATTGGATATGAAGTCCATGGCAAAAATAAAGAACAAAAAACCCTTTCCCAAATAGAGAGGGAACTTTCAGATGATAAGCAAATTTTGCTTTAATAAATGGCGCCCAACGCTTTGCTGATAAGCCATTTTCTTGGTTTACATCATGTTATTTCCTGTTCGTTTGGATATGAAGTTCATGGCAAAGAGAAAGAACAAAAAACCCTTACTAAATAGAGAGGGACTTTTCAGATAATCAGCAAATTTTGAATGAAAATGGCGCCCAACGCTTTGCTGATAAACCATTTTCTTGTTTTATATCTGTTCTTTGGCATTATATTTTTTGAGCATGAGCTTCCAAAGCAACTTTAGCATTTGTTAGCAATATAGCCGATTCTGCACAGATTTTTCTTCAAAATAGCACCAAATACTTTGCCAGCCCACCGATTTTCAGCTGCACGGTGATATAAAACTGTTGCCAGAATGTCTGTCCCACTTTTTTTGCTTCTTTACTTCTTGGAAAATAGTCTTATTTGAATTAGCGACTAATGCCTGGCTTTCCTTACATCTACCATCTACCAACACTGAAGTGCGCATTTCTAGATTTGTTTGCTTTCTTCTCACAACAAAACATTTCTAATTCAACCTGAAAGAGGGATACATTTCGATTTGATCCCAAGTTTCTGATTATGACATGACTTGAAGAGCCCTTTTTTCGTTTGAATAGAATTTGGTCCCCCTTTCATTTTTTCATACTCGTCTGAGTTAAGGCTTTCACTCAAAAGCCTCCCTCACCCGGTGACGTACAGAAGATCCCTCCTAATACACCAACCTTCCGGTCAAATTACATTTTATTAACGAATGTATACAGGATTTACACCCAAAGTCCTATTCAATCAAGGACTATCCTACCTAACTGATGATAATTCGATTACGTGTACATCCTTCGGTATAACGAAACGTTACCATCATTGCTGGATGACTGCTGCCGCTGCTTGGCAAGGAAACGAGGTCCTGCAGATTTTTTTTTTGTCTCTCTCATTGGATTTTTTTTTTTTACATCATTGCTCATCCTCTCTGATTCAATCGACCATTGATACGTCTAATGCTATAGACATATACAGTGCTTGTATATGTGTAGTATTCTGCAGACGATACGGAATTGTTGCGCATCCATGTATGTCCTTGTCTATATATAAAAACCCGCACACACACAGCATACTTCGAAAAAGTTATAGAAAATTCCTTATTATTAAAAGGATGATTGGAACGAATAATGAAACAGCAGCAGAGACAGACCGAAAAAAGTCAACTGAAAGGACAATATAATGTGATAGAGTGGTGGGAAGGCTCGGCGTGTTCGGCAATGGATACACGGAATATATAGACAAACGGTGCGAAATTGGGAAGATGGTATGGCGTTCATTGAGGTTATAATGGAACATGATTTTTGCATTATCTGAGCAGCAGTCTTCAAGTCATTCCGCATGATTCTTACTTCTAAGGGATACCGGATGAAGGGCTTGCTGCTTTTAAGCTGCTTCCAAAGGATACGAGACATGACATCTATTCCTATGCCCGCCGCTAACATCACTATTATCTTGATGCCGGGTCATAACACATACATACATATGTATATAGTAGAGAAGATAGATTTTGTTGGGCTTACAAAAGGAGCGGGAAAGTAGCTTTCACATGGTCGATCTGGCAGGTTTTATTGGATAAACGTGTAAAAGTTAGTAAAACGCACATTTCACATACACCCCCAGCACCTTAGAAAATAGTCTTGAAATATAAAGTCTCTGAATACACCTCACCACCCTCTCCCTCCCTCATTCTCTGCCCTGTAAATTTCATCCACATTCTCTTAAGAGTTTAATGGAAAGTTTCATGTTATACGAAGTGAAAAAAAGAAGTCTTTCATAAAATCGATTGAATTGAAGGAGTTTCTCAAGACGCATTGGAGATTGTAGCTAAAAGATATAGATAAATTAATCAATTGTATATTTAAGCAATTAACTTTGGCTTGCTGGAGATATATACATGATTTATCCCTATCGGGAATACGAATCTATACCCATAGATACTCTCATCTTCGCCCGACAGATATTATATTGCGCAATTAGGATCAAATGGGGCGATAATTCCGAAAGTTTAATGAAAAAGTTAATTGATCTGATCTGTGGTATGCTGTATTTGAACTTAACGAATGTATGTGTGTGTGGAAAGGACTGGGATCTTAGTACACTGCCACCCACGGACTTGAGATTAAGTGCAAAAGGGAATCTTCTGGATGGGACAGAAAATGGAAATAGAATTGAAGAGCAATCGAAAGTTGTTCAAGTTTGGTCGAGCGAAAAAGAAAAATATGTATAGTCGCAAGGAAACATGAAACATTGGAAGTTAAGTAAAAATTAATGGAGAAATCATTAAAGGGATATGAACGGTATTCGATAGACTTGCAATATTTATAGATGCCCCTACATTCTTAGCTCAATATCAGGTAAGTTGATAAAATGGCGCCCGACGAAGGACAAAACGAGTTCATTCAAAAGCTCTGGCCATTGAATGGATAAACAAATTCATGGCACTATTTAATTCATTAACTTCCAATTACACTCCTGTATAATAAAAAACTCAAACAATAGAAATCGAAAGCAAAGATACTTTATTTTGTTCCTGTCTAATTACAAGCCATTAATTTATGAAACAACAGAGTGTATCCCAGTAAATACAAACTGGCATCCATTTTCTGGTCCTTTGAATGGAAAAAGAATGTTTCAAAAAGTCTTTGCTGTGTTTCTGTTTTTACTTCAAAGAAACCCCCAAAAAACTCTCTTTATCGTTCACCATTCATCCATCATTTCTTATCTCATGTACAAATGCAGGCAGTTACACCAAGAAACTCAGCAACAAGCTACTCCCATCAAAATTGTTTGATTAAAATAGTACATTCCGTTCCTGAGTTATATGTAATGTTTTACTTTTTTTCTTGCTCACTTTGATGATGTTTTCCATCTTGAAGTAGGTACACCATTATAAGACTGTTCATGTTTTACCATCCCTCGAAATGGGGATGACTTTTTTACTACTGGCGTCACAAAAAAATGCTGATTTAACTGAATACCTACATTCAATCTGAGCCGACAAATCAAAAAAATAAAAAAAAAATAAAAAATAGGTAAAGAACATTGATCTAAATCCCCTTTTTTCCTCCATATAATTAGAATAACATTACTAAACGTAATTTGCAAGACTTGAAGGGAAGAAGATAAGCCTAAATAAAAACGTTCTATTGCCAGGCACATTTTGATCGCATTTCCGGCTGAAAGTCAGAAGTGCTGATTAATTTGTGATTATTGTGTCAGCAGAAAAAAAAGACCAAACAAACATAAAGTGTTGTGGGGGTTTTGCAGGATTTTCATCATTTACTTGCGGTCGCTTCTTTCCTTTTTTTTTTGCTGTGGTAAGGCTAATTTTGATTAATGGTGTTTTTATGTTGTGAATGCTGGTGTACCGTTTGCTGTATGAATATGCGTACAATGTACATACAGAGCATTGGGGTGCATCTTTAATAACATCGGATATAGTTCTTAGACTTGATTTAAGCATCGAGCAATGGATGCTATGACAGTGACAGTGGCCAAAAGCATGGAGAACAATTTATTTTACAATTATTCACTTACTAAAATACAAATTAAGAAAAATTATACGCAAACATATTTTAAGCATTATGTGAAATTGAAAATTCATCACAGAAGGGGTAACATTTCGAAGCATTTGTTTCAGTGGATTTCAATCGTTAGAGATGACTTGCGGTGTAGTAAAAGTGAAGTCCTTTTTCATTAACAATTTAGGATGCGTAATTTTTGTTATGTGTATCTGCGCCTAATAGTAAACTCTTTCCACTTTGGCTCAACCAATCTAATGCTATGTCCCCACTTGAAGTTAAACTAGGTTTCATTCCAGGACGGTTTGGGTTAACCTAGTTGAATTCCCACACGAAAAAAGTTTTGAGTTGATATTTTTGTCTTAAGTTAAAAAGAGACAGATATAAAATCTGATCAGTACCTTAACCCTTAATGACGTATGAGAGATTGCATTTTCTCTCCACTCACTTCCACTTCCTCAAACGTGAAATTCACTGGAATATTGGAAATAGTGCGTTCAACGCAGTTGGTTTCAAGTAGGTTGAGATGAAACCCGATAGCAAGAACGGTTTCATTGTATGGCAAACCACCTCATTTTCATGTACCTACATATAGGTAGGGACATAGCATAAACTAAACTCAACGAAAGTGATTTGTATAAATAAAAATAAATAAATAAATTTAAATTAATTTAAATTTTAAATCTTGCTGATTTAGGGGCTAATTAGAGCGATCAGGAAAAACTATCAGGAAAAGTTGACACAAATGGAAACAAGAATTTTTTCCTGATGAGCGTAGCGAACAGGAATTTTTCCATGGAATTTTATGGAACTTTTTGACATTTCTAATAAAAATTAAAAAAATGCACGACGTTGCCAGCTTGGACTAATTTTTTAATGAAGGAAATTTTCAAAGAAATGGTTCGACCACACACACGAAAAAAAATAATCCGCTGTTAGTCTGTCAGTGGAATACATGGAAAATAAAATCCACACAATTGGAACGATTTGAAAACATGATTAATATTCCATTTAAAAATTCTTCCTGATTCGTTTTCCAGATCGATATAACTGGGCCCTTACTAAAAAAAAAAGAAAAAAATAGCGTGACAATTGTTCATAGCGGAGGTCTTTCGTTTTGAGTGCGTTCCACACTTGTTTCTGAAAGAGCGCGTTCAGCTCATGGCTCGTTGTAATATACGTTGCACTTTAACTGTTTTGCCCCTACAGATTTACATACTTATCATTTGCTGAATTTTCTTAATTTTCATTTAGAGAGTCAGCTTATCTACAGCCAATTAAAAACCAAATTGTAAAATGCTATGGCAGATTTGAGCCAAATCTATAAAAAGGTTTTATAGGACATTTGGCAATTAGTTTGGAAGCAGAGAAAGATAGATAGATAGATACAATATGTTTATTACTCATAAAATTCAGATAGAAGAATTACAAAATTCATATAACTTAAAAATTAGAAAAGTAGTAAAAGCGTCTGCAATTTAGATTAACAGTGAACAAATGCTGAAATGTACCTATTGTCACTCAACTAACTCCTTGAAAATACCATTTGTAACATAAAAGTGGGTACCCTGTTTGCTTTGGGATGTGTTCGTGGATGGGGGGGATAAGTTGTGTTTGTGAATTCACTGGACTAAATTTACAAATTCAAAACAATTTTTTTTACATACAAAAAAATTTAAAAGACAAGCCCAATCCAAGTTATTTAAAAAAAACTTTAACGTTTGCGGAATAAACGTGAAAACTTCTTCCGGAGCAGTCAAAGACTCAATTTTTTCAATTCGTTTAAGTTTCTTCCTTGACTGAAAACTATTTTAAATTAAATCAATTAACAGTTGCCAGGCAAACCAAATTAACAACAAGCTCAAGTCGCAGGTTTTTAAAATTTTTCTTTTGTAAAACTTTAACAAAACTATAAACAGCACTTCCGCTGTATAGGCTTCAAGGGAAATTAACACAAGAAACCAACTAAAATTAGTAGGAAAGTAACTGAAAAGAATCTTCTACTTGCTAGAAATTACAAAATTTCCCCTAAAGCTATTTTACATTTTAAGTATAAGGTGGCAGATGATGTTAATGCACAGGCACACAGTAAAGGTATGTCTGGTAGTTCACACTTGGATGTGAGAGCGTGCAGAAACACACATCGTGTGTGAGATAACTAAATGTATTTTATATGTATAGACAACAAAGTACAAGCACTTTTTTTTTTTTACTTTCCCTTGACATCCATAAAGCAGTAGCGTCATAATCAACCCTCCCCTCACTTTTACCCTACCCCATACTGCCCCTCGTCAACAAACTCATCGTGCATGACATTCATGAAGACGAGAAGCATGGCGTTTGCTTTCAAGTGCAAAGAAAATTACCAGCAGAAGTAAGCCTAACCTGCTACAGCCCTTATACACCGATTAAATAGGATGTAATGTGGAGAAGGCATACCTACATACCTACCAATAAGAGTTGAGTAGGTATGGTAAGCTGAGGCGAATGTGCTTGAAATTATTTGCGGTTGGATTAAATTTGAAGATTAATTGAAGTCTGACACTATTTCTTGTATACCTATGCTTATGAAGGTAGGTATAGACCTCGGCGCACCATCACATCAGAGAAATAAAACTAAACGCCTTACAATAAACTCAAACTGTGCCGAGCGGAAGGTGAACATTTACCTACCGTTTCTTCCGCCTGTACAAGAAAATCTCGTTTATTTTATTCTTTTGAAATCAAATTAATTGCCGTCGCACCCAAGAATAATCACATGGATCAGACGAATAAATGATTGCCATTTAATAAGTTCACTATGCCACACTGTAAGGTATGTAGGTAAATAAGTAAAGATATGACTATGGGTATATCCTTTTTGCACACAACCCTATTTGGCCTGGCATTAATTTTTGTGTCAGAGGCGAAATGATATAAGGGGTTTGATATACCAATTTACTAGATTTTCGTCTTACTTTAATCCCCCGCCCTGTTTTCGGGTGGGGGAAATTAAGGTAAAATGATTTCATTTCTTTTTTTTTTTTTAAAGCCCTTAAAAGTCTAAAGGAAAAACGAGTGTCATTTGACACATCTGTGGATATTTCGACAATACCACTTCCATCACCCTCGCTGCTAGAAGATTAGTTCAAGAATGTTAAATAGAATGTAATTTTGCATTAAACAAATTGCTTTTCAAGTGCAACATTAATCTGAAAGCCGCGGGGATATGGCACAGTTACTTATGGGCAGATTGTAGGTACATATTTGGAAAATCTTTTAAATTGAAAAATCTTTTATATTGTAAAACATTTAAGGTTCGACAGGAGGCAATGCTTTTCGTTGGATAGGTTTGAGTTCTCAACGTGCCTTTGGGTGTATACATAATCCATTGAATTTTATATGATGGGTTTTAAGAATGAAGCATTTCAAAGCGTCTCTGATTTGATGAAGCTTCAAAGCAGTTGACGTACGCAGTTTTTTTTTCATAAAATAGATTTGGACGCTTCCGCTGATTTGAACGTGGTAGGCACCCAGTTACTAAAAATTTGACTCGGAAATGGACTACCAAGGATAATGATTAAAGATGCGATCAGGGCTTCTTTTGTTGGTATCGCACTGTATATAGTTTGTTATAATAAATACAAAGATCGACAACTTTAAATTGATAAAAATAACGTGCATTGATCTGAAGTTCGGATCAGTTTTCAAAACCTGCAACAGTGGGAAAATTTGATAAATGGTTCACTTAAATAAACAAATAAATAGGGTGGTGCAACAGAGCTAGGAGCTCCTGGTCCTAACTCACTTCTCACAACCATGCCTTGTGAGGGAATGGAGAGGACCTACAATTTCCAACGGTTCCGAACGGCTAATCGAGAAAGAGCTTTTCATGGCAATGAATTAACTAATGGAGGACTTACCAATTCCTCGCGAAAGACGATACCCATGGTAAAACATTTTTGCCTTTGTTGGGATTCGAATGGTTCATTTACAAGGCCTAAAAACGCACTGATCAAGTTATTGTCCACAGTTGATAGGATTTTCGCTATGATGCCATTTCGCAAGTAAAAAAAAAAATAACACTAAAATAGGGTGACACAGCAAAGCGTTAGAAACCTCGGGGTCTAACGCACTTCAAGGACCTGCAATTGTATGCCGATTCCGTGCGGCTAAATGAGAAGCCCTTACTTTTTATGGCAGTGTTTCTATTCTTCTAGTTTCTTCTGATAGAACAATTTGTGTTTCTGATGGATCATGGAGATTGAGCCTGAAATCTTCCAAGTAACAGGCAGATATGCTAATAATAGATACGAGTTATACAATACCATGAGTTAGGTTAGGTGGAAGTGGCTGTCAGCCAATGAGTATTACCTACGTGCATTGCCTCACACACTTAGACCGCAACCTGTTGTGATACTACAGAGATCTTGCTTAATCAGCTACTAATCTCAGAAACCCTATGTAAGATTAACGAGTTGATCAGCCATTAATCTTTCATTTCGGGACTAGCCGGTTAATCACCTGCTAGTCGAACCACGCGGAACTTTTAATGTATTTTGAAAGACTTTTAGGGTCTATGTAAGCTAAGTCGCTAGTACCGTCGAAGAAGAATTCACTGATATGAGCTTTTCTCCTATGAAGTGGTGTAGGGCATGAGTCCTGTGTGTGTTGAATGGTTTCTTCCTCTTCTTCGTCCATGCGGCTTCTGCAGAAATAATATACAATATTATGCATAGTCTAGGCATCCCAACTGAACCTGATTAGTTATGAATCGAGGTAATTACATGGGACGTTGAGGTTCCATTTCCAGCCTTCGAGACTGCCATCAAAAGTGGTTTCTCATCTTGATGTTCGCAACCATGAGAGGATTATATACATCGTATGTTTACTTTTATAAGCTTAAATGCATTGTGAGGTCAACATTGTCATTGGAAGTTTTCTGTAGAATTCCGATTGCTTTCACTTCCTTCCAGAATCTAAACTCTTAGCTTGACTTATCGTACAAGTCACTCTATAGAACTTATAGTATTTCGGCACAGTTATATGTTTAGAAATAAGACGAGATATTATCAAAAGGAAGGAATAACCCATATGATGAAAGTCTCTATACTGGTAACTAATAGGGCATCTATTTTGTCAGGAGTCACAGTGGCAGCCTTGTTTTCACAATGGAAGTCACATCATGTTTTTACCTCTTCCTTTGGAATTTAAAAGTCTATGTTGAAAGCGTGTGGTAACTTTAGCGAAAGAAAAATTGAGGTCAACCATTGAAGGGCTATTCTGTAAATTTGTGAGTTGACAACTTAATTAGATTTTTTGTGAAGCTAGAAAATAGTTTCGGAATAGAAATAGAACTACTACAGGAGCTTTGGAATTTGAAATAAAATACCAATTTATAAGTTTCATATTGATCAGTATTTTGTTGTAGAATTCAAATCAAATTTTCGATAAAAGGTACATCTCCTTGCAGCAAAATATTTTTTTTGTTAAAATTCTATATAGCACTAGGTAAATATCAAGTCGTGGAAGAAAACCAGCAGAGGGTTGACGGTAAGGATTTCAGAATTATTAAGAAGATTAATTTTCTAGCCTTCACAAAGCACAATAAGTACGAAGATCTAAAAGAAGTGCAAGTGAATTTACTCTACTCGTGGTCAAAATGTGCACTCTGAAGAAGAATAAAGCACATTGTTAAAAAACACCACAGCAAAGAAAGGTAGTGTGATAGTATGCAGAGCAAAGATTATAATTCCGCCTTTTTGACTACAATTTACTTTGGTCATTAAATGACAGGATTAACGTTTTGCTTTGACACAAAATGCCAGCAACTTTCTTTTGAACTTTATTATACTCGTACATCAATTTATAGTTGATTGACCTTAATTTTTATAGCAAAAGGAAAACAAAAAACCAATACACCGAAAACCTAAAAAGGATTTAATTTATTTTCGTTCTACTGAGCTTGTGAGTGCACATTTTTCGCTTTTAATCACAAAATGTAATTATGTGGTGTTTTTTTTTTTGTGTTTAATTTAATGTCTCATTATTGAATATGAAAGGATTATTCTCAATTAAGTGCTGCCAATGCTTTACAAAGCATTATGTGATATAAAAATAAAATTATTTTCGTACATTAAAGGAAAGCAAATAAAAAAGTTTAAAAAAACCCAGTTTACTGACCGCAGCAAATTGAAAATTACCTACCAACCAATTTTATATAAGTAGGTACATACCTCGGAGGTTAGCAAAATGTCATTATTTATTCAGCGATCAATTAGGTACGTGTGATTTGACAGCACCAACAAAAACCATCGCGTGAAGAAGAATTAAAGAGAAACATTTTATTTATTATCGTTGAACAGTTGTGCTTTATGTTTCGCAAGGTTTTTTTTTTTAAATTATTGTTTTTTTTTTTTGCAAAATCAACACAAAATTAAATATGATAATCTTTTGATGTGTGCTAGTGCAGAAATTTAGAGATGTGCAACACAGAGCGTATAACATAAATTATGCTGTTCAGTGTAACAGTACAGCCCATTAAATTTTGGCCCATCAATTTTATTTATTATTATTTTATAAAAGATAATTATTATTTGAAATGCAAAATCGTGCACAATTAAGCTGCCCTTCGGCAGCATATTATCCACAGAGAATTTATGTAACACTCTTTCATACACACTTGCATGTTTTTTGCAATAAAATAAAAAAGCAAGTTGGCAAAATGAGTGGCAATAAATAGCCGCTAGGGTGGTCTTTATTTGGGATATTTTTGAATTTACTTCCAGAGAAGTGTGGACTTTTCAAGGCCGAAGTTAAGTAATTGGGACAAATAATCTCTTTCCAAGGAGCAAATAGTTGACATCGTAAAATTTTGGCCTACACCAGAGCACAAACATCAACTCTACAAACACCGAGTTCATAATGCTTCAGCTCTATAAAATAAATAAATAGGGTGGCGCCACAGAGCGAGGAGCCCCTGCGCCTAGCGCATTTCTCACAACCATTCCTTGTCAGGGAATGGAGGGGACCTACAATTTTCTGCCGGTTCCAAACTGCTAATCGAGAAAGTGCTTTTCATGGCAATGAATTTACTAACGGAGAACGGAGTACTTGCCAATTCCACGCGAAAGGCGATACCCGTAGAAAAACAAAATTCCCCAGCTCTAATTCTGAAATATCCATCACCTGGTAAACCTTCACCATCGAGCAGACGTAAGAAACGTTGCCGTCGGTGCGGTTATATATCACAAATGCATGATGTAAAGGAAAAAATAGTGGTGTAGGTCCTCTCAAAGCGCAAAAAAACTACTGGGTGACCAGAACGGAACTATTAGCGCTCATTTTGGGAACAAATCACTTCCATAAGTAAATTTATAGAGAGCAGTTCTTTCTGCGGACATATCTCGGTGGGGTACTGGCTGCTAAATAAATCAATAGGGTTTGCGGCATTGAGCGGGGAGTCCAGAGGACTATCGCATTCCTCACAACTATGCCTTGTGAGGGAATGGAGGGCAGGTTCAATTTTCTGACGATTACGAATGGCTAATCCGAAGACTTCCTAATTGCTCGCAAAAAGCGATACCGTTGAACTTTTTTGGTTTATGTTTCTGGGATTTGAACCACGAATCTTCCATGTAACAGGCAGACGTGCTAACTATTATTATAGACAAAACCATAAAATAAACTGAAGCTTCAACTTTAACCCCGAATTACTTTTGAACTACTTGACTTAGCCAAAAACCACCAAAGACATTTCTTGTAGAACAAGAATACGATTGCCAATTTCAAGTAATGAGAAAGGTGTAGCCCATGATTTTTTCGTTTATTCCTATCCGTTTTAATCGATTGAAAAAACACCCAAATAAGGACCACCCTAATAAAACATGACATGTTGTCTCTCGAGCTTGTTAAGTAAAATGCATTATGAAATGACTACAATTTAAGAAAATAATCAGTATCTATATTCGATTTGCAAACAAATCGGTGGCGCCATCCAATGGCAGTTGAAATCATTAATTTCAATTATTTGCAATCCGCGTGCATATTCGACATTTATAATGATAATAATAATTATTCCTCCCTGTGAACTTTGGCACACGCACAAGGATGCATGGTTATCCTCTGCTCTCTGAACCTAACCGCCTCTTAAGCAATGATAAACCACTGGGGACTTTATATAGATGCGTTTTATTGCGCAGCGTAAAAATAAGCAAGAAAATTAAATTGAGCCTTTTATCCAAGTGCGCTATCCTGAAATACAAATTGAAACACAGTAAAGTTGGTTGTATATGCACAACAGTTCATTTGGCAGATCAGATAGAGGAAAAAATTAACAGGAAAAAAAAATAGCAAAAAATAAGTTGAGTTATGTTGGAAATTAAAAACTTTTATCAAGCTTCGTCGTGGACAGAGAGCGAGTGGCAGAGAGCAAAGGCAGGGGCACAGTCGCCAGCATAGTGCAGTTCTGAATCTGACAACCAAATCCAGTCAGTTTTTCTCTTGTAGCCATATGTAATTACTTTAAGTAATTGATGAGTATATATATGTACGACTGTATGTGGTACACATGCATACTTGTGTATATTTATGTGCCATGTCAATGCGAATCGATTGTACGAATTAACAGCAGGGATATGGGAGGTGGAGTTATAGGGCCTATATATGAATTTCCTTCCTATTCTTATTTTCATTGAGCCAATACGATTTAAAATAAACGATTTTGAAGACCCAATATTCACCAATGATGATCCTGATGATGATTGGATTGATAGACGCAGAGGGTAATGGGTAGTGGGTGGCGCATTGACAGCCAATGTAGGCTCTTATAGTTATGCCCTCATAAAAAACAACACTCCATTTTACTTTTAATCTCTTCTGTCATTCATACATGGAACATCCGCTGTTGTCAAATAATTTTGCTGCATTGCAACGGATGATAAACTTTACTTCCGGATTGTTGCCTATACACAAAGTACATGTATGTTGTGTACCTATACAACAAACACATACTTACTATCCTTTGCCGAATGGGATGTCAATGTAAAAATAGGGTGCCAGTGCATTAATCATTCATTTGAATGTGTCATGTTAATTGCAAATAGTATCAGATTGTTGTATAAATGTCGAACTTCAATTAGAATTTCTCTGTTTTTACATATTTTAATTTTATTTTTATTAATAAATACTACATGCATACGTGTATGTGTATATATTTTGTGTTTTACTCTTTTACAGGTGTTTTTAATATTGATTTAAATAAAACGTGAGTGCAGGTGATCGCCATCATCGGCATCGTGTTTGACATTTTTCTGACATTTATTGTGAATTGATGTGGGTATTTGTGTTAATAAAATTCACAACACAATTTAATTACTTGTCAGTTTATGCATATGTCAAAAGTTTTTGAATAATGCATGTCACGCACTGGATGAGCTATTTGTGAATATGTCGCTGGGAGCTCATATCGACTTCTATAGCTTATGTCACAAAGCCAAACTTGGTTATAAGCCACCAAAAAATCAAATGCAACCAGAGTAACATCAAGTCATAAAATCGGATATGTAGGAAATGTGGCAAAGACTTCGAGCCGTTGCAACCGGAACAAGAAGAATAAATATTTTAAAAAACCTTAAGTGATTTAGGAGGGATTTGTTTGAAGTCACACTTTTCTACACTAGTTTTTCGAGATTTGTACACGAACGATAATGCAGTTTACCTACAAAGAAGTAAGTTAATCACATATTTCTAAGAAACAAAAATATAAAATAAAAAGAATTTGTAGAATAATCGTTTGGAAATTTTAATATCCACCAAACTTCATTGAAGCTTTTCTAAGTCATTACAAAACAATGTATTTTAAACGAAAGGGTTTGAACCTTAATTTTTGTATTTTATTTAAAATGGAGCTTAAAACATTGTGGACGGTTAGGGGTTGTCGCTTATCGGTGATAAATAAGGGAAAGATGGCGTAATTGCTATGATGCGTGGAAGGTTCGAGGTTCGAGTACCAACCCAGGAACGTCGAAGTTAAAAAAAGGTCTTCGCGGTTGTTCGCGGAGAATTGGCAAGTGCTCCGAGAGTAATAACATATTGTCATGAAATTGTTGGTCCACGAAATGTCTCCAAGGCTTACACAGCTTTGTTGCGCCACTCTATTTACGAAGCTCTACAACAGAGCTTCGTGAGATCGGGGCCTAGCGAATTTTTCTCACAAAAACCTTTGTGAGGAATGGAAAGGACTTACAGTCCATTCCGAATGACCTGGTGAGGAAGCGCTTGTCACGGAGGCAGAATTATTCTCGATGGACTTGCCAGTTTTTTTCGTGAAAGGCAATGCCCGTGAAAAAACAATTCCGGTCTACTGAGATTCGGTTCTCGAGCTCCCAGTCATGGTAACTACTACGCTGTAGGCAACTCAATGCTAAGTTCACATTGGATTAGAATAAAATGTCGGAATCCTATACAAGAAGCAGACACTGGTACTACGCCACTACGACACCACAATTTTTAGTTCAGCTAAAATGGAAACTGAAATCAGAAAGAGGATCAAGAGATCCAGTGACCTTACCCCACAAAAAATTTGGTGATTCGCCCAGGTACGACAGTGGGCTCATCAGTTAAATGCTGTCGTATCCTTTAAAGATGCAAATTTGTTTTGGTGTACACCAAAGCATTTATAAAATTCACAGCATAAGCAAAAGTTTTAATTCGAGTTTAGTTCTTTAATTGCTCATGCAGTAGCTATTGAATCGAAGTTTTTATTAATTAAATAGGGTGAAGGTGGAAATTACCTTTACAAGCACGTCGACCTGAAAGATCTTTTGTGCTGTTCCCTTAGGTTTGAAAACACGTAGTGTATAGGTTTGTTCATTCGAAGCTGAGGTCATGTAAGAACCTAAGAATCTTCGAAGAAGAGGTGTTTCTGATATCAAGGGGACAGGGGAACCCTTTATGGAATATTTTAAGCCTGGATCTAGCTAAGGCAGGGCATTCGCATAAGATGTGTTCAGCTGATTCTATGTCTTCCAGACAGAGACGACAGGTGTCATCTTGGCTGATGCCCATGTTTTTAAGATGATACTTGAGAGAGCAGTGTCCAGTGAAGAAGTCCGTAAGTAACTTTGCGTCACGTTTGCTCATGTCAAGAATTTATTTCATACGTTTGTGGGATAAGTCAATGAATAGTTTTGACTGACGATGGCCATTTGAGTTGTTCCAGGTGCTGATCGAAGTTAGACCTAACTTTCAAAAACTCAAATGATGACGATGACAGATTATGAAAAAATTCAAGTTCATCAAATAAGATGACATATTTCATCCCACTCAGCTATACATGTTGTTAAACCAACACATTAATGAGTGTGTTACATGTAGCTAGTCTATCACAATCTTCAGAAACTGAAAGAGAAATAAATATCCTTAGAATACAGAACTCTACTTTTTCATCAAAGTAAGTTTACTGCTCCCAAAATATCTTGTTTCTTCTTTTATTTTAGTTTTTTTTAATGTGTGTTTTTAATTTCGTCGGGGATCGTCATACAATTCGTGAACAACACAGACCACCCGCGTTGGTGGACACAGTGTCATTTATATCCATCTCCATTCATCCATACTAGCAGCAACAGCAAACCACCACTAACCAGTTGAAAACCAACCAGCAGAAAAGACACTATATTCCACCTTCAATCCCAAAAGATTGGTATCACATTTCCAATATAATCTCGTATTAAAATCCAGTGAAGAGAAGTAAGTAAACGACGCGACGGACGACCTACTACAGTCGAAGAGATGGAGAAAAAAAAAACAACCCAAATAGACAACAAGCCAATGGAAAAACAAGCATGGAGAGAGAAGGCTTGCATTCCTCGTAATCATTATGATGAGGACAGTGATGATGACGACGGTAAACGACGATGACGACTACGACAATGACGATGATGATCATGATGATGATGGTCTGCATAGTTCAAAAGGAAAACCAACAGATATCTTTTTCCGCATTCAAAAATTGAATACTCTTCAGCACAGCACGGTCTCACACCACACGAATCTGCAGCAGAAAATTCTGAGAACTTTACCATATTTACGAGACCGGAGTGCATTGTGTGCCTTATATTTTGTTTTTTCTTCTCTTCCTTATTTTCGATCCTGAATGGATAAAAGAAACCCCAATGGTGGACCCACGACCAGGTCACTCGATACGAGCGCGAACAAAACTTTGCACTGCAAAATAGGACTAATAAAAGAAACTCAATTCTGAGTAGGCTTACAGGTTAGATTTTAGGGTCAGATTGCATCCAGAAATAAACCGAACTGCATCCTCGTTATAGACCTCACAGTTCTATTCATAAACCGTGAAGGAAATGGCTTTTTTCTTTTGCCACTCGCAATCAATTTGAATATATTAAAGAAGTCATTTACTCCTACACACACACTATACTCCCTTTTATTTCACCACAGAAGGAAAATAAAATAATTTTTTTTAAAGGTCAAGCAAAAATTAATGACCTGATGGAAATAACTCTGTTGAAAAGTGTTCGCTTGGGGAGTAAAACCCTTTTTTCTACATTTTACTCTCACATCCATCCAAAAATGACTTGTGAACTTCTCGACAAAGCTATCAAATGTGATTCCTGTCACGAAAATACCGTTTCTAAAATAAAAAGTCATGCAAACTGAAAGGATTATTTTTACCACTTCAAACACAGTTTCACAGTGAGTTTTCTATTTAAAGGAACTTTTTTTTATTTACATACGTAGCTAAATGCAAATGTGCATTGAAATATTGTGCAACAAAACGAGAAGGGTTCTCTCTGCGAAGCGAAAGTAATAAAAAGTGTTGCTTAGTCATAAAAAAAAAATAAAACAAAGTGTGTTTTCTAATTAATAACATTCCGACTGTTGGACATATGGCAAATGTCAAATACTGATTTTGGCATACGCGATTAGAAAATACTACGTATAGTAAGTTGTGTTTTTTCCCTTCTAACTGTTAACGACGAAATAAGAAATTTTTATTATTAATGAATATTCCTTGAGGCAATTGTTTCACATATAAATAAGGTAATTACTGGCAACCATAACTTTTGTGACGTTTTGCTTTTATCATCCATATAAGTCAATTCTTTCTATGGTTGTGTTAGGCACACAGTTGAAAGGAACTTGCCTAAATCCTTTGAATAATTTGTTTTCTTAAATTTATATGCAAGCTTGATCGAGACACTGCTGACAGTCCCTGAAGCGAAAAGACTTTTCGTCGTGTCGGTTGGTCAATTGTCGCACGGGACTTTTATTTTTTTGTTTAAGAATCTAGAGTCAGAACCTTGCACGAAAAAGAAACTTATCAAATCCAGATGTCAGCAGAATCTTCTCTGTGTTTTATTCTTGATTTTGAATACTTTTTGTAGAAGAGTCAGAAAAGATTGTTTTTGATTATGCAGAAGGCAACGTACATCCTTCAGAAATGAAAAGTTCCTATGCACTTGCTTGCGTATTCTTACAGAAGGCGTTAAGAGCCTATTCGAATCTTTAACAACTACAGTAAGTTTCTATTCAGTAGAATGATGCGGGGTTAAAATATATACAGCACTAATATAAATCGTTTCAAGGGGGAGCACTTAAGTTAGTGAACCCAATCAATTAACCCTAATTTTCTCATTACAATAGAAAAAGAAAAGATAAAAATCTGCAAGGGTTTGAAAGTAACGACAACTTTTCAACTTATTATCTTTGCGTCTCCACGACTACATCGGCATGGTAGTGAGTAGTATACCTTCTTAAATGATATACATATGTAGAGTCATAGACGATGCGGCGCTTCAACTCAGCACACTGACTGAATTTAGTGCAGTAGCTTCAGTAACTACATCCTACAAATATTTTATGTGGGAAGGTTGGGAACGAAAAGATTTGTTATCAGTGAGGTACCAAGAACGACGCATGTAGCCACTGTTTCGCTTCTTCATAAGGAGCATTAAGATTTTCCCACCAGTGGTAAGGGATATAAAGCAAAAATAATATTGGGAAACTTTAAAACTACACAGTTGTTTTATTTCCTAGTTGTAATCTTATGAGGGTACAGTTTTTCTATCGCTTGGACTATGTAATGAGCATATCGTCGGCTGAGTTCTATCCTGTTCAATAGGCCATATTTCACGAAATTGAGTTAGGTATGCAGTCTTCATAATTTGGGTTCGCTCTTTCGTTTGGCGCAAACCATTTTGTTCTATCTCTTTTAGTTTTTAAGTTATGAAAAACTGCTTTGTTCAATAGGACACATTTCTAACTGTTTTGAGTGTCATTTTTCTGTCTATGTTGTTCAATGTCCAATGTTTTTGTGTTCAATTTCCAACTTGTCATTGCTCCATACATCATCGTTCAATATCCAAAATGGCTTCCTTATTGATCTTAATTTATAACTAATTTAGAAGAAAAGAAAAACATTTAGTGTGACTTGTTTTAAATTTAAAATTGTCTACGCTTGCAGAAAAAATTAACTTCCAAACAATAATCTTCAAATATAATAAAAAAAATTTCGATCGCAACTTTAAAAATCGATTTACCAACATTTTGAAAAATGGATATTGAACAAGATAGAACTCAGCCAAGGATATGTATATTGTATATATTTTTGAAGTTTGAAAACCAGCCTATTCATTTTTTGTAAAAAAGTCACCATTTAAGGTATAATCTTGACGAAGGAATAAACGAGCAGTTCATTTCATACATACAGGATTTTTCAGCCAGGCCAATAATATCTGTTCAAAGAAGAAGTAATGCTCAACAGATACGATTGTCGAAGTCCATCAACTTGAACAGCTTTTTGTTGTTGGCGACAAAGTTTGACACAGGTGACGAAGCAGTATTGACATGCCCTTGAAACAAACAGTTTTCTCGAAAACACTTCGCGACACCAAAACCAAACGGAAGTACCCCTCATTGCAATCAAAGAAACAAGTGAAGCAGTGGATGACTCTAAAAAGGCAAAGTTGTGGGGAAGAAATCCAGAGAACTGGTTCAAAAAGATCGATCGGTCGATGATTCGTCATGACTCATGAGCTTATAGGAATAAAAGGACTTTAATATATTTTGAATCCGAGTTTGTTTCGTTAAGTATTTTTGTTGGTTCCAACGTAAAATAGCTGACTATTTTTTCAGCTTTCTATTTTATCAGCACCATTCTAATGATGACTTTGGGAAATCAATACTTCAGACTTGGAACATGGAATAGTTTTCAGTTTGTTCTTCATAATAAATGCGTATTCCCATTTAAAAAGAAGTATCTGACAGCACGTGGCCCAATCGATTGACGCTTGAAGAAAGAAAAAACCGTTCCAAGAAATTTGTCAAAGAAAATAAATTCCAAGAACTTTGCTAAATTGGAGTAATGTTTTATTCCTGGAAAAATAAATGAGGTTGTCAGTAAGTCTCTATATATCTTGGCCACAACTCTATCTCAGATTATAAATCCTTCGGAACATGTTACATAATGTCTAACATCATATATCCCGTCCTAAACAATATCCGAGCTCAATAAACTAAAACCTATAGATTGATATTAATCTAGAGAATTGACTCAAGGATAAATCATATATACCCAAGCTCACACACATATGTACATATAGTATATAATCTATTCAACTTATTAAGCTAAATAGCAAAAAGATGAAAGGAGTTTCTTAGCATATACCTAAATACGACCCCATAAGGTTAATTTGCATAGATTAAACAGAACAAGGTTTGATTGAGAGACAAGGAACACTTATTGATTTTCGGTGAAAACAATTTTGTGTTCAATGTCCATGTATAGTATAGAGATGAGCATTGGCAAGAAACTTATTGACAAATTAATCAAAACTTTGCATAAAATACATTACGCAAAGTACCTGGACACATAATTAAAGCATCCTTGCTTAGCATACTTGTTTATGGCATTATAATAATCATAATTATTAGATGGTCCTGTCGCTCTATTCACTTTGCATAAGGGAGATTTTCATTGTAAATTATAACATGTTCTATTATCTTTTCTACACATATGAATCTGTGCTGTTCGCCTAAGCCCCATCCAATATTACCTCATGTGCGTCTATGAATGAGAAACCTACTAACGGGATCCTTGATGTTGCAGCTGAATAGCCGACAATTGTATATCCAATACGTGTCTATAAATACGATAATTGTCTGTTAATTTGATGAATGGACGCATGTAAATCGTGATGATGTGCAGTACGTACAGAGTACATACTACACCTATTACTCTTCGCAAATTCGGCCGATAACAAATCCAACCAACCAACCGACCCCTCCTTCTCATTCCAAGTAGGTTTGGTAGCACTTGAACATCTGGAATTGTGCAAATTGCAATTTGCATATTTTGCGGTTTATCCAGGATACGTGAAGAAATTTGTGTTGCCTGATTCACTGTCCCTTTCTGTCCCTTGCCTCCTGTGCATGTCTGTGCATCACATATATGTACATATATTTCTGTTTATATTTAATGCTGTATGGTCTGAATCCTATAGAAGGTACAGTTATATAGACATAAATAGTTAATGCTTCGGCGAGATGTTATGCTATGAAAAACACCAACCGCATCGGCATGCACAGATGAAATAACCCAATCACACGAACACAATCGGAAAACAGCATTGGGCAGTATGGTGAGTATCGATAAAGTGTATGAGATGGATGGGAGTTGGAAGGGCAGGCATATCATAAATTGATTGAAGAAGACACCTAAGGGATTCAATTGAATATTTGGTTGCTGTGAGTGAGAACAAAAATTTAATTTTCCACCGTGAGAGTGAGAGAATAATCGACAAGGATTTGACTTCAAACAATGACAGATGGATTCAATAGATTCAATTCTAAGTGAGTAATGTTGAATTGCTTGTTTCTCTTTAATTCAACAGCCTCTGTCATATTTTCCTTGCAAAGTATTTGAACTCAAGGTTTTTATTTCACATCAAGGTTGTGCTTTTAAAAGTACTTTTGAGAAAGATTTATGATCAAACTCATAAGAAAAACGCCCTCTAAGTTGAAGGAAAACCACTACATCGCTTTTGTGCATCCACGACTTACATACGTTTAACAATGTTCAAAAAGGATAAGAGTAAGTTGGCGGCAGGTGAGTTGAAGAAAGTCCAACCAGATTGAGCCAGTTTTCAGTTAAGGCGAAATAGAGAAATCATGATAAAGATTCGCATTTTTTAAGTTGGCCTAGACTGCGCGTGTTCTGAAAAAATCTCCTCTCGAATGCATTTTATTTATTTGTAAATTAATTTCAATTTCGGGTTAGTGTCGTCTAGATTGGTGAAATAGGAGAGTGAACTTTCAAATATGTAAAAGTGGAGTTTCAAGGTCGAACAAATATTCCCTGCAGAAGAGAGAGAATCTTTCGACAAAGAGAGAGCTACCAAATAGAAAGTCATGAGATTTTTGCAGCTTTGTCGCTGCCGAACCTTGAAATAACTTTTGGTTGGGCGATCACCGTGATTGTGTGCACTCTAATCATTGCCAAGTTTTGTTAAGATAATGTTCAACTTGCTTTTGAACATTGTTCAAAATGGTTTATAAATTTTATTGGTTTACCTTCGAACAACTATCTCAGACTGTAGAATTTATTCGACAACTGGAACTGGAATCAATCTGGAAACTGCATTCACCCTAAGTCCTTGTTGTAATAAGTTTCTCTTATTTTTACCCAATCTTTAAGAAATCTAACACAAACTCAAACTCAACCTGATATTCATTGAACTCAGTGCTCACTGGGGCGTATGAGTACCATTTTTTCCTTTTCTAGTTCCTTAGATGCCCAGAAATAGTTTCAGTGAGTAAGTTTTTGTCATGTGAATTTTTCAATGCAATTTGCTACTTTGAAGTAGAATTTGTTGAAAACAAACAGAGAAGTCATATCGTAGTTTTAAATCGCGGAGCTGATCAAAAAAAAAAAAAAAAATTTAATAGAAAACGAATTTTCTGTTATAGTAGTTATGACATTGATTGAAAGATGGATAACAGATCTATTTTCTACTAGGTGTGCCAGCGACTTCGTCCGCAAGAATTGGCATAACTTTTTTATTTATCAACCAATTGACATGAAATAAAAACTTAATTTTAAGTGAAGCTTACCACGATATATAACTGAAAACCCCTTCTTGATAGGATAAGCCGTTTCTGAGATTAGCGTGCGCACACAAACAAACTTCTTCTTCTTCTTCTTTTCATTTCCGGCGCCACGAGTAGCGATCTCGAAGCGATCACAACTCTCCCACTTTTCTGCTTCACACACACAAACAAATTGTTACGTTTTTATTATAATTTCCTTTCAAAGCAAATCAAAGGCCCCCTTACCACTGGTGAGGGAAATTCAAATATGGAATAGTCTCGATGAAGGAAAAATTAAATGGATTCTGGGACAACCAGTAGTGTTGGATATTTATAGCAAAGCGTTGTGAAACACCTATTGAATATGGCAATGAATGTTAGCAAGACACCCAGTCTAGTAAATAGACTATAGGATTGGTTCTCTGACAAAACAAAAAAATCTTTAGTATGAAAAACAGAGTTTGCTAAAAATTTGCTAAAATTCTTTACTAAAAAATATTGTAAATTAACGTTCTTCAAATACTTTCCATGCATCCAAACTGACCTCTTCGATTTGAGGCCACTTTTATCAACATACCATTTCCATTCTGAGAGCAAATTTTTTTTGTTCGAAAAGGAAAGCAAATCTGCAATGAAGTGTATCATTCTGTTAACAAGAATCGATTCATTTTCTCCACTTCAAAGAAACAAATCACACATATTTCTCATCTCCTAGAATACCGAAGTAATTACCTGCCCGACAAAATTACAACCAAAAATAGCACATGTCACGAGAGTCAATGCCTCTTGATGTCTTAAGGGAATTAAATATTCCAAAGATACTTCGACCGCACATAATAATCTAAAAGCTAAGAGAAGGGATCTCGAGGTTGAGAACACAAAATACCCGCACCCATTTTACATAGATTCAACAAAACTAAGTTAGTGGAACAAATTAACCCAAATTAGACATGCGGTGTCAAGGTCTATCAATCTAAGTCAAAATGATATAAGTCTGTGATACATTCTCACATAGGATTACACACAGATAAGAACTATACAGTTTCACTTACATTTATACCTATGATATTTATTGTAGCGCAAAAAAGGATATTTGCCCCACGGGAGATGTTTGGATAAGCCGCCTATGTCTTCTTTGACTTTGCTATTCGAATGGATACGAGTATGTATTTGTATATGTATGTATATGTCTGTCTGTTCTTTTGTTTATGTGGCTTTTATTTATGATTCATCCCAAAAATTAAACTCTAATCCCTTTTCGCTCTGCTCGTCCAAAACCTAACTCTATCCATCCGCCATATTTGGTAAAAAGGGATGAAATTTATTGAAATTAATTAAGGGTAATAAATGAAATTGTGGCTAACGGCACAGCGGCTGCTGTTACTGTTCACTGATTGTAATAATGTAACATGAGTACCGAGGGTACAACAAGGAAAAAAACAATTATAATTGCAGAACTTAATTAATACTGTGGATAATCTTTTTTTGGTTGGAAAACCGAATTATACACTTTGGTGTATCGTCCTATGGTATCTTATTGTCACGTGTTCATAATTAAATTATTATGACAGCTTCAAACTACCCGAGCACACGCACATTAGATTCGTTTACCTACACTAACTTGGATGCTAAAAGTTTTTTGAGCAAACGGTTTAGTGCAAAATGGAATGAGAGTGAGAATGGTGAAATGTGCGCGGTTGGGTTGGGGCGACACCAGAAAAGGAATAGCTCATTAAAACGAGCTGTAATGCGAAGTCGGTTCTTTACGCAAATAAGCTCGTGAGAGGATTGACGCATTGGAAGAGACTATTCGACGCGTTGTTACTGACATACGGCCCCAAATGCTGCAAAAAGTGATCGAAAATTGGATCTCTCAGCTGGAATTTATACGAGCCAGCCGCTTGCCCGATATCATTTCTGAAACATACTGGCCAACCCTTATCTATAGCCTTAAACGTGGCTTGATAACCCACCGGTCTAAAAAACACCCTTTATTTTGACTTTAAGAGCAAGGAATCGCGAAATATTATTCAAACAACTATTTTAGGCACGCAGAGTCCTAATTCTGTACTAATGCTGTACTAAAACTTTTCTAATCTCTTGTTCAAAACGTATACAAACCGACTTATTCATGTCATTAGCCAGGGATAACAAAAGTTTTAAATTATCTAAAACGTCTATCCCCCGGACCCTCAGTATTATCTTCGAGAAGATAAACCGACTACACCTATACACACTCACACACAAACACACACACTCAGCTGAGACTAAGGCTTTTGTATATTCTCTCCGGTCATGTTTAACCTAATATTTTCTAGAGATTAAGAAGTCAAACACAGTTTCTCTCAGGGGTATAGTGGGCTTTGCAGAGCCAATATAATTAGCATAATATATTTTGCAGCCCTAAAAAATAAAGTCGATACAATGTCCTGCGATGACACATTGTTGCCTGTGCCTCTCATTAAGCTTTGAAACTTCTGACAAACACTGTGATAAAGATAGAACCCTAAAGCAAAATCCGAATAAAGGACATATTGGCCTCGATGCTGCCACTACCGCTTTTGCTCCAACTGCTGTTTCATAGCTCTATACAACCTTAGGTTTCAAAAGTCAGTAGAGAAATCTTTTCTCGATGACGACGATGACGATGATGATGATGATGATGATAATGATAATGATGAGAGGCAAAGAAGAAACACTTTTCCTTGACAGCAAAAATGAGGTCAACAAGAAACTTTTTCATGAATACTTTGGCCTGGGTTTGATTGTACGTGAAATTTCTAAAGGACTACCCAGATTGGTACCTATAGTCACTGCCTTCTTAAAAGACACAACATCAACTTAGAAATTCTCATCGAGATTTTCTACAAACTGCGATGATTACTTTGCTGTAAGTAGGTAGGTACACCAATGACAGGTTGTCCCTAGTTGATGAGGGGGTGGCATGGTGTGGTGTCTTTCAAAAACTCGTGTCAATATGTTTATTTAGGCATATACAAAAGAAGTTTACTTTAGTGCGGGTTAGGTTAAGTTTGTGTTAAGCATTTTGTTCAGATCTGATTTTTAGGTAGGGCGCGGGAGCATGTCTTTGGCATCACTGACTTAGGATTTAACAGATTTGAATCAACCAAGTGGAAAATAGAATCAATATTGACAACTGTCGTCACACAGCATACAAAAATGATTAATTTTGAAAGAAAATAAGTTTTGTGGAATTGCCTCAAAGTTAGTTTGTCTTTTAAAACTGTCCAAAGAAAACGAGCACCACGAATGGTCTCTCCAGACGACAAACTTCTTGTTCCCATAGTGCAACAACTTCTTCAGATTCTCAGAATTTGAAAATCAAACCTTTTTCTATTTCGCAACTCAATTTTAAGTAAACCGAAGCTGATACCATAATTTATAAATTCTGAGAATTCGAAGAATACGTTAAATACTGTGAATCCAACCGCCCGGCCCGCCACCGCCGGCTGTTCGGCTTCTTCTAAAAATGAATTTTCATACATAACAAGGGTTGTTATCAATACAACATATGGAAAAAGGAGTTTTTGGTTCCATTCACCCGAGTGCAACAATTTTCTCTAGAACTCAATCGATAACGTGCCTAATCATAAGATCAGATTCTGATAAACTGGAACCTGTTGACATGAATTTATTTATTTATTACTTCATCTACAAGCAATTTTACAGCTATCAGATAATTCAAAATTGCACTCCAAGAAAAATAAATAATAGGTAATAATTAGAATGTAAATAAATATAAAACTTCTAGTTTAAATTTATCACGACTCAGACAGAAGATATCAATATTTACACAGGCTTCATTGAAATCCCTAATAGATCTAGATATGGTTTCATTACTTCCATATATCGTTCTATGCAATTTTTCTTTTAAAAACATTCTCGGTCTTAAAGATCTTGATGGAACATAAATAGGTACGAGAGCAAGTAGCGTAGGACATTTTATATGGTTACATAGTAAGTCTCTTATTAATGTTACACCATGAATAGTTCGCCTAGATTCTAATGATTTTATCCCCAATAATTGACATCTAGCCCTATAATCAGGTTGCGGGTACCAACGCATTTGGAAAAATATAAATTTAGTGAATCGTCTTTGGATCCTTTCTAATCGATTAGAATGTGTAATGAAAGCAGGACTCCAGATAACATCAGCATACTCCAAAATCGATCTCACAAGAGAGTTATACAATGTCAAAAGGACGAAGGGGTCTCTAAAATCTTTTGCATTTCGTTTGATGAATCCAACCATCACGTTGGCTTTGGTAACCAAATAATCAAAATGGTTTTTATACGATAGACAGGGATCAAGTACAATGCCTAAGTCTTTAATATTAGTGACTCTACTAATTGATTTTGAATCAATGTGGTAATCAAACAAATGACAATTATTTTTCCTTAAAAAAGAAATTGAATTGCACTTTTTAATATTAAGATTAAGGCCATTATTAGAGCACCACTTTGACAAGGAATTGAGGTCAGATTGAACTAACAGACAGTCATTGAAGTTATCAATTTTTAAAAACAACTTCAGATCATCAGCGTATAGAAGACATTCACAATATTTTATAACAGAAGTAATATCATCAATAAATAATAAGAATAAAAGGGGACCTAAGTGGCTACCTTGTGGAACACCCGAAGAGCACGCGAACTCGTGCGAAAAAGTGCTACCAACCTGAACCTTTTGAGATCTTCCAATTAGATACGATGATAACCAACTAAGTAGCTGCGAATGAAAACCGAAAACTTCAAGCTTCCTTATCAAAGTTTCATGGTTTACTGAGTCAAAAGCCTTGCTGAAATCAGTATATACTGTGTCAACTTGGAACCTATCCTCAATAGCACCAATAACATAAGAAGTGAAGCAAGCAAGATTACTAACAGTTGATTTTCCGGAGACAAAACCATGCTGAGCTTCTGATAAGCATTCTTTTGTAACAAAATCGAGTCTATTTTTTACTAAGCTCTCAAATAGTTTGGGGATAGCAGATAATTTAGTAATTCCTCTATAGTTTTCGATATTACTCTTATTACCCGACTTATAAACTGGAAACACATAAGACTGTTTCCAGTTGTCTAGAAAGTTTCCTTCAAAAAGAGATTTATTAAATATGGAGAGGAGAGGGACACTTAAAGAATTGCAGCAATTTTTTAACACTATGACAGGTATGCCATCTGGACCCGGATTAACATTCGATTTTAGATTCAAAATAGCTGAATTTAATTCCGTGTAATTCAATTGGATTGATCCAAGATCAATCTTGTTGACTACATTGTTTAATGAACATCTATTAAAATTAGAATTACTATAAACTGACTCAAAAAACTTTCCAAACAGCTTAACAGTAGAATCTAAATCCGAAGAATTAACTTCTTTGAGAAACATGTTGTTTGGGAAACCCATAGATTTTCTTTTTGAGTTGACAAAAGACCAGAAAGACTTACTATCACTCTTAATTTTAGTTTCTATATTCATGATATAAGCCTTATAGAGAAACTTACTCAGAACCACAAAATCCTTACGAAGCTTACTAAACTTCAAATAATCAGATTGAAGCTTGGATCTACAGAATAACTTATGAGCTTTGCGCTTCTGTTTTTTTAAATCAAGGAGCTGTTTGTTGCTCCAAGGAGAACTTGAATTTATTTTATTGTTTTTAAGAGGAACAAACCTATCAAAACCTATTCTAAGAACTTCAATGAAGCGATCATACATATTTTTGAGATTTAAATTCATAAATTCATTTGACCATTCAATGTTTTGCAAATAATTATTAAGCTCAACAAAATTTGCTTTATAAAAGTTGAAAGATTGTAAATTATCAGAGATATTTTTTGGAATGAATCTATAAAATTCAATTACAAACATAAGCTCTTTATGATACATTGAGTCATTCAAAAGCGAAAAATACGGGTTAGTTAGATTAATACTAAAATCATTGCAACTAATGAAAACAAGGTCTAAAATCTTCATTAAATCATTCAGAATATAATTAAATTGTATAAGATTTAAAGAAAAAACGTAATCGATAAATAAAATTTCAAAATCTTTTGATATATTGTAAGGAATCAACATTTTATCAACTTCAGACCATTTCCAAACTATTTCAGATAAATTAAAGTCACCTAATACACATAGATTATCAGTCATAGAGCACAAGTTGTTTATAAAATCAATATTACTTATATGTTTTTGATATAATTCAATACAACTACTTGGAGGCACATAGCTAACAATAAAAAATAAATTTGATCTGGATTTTAAATCAAGTTTGACAGATATGCATATCTGTTCAATATCTGTGCATGGTAGGACGACTTCATTGCAGCTTAGAAAAGTCCGGACAGCAACTATGATTCCACCCCCACGCTGATCAACAGATTTACAACGATCAAATCGATATGTGTTAAAATAACGACCGTCAAATAGTTCAGTAGAAAGAATTCCACTATAAAGCCAAGTTTCAACTATAATGATGACATCGTAGTGTAGATAACTGGAGTTAACAAAAAGATTATTAACTTTCGTTCGGAGACCACTTGCATTATGAAAATATATTTTCAGCGAGGATAAACGAGCTGTTTCAGAAGCCGTAGATGGTGTTATAGAGTAAGATTTTGTCCTCATTCCTCCAGCATTATGGTATGACATTGAAAAATGATTACTTAAATCAGCCGCAAAAGACGGTGTTGTAGGTTGGACAATCTTATCATCATTATGAATTATAAAACTGGCAGTTGCACCAGTGACAGATCTCGTTAGCCATCTTTGGTTATACGATTCTTGATTCGAAAAAACTCATGAACTACTGTATGTAAAGGCCATAGTTTATTGTTGTTGAGAATTGCAAAGAGCTCTAGATCTCTACCAACTTTGATTTCAAAGGATGAATATTCATTTTGGCGAGTCATTGCAAATTTTCTTACATTCAGGCAAGAAAGATCACGGGAAGGGAGCTTTTTGACCAAAAACTGATGGATCATACTTTCGGTAGTATTAGGTGCAAGACGAGAAAGAAAAATAGACTTCACAGGAGGTAGAGCAATAAGTTCTTCGACAGAAATAGTTTCAAAATCATTACCAACAATAAGCTGCACTCCCTGGTCAGAAATCACCTCATCCATAACGGAAGCTATTGGTGACCCTGGGGGCCCGGTAATGGAAACTCTGTTGGACTGATTGAGAAGTTGACTAGTATCTGCAGAAGATGAAGACGCTAATGCTATTTCAGGTTTTCTGATGGACCCAGAACGTAATGTTCGAATCGGCTCCTGTTTTTGTTGCTTTTTTTTTTGTTGTTGTTTAAGCTTTTCTTGTTGCTGTCTTTTTAACAGGTTTTGATTAGGAGTTAAGGAGTTCTCTAGTTGACTTTGGATAGGCACTAAAGCCATTGATTTTTCACTCAAATCAGTTGACTTAGGTGTAGGAGTCAGCACTATTAAAAGTTGTTCTTGTTGTTGTTGCTGCTGCTGCTGCTGTTGTTGTTGTTGTTGTTGTTGTTGATGATGTTGTTGTTGTTGTTGTTGCTGTTGTTGCTGCTGCTGCTGCTGTTGTTGTTGTTGTTGTTGTTGTTGTTGTTGTTGTTGTTGTTGTTGTTGTTGTTGTTGTTGTTGTTGTTGTTGTTGTTGTTGTTGTTGTTGTTGTTGTTGTTGTTGTTGTTGTTGTTGTTGTTGTTGTTGTTGTTGTTGTTGTTGTTGTTGTTGTTGTTGTTGTTGTTGTTGTTGTTGTTGTTGTTGTTGTTGTTGTTGTTGTTGTTGTTGTTGTTGTTGTTGTTGTTGTTGTTGTTGTTGTTGTTGTTGTTGTTGTTGTTGTTGTTTTTGTTGAACACGATCAAAAGCACAAACCACATGAGATGGAATTTCAAAATCAAAAGTGTCTTGAACCTCTGAGAAGATTGATGAAATTTTTATGAAAAGCTTTTGCAATTTGATAACTTTCCAATGTAGATAGTCGACCGAGAGATTTTGATGTTTACTGCAGTAATAACGCAAACCAGGAACTGTTATAAATTTATCAGCGTCTTTACCCTTGATTCCAATGCATTTTGCATGAAATAATTGCAAACATACTGCACATGAAACAGTTACATCATTAGAATCAATTTTGCAAACCATACAGCAATCCATATTTAAGTTTTTATTGTAATAATCAGAAGTGTTAAATAAACTTTAAATCAATTAATCAACAAACGTCGTAAGAATATTATCAAATAATTAGGGCGTTTAACGTGAGCTACACAAAAATAAAGATTGTTTTTTTTTTTTTAATTAAAACAGGGGCACTTGGCAACCATAAAATTGGGTGTCAAATTCGAAAATTATCTAATTTTTTGTAAAAAGCAAATAACTCAACTTATAATTACTCCACAGAAATTTTTTACCACTTTTCTTGAAGCACACGCTGATTCCACTTCAAAATGTTTCTTCATAAACAGAAATAAAAAAGTATTTGCGCGTTAAGTTATATACACTTCTTAAATGGGCATAACAGGATTTAATGTCTTTAAGAGAAATTGTAAATTACGAAAGTTCAAAAATGTACTAAAAGCTAGTTATCACGGGGTAATTTTACTATTTAGATACACTATTGACTTAATTCAGTTCTTTAAATATATTTGATATTAATAAAAGCACGAAAATAAAGAACAAATAGCGAAACTATTGGAGCGAAATAATACACTTGTTGAAACCAACACGGTTGCCAACGTGATTGATTCGACAGAATAATGGCACTACAGCCAACCTTTGCAGATTAAAATAATGTTTTAACAGACGCTTTATGTGCCTACTTGGATATCCTTCATATCCATCTATTCTGGCGGATATTTTTGCTTAAACTATACAACCTACTCCTCTATTCAAAGTATTTTTGTCACACATCATTGCTGTGTAGCTCCATTACAATTTACGCACAAATCGTAAATTGTTTAAATAAACGGAGCAAAAGAGATAGATAGGTTGATGCACCGCATAATACACTCCTTATTTGCATATTAATATCCTGCTTGGTGCATTGCTTTTGATGGAGTGCAATGCAATGAATGTGCAAGTGCATTATTAATATTCACAGGTCTAGGCCGTTTTCTATTTGGGGTGTATATAAACATTTTGGTATTTTGGCACCTTGTTTGAAGGCTTATGTGGCGAAATAATTGTGTTAAGAGTCCTAATGCGATACTTATGCATACCATCGGGATTGTAGTACGATTCTATTTCAAATCTGATAAGTTGGTGCTTCAACTCAAAGATAAAGTTGATAGAAGAAAGTGGTAGCTTTTCTCTCCTAAGCAGAAATAGACTGGCAAACGAAAACTGTTCGAGCGACTTATAACTACAAGTTCGGTGGAGCGAATGACTGTCATAGAAGGAGAAGAGATTAACTTTTTTTTTTTTTAATGGCGCCCAACTGAAACCCAACAAAGTCGAGGAAATATAAATGTCTGGGGGGAAACGCAGAAAGACTAACGTTTGTATTAGGTTTTAAGCACTCTGAGATAGCTGCTACTGGATATTATTTTTCGCAGGAGACCAGGAACGTATCCCTTTTAGAGAAAGCACAAAGCTCACCACGAAAAAAATTTCAACGCCAACTTTTTGTGTTCACTCAATACATCAAAATAGACTGCTAAAAATCGTTCGAAATATTGCAGTGCACAGACAAATAGGTAATGAATAGGGGCACTCAGAAAGCTGAGGAAAGACGGGAGCCTAGCGCATTTGCAACCATAACTTGTGAGAAATGGAAGGAATTTTTGTATTTTGGACGGCTATGTGAAAAGCGTTTTCATGTTTTCTTTTGCTTTGGTACTGAACGGCAAAATTGATAGCAAAATAATGTAGGAATCGGAATCGGCAACAAATCTATGGTTGCCTCCATTCAATATTAAAAATGTGCCCCTAGCTCTATTGCGCCCCTCCATTTATTTACTACAAGCGTTTTCTCAATCAAATTCTGGAGCATAATATACTTCCTGAAAAATGTATTCATAATCTCAATTTGTCTAATCAAATTTATAGCTCTTTCAAAAACAATTCCTAGAGCTAACACTCCCAATCCAGTTTAAGACGGCTTCATTCATGTTTATGTGTCGGCCCTTAATTTTATGAATAATCAATGAACACTTCCTCCCCCCAAACAGTTTTGCCATCTCGCAAATAACACTTAGTGACAACGCAATAAACCCTACGATTTAGAATTTTAACTTCCCAAGTGTCACAAAATCTCTTTATACTACTCGAAAACTATCAACCAAAACACATTTAAAACCACTTTCGAGGAACATATTCAAGAATTTCAGTCTCGCTTCCTCTCCCTGAAGGATATATGTTTGAAAGGCATTAATTATTTATTCATTCGTGTACATTCCAATCAGAGTTTGCTTCGTACTTCCACCCTCGTTTGTCGGTGGAATCCCAAATGTCATCTCTTAGCGTATAGACATCTCTACATCGAATATACACACGTTAAAACCTTATCGACCAGGCAGGCTTCAATAGTCCACTGTGCCGTAAAATCCTGCCATAAACGCACAACGAAGACACAAATAAACAAATCTTTCTATTCGAATTCCTCCATAGGACCGGCATCATACTCCCTCTCTTGCTCTTTCTTTCTCGCTCTTTGTTGAGTTTTTTTTAAAGCCTTACCAGGGTAAAGAAACGGACGAAGGAAAAAAGGGGCAAAACACAGCTCGAAAGAAATTCTTAAATGGTTCAAACAGACGTATTTCCGAAACAGTGTTATGTGTACGAATGTAAATGCAACCACTTTGCCGACACATTGGCTTTATTGACGTTTGCGAAATGGTTGTCAGACCAAACCGAGGGGAAATTCTGAAGAGGTTGGAAAATCCTCAGGGACCTACCCTGTTCTATAACAAATTTTCGACAATTTCTTTCTTTTAGTGGAAAATAGAAGAAAAATTCCCGTCAGCGCCGTCCTGTATTATTTTCTTGTCCTCGAATTGAGGAGTTGATTTATTTTCTCCTATACGTAAGCATACAGCCAAGCTCTGAAGTTGAAGGTATTTGAGTACAAGTTTGGGCGGAAGGGAGAAATCTGAAGAGCAAGCAATCAATGTTGTGGCAAGGAGTTTTCTTTTGGTTTCTTTTTTTTTTTTTTTGGGAAATACCATCACTCTAAGGAAAATAGAAGATAAGAGAAAAACAGAAAAACAGAAAAAGAAAACAACAACAAAAACATACTACGGTCTCATACAGTCGCGCATAGAGATTCCACAAAACATCTTTACAGAAATTTTAACAGTCGGGTTTCAAAGCAGTTTGGGATGTAGACCTACTGAAAGCATTCCAAATACCACGATGAAGTCACTTTCTAAAACATGAAGACTTTGGTTTGATTGATCATTGACTTACATTGGTCTCGGAAAAGTAAAGATCGATTTGTACCGAACGGTGTTTCAGACTCCTCAAACAAGGTTTTAAAGATCTAACCACTTTCATTTGAAAAACCAGAAAATAATCTTATCTGACACCCGAAAAATGTGCTCGTTCCCACTTAAGCGATTTGTGTGTTTTTTTTTTTTTTTAAATTGAACTTCGCCTACAGAGCCTTCTAAGAACCATTCAGTCTTTCTTGAATGCTCAATTCAGTGGAAACTGAAAAGAATTCTTCGTTGGGAAACCAAACGTTTTGCAACGAAAAAAAGAGAGTGATTATTGTAAATCGAAATAAATCGCATACCATAGAACTTTTTTTTTGGGGATGACGGAGAGTGAAGCGCCAAGAAAATGGGGCTAAGGCTGGTTGGCATACAAAAAAGCAAAACTCTAAAATGGCGCCGATTTAGTGAGGACTATGAAAGTAGTAAAAAAAAGGAAATCGTTTTTTCCCTCTTGAATTCCGATATTTTTTTCTATTTCTATTTATATTTTGGTTTTATTTGTTTGTGTTGAATATGTTTATATGCCTTTGGCGTCTTGTCCGTAAGCGTTAGTAAGATTGAAGACATTTCTCTCTAAAGAAGTAATAGATGAAAGGTTTTAACTGGGTTGGGAGTGTTATTGCACTCGTTCGATTTCGGGTAACATTCACTGCCACGTATAGTTTATCTTCAAGGAATATTTAAAGGATTGCAGAATCTATTGAATCAGTAATGAACATGAATTGGAATTGGGTGTTTTTTGAATAAATTGCTAGCGAGAAAATCCAACGACTTGGGTTGAAGTGTGTGTATTGGGCGCCAGTTTAAAACAAGGTAATGAATTAATTGATTTTCTCGATTATTTATTAGCAAGGTGATGGTTTTATATTGAAATAGCCGCCGCAGTTGTAGTGGTATACCATCAAGAAACGATTTGGATGTTGCATGTTTTGTGCGCAAGGGCAATCCAGATTGGGCCAGTTGAAAGATGTACATAGTTGCAATATTTTTTTTTACTAATCGAACCGAAGGAAGTCAAATAGTTCAATTCACCCTAATAATTTTATTTAGACATACTAGTTCAAATTACATTCAGTCTCTTCGTTGGGCGCCATTTAAAAATATTTTCATTTCGAATGAACTTTCTCTTTCCTATCCCATTCATGGATCTTTCCTTTTCTCAGTTTTTATGAAACTTGCTCATGACTTTTGCTGACAAAGGGAGGGGGATAATTGATTGTAATGAAAAACTCTTATTATTCTCAAAGATCATAAATATTCTACATTTTTTTCTTCAGATTTCTACAACTTATGTAAGAGAATACTATACAAATCAGGCCCGGTTGTTAGAGTCGTTTTTGGTTAGCCATGGTTTTAAGCAAGGGTGTTTGCTAAACACACTTCTATTTCCGTTCTTTCTAAAAAGGCTTTGTGAAAACTTACCAAGTGGATGACTTACTTAGTGGATTAAATGTTTCGACTATGGTAGTCAAGATCTTATTCTGTGCAGATGAGCTGCTCTTCTTCTCTGACTGGCCTACCAGTCGGCAACGTATGATTGACTATCTGTTCAGTTACCCGTTTGGAGTCTAAGAATCGACCATAATAAACTGAAAGTTGTTCTCTTCCGTGAAGGCAAAAGAGTATCTAAGAACCTAGACTGAAATTATTGTATTATAAACAGTGGTGCCCTTGCGGTAAAAGTAATCATGTCTGCCTGTTACGCAGGAGAATCGTGGTTCGAATCCAAACTGAAAACAAAAATATTTTACCACGGGAATCGTCTTTCGCGAGAAATTAGCATGTCCTACGATGTTCATTTCCTTGAAAAGCGCTTTACCTATTAGCCGTTCGTAATCAGCAGAAAATTGTAGGTCCCTTCCATTCCCTCACAAGGCATGGCCTCTGTTCTTCCAGCTCTGCTGCACTACCCCATTTATTTATTTATTTAACCGGATATTATGGGAAAATCTTAACGAAATAGTGAATCAACACAAATATCTAGAAAAATATCTACTTTTCTTAGTTATAATTTGTCTTTTGTAAAAATCTAGACTCAAAGCTGGTTGTGTCCAAAAATTCAATCAATGCAATGCGGTCGTTTTAGCTGAAAACTAAAACGATAAATTCTTTAAAAAAATATATTGTAGAGAATCAAATCAAAATGAAAAATGGCGCCCAATTAGAGGTCGATTATGATCGATGTACTTTAATGATGACTCCGTTTAGTAAGTCATTTGAAATCGAGAAAATCTCTCATACAAATCAGACTTTTCTCAAACCTTTTTGTTTTGCTATCCATGTAAAAAGTACGTTGACTTTGGTTTATATTCTTCTTACCTACTTCCAAATGAAAGGATAAACAAAACACACAAATCAAAGTATACCAAACTGTTTTACAGAACAAAAAAAATATTTTTACAAGCATAAAGAAAAGTTTTTTGAGTAATTTCTATTGAACCCAGCCATGGACTCTATACAAACATTGCCTGAGCTTTAATTGAAATAAATTTCTCTACGTTCGTTGACATTCAATCCTTTGCCGCCAACAACTGCACAAACAATGCCGACAGTCTTGCACACTGTCAAACTGGCTGAGAAAAAAAGGATTCCACATATGTCATTAAGTACTAACACACATCTAACATCAAATCATCCGCACAACAACAAATAAGGACATCCAATCCTCCAAGTTCCTGTTTGCATATTATTTTCATTATGCTTCCGCTGCATAATCAATGCCACAGTCGTTGTCTTTTCCTTCGAATCAGTCAAGTAAGTTGCATTTCTATGAGCAATATAAAAACCAGCCATGAATATGTATGTAAATGGTTACAGTGTGCTGCATAAAAGACTTCACGTCATCATATTTGTAAAACAAAGCAAAATAGGTAGACGAACGTACATCATACGACATATGATGTTAGTGCATGTGTGCTTATAATGAAGGAATTTCAGCTGAATATATTATTTGCATTTAGTAGCAAGGAGCATTTGAATATTTTCCTGTTCACCATTCCTTCTTTTTTTTCGCTCACTAATTATTTATAATGTATACACATTTTTTTAGTGCATAACTTAACCAATCTCTTGCGGATGTGACGGCAAATGGATGCGGTTCCGTTTCGCCTGTGCATATGCATTAATTACCGCCCCCAAACCGTCCGCGTTATCGCGCAAATGTTTTCATTTTTTTTTCGTTGGTTTTTGATTGAAGGAGAAAAGAAAATTCCTTTACTTTTCAAGTTCGAGTAATTATTCATGCGTAGTATATATCCTTGAATACATATAAAGAAATAATTCACATCCCAAGCTTAGCGTATATCCTTAATTAACATATTTACATCTATTTAGCATACAATGCATTTTCTCTTTTGTATAAAGAAATATTTTTTTTTTCTGGTGACTTTTTCGAGATAGGCATCAGTGTTTTGTGTATAGCTGCCAACGCAATTATCCCTGTAAGGCATCCACTTCACTCGCCTTTGTTGTTATAACTTTTAAACACAGACAGACCGAGGACCGAGAGTGATTTTTAAATAAGGAAATGCGATTTTCTTCGGTGTTCCACTGTGTAGCTTTGCAATTTAGCGACGAATAAAAAAATGCCTTGAAGCACTCATTTCCTTGGTTTCATTATCGAAGGATATACATAAAAATGACGGTAAAGGTGTTTCGAGCGTAGTACCGCAGTGCATTATCTTTATTCTTCGTTTGTGATGTTCGTGTCGCATTCCTGCACACATTTCATATACAATTTCAACACCCTTTATACTTCCTCTCACTTTGTAATATAGAAAGGACGAATAAGTTGGTGAGAATAAAAGGATCCGAATGTGTTACTTTGTTTGAAAATGGAAACTGCTGTTCGTTTTGCTTCACCAAGTCTCCCCGGGGGACTCTTTAAGCAACCGAGAGATGCCTTATCTTACACCCTTCGTGTATTCCATGTACATCCGTGGAAAGGACATTTTTGCCTATATCAACTCCCCCGCCCATCTTTAAACTTGTTTCTCATTTTTGTTACTTTGCTGTGGGAAACAACACACAAATTTCAAGAGTTACTTTTTTCTGTATATTTTTTTTTATACTCTGGCGTCATCCTCTTTTTTTACAGCCCCTGGGGGGTTTGCCCCTTCAAAGAAGAGTCGCGGTAGAGAAGATCAAATTGTGTGTCTTTGTGTATTTTGCATATATTTCGTAAAGTTTCGGTGTAAATCTCGAAAATCCGGTACTTTTTCCAAACATTTTATCTAAACGCCCTCTATACACAACAGCATAGTACCATTGGAGCCCCTAGGGGGCGGTGAACGTGTTAGCTTTATGTTTCTTTCTTCGACTTTCTTTCCATTTTTGGTATTAAAGTTGTTGTTGTTGTTGCCTTTATTTTTTATTCAAGAAAACAAGTAGAAAAAAAAACATGTTTAGAAATGCGCTGCGTGTATTTAGATGTTACGTTTTATTTACGTCAGTGAGAAAAAAAAAGAAATTGTAGCTACCGCTATGTTTGTTGATGGCGTAGGGATACAACAAAACAGCAATGGAGATTGTTTCACTTTTTTTTCTGTTCTTTTTTTTTGAATCCACTAAAGGACGAAGGACAACGTGTGCTTTATATTCGATGCTATTTGTTTCTGTGTGAAAACGAATTTTTTCCGTTGTTATTGTTGTCCGCCTTCTGTTTTCATTTTCGAAATTGCGCTAAAAGTATTTTGTCTTCCAGAAAGGTGACAATATGCATGAAATCTTTTGCACATTTCCATCATCGTTTGTTGTATAGTCTTTTCTTTCCATTTTGATGCTTTTACTCATGGTTTTAGTTTTGTTTGTTAAGAGAAGGAATATGTCCTCTGAATATATAAAACTACTTCCATTAGTGAGATGTAGGCTAGTAAGACACGAAAGGTAATAGACCTGTGTTCTAGTTTTGTGGACCTATTTTGGTATTTAATTGCAGAATGACGGAGAGTTTATTCAAATCTTGGCTAAGTGGTGCCAGTTGAAATATGCAAAATGGAATTCATGAAGTACGGCTTAAAAATAGAAAGCATGAAAAGACAGCAAACGAAGAACATTGGAGTGGATGTCACTACTTTGAAGTTAAGTAATTATATTTAGAGTGAGAACCCAAAAGTCAAGTAAAAAAGTGCAAGTTCAACTTCTTTTGGATTAAAAAGAGAGTGAGAGTGAGGCCCATTGGCCACGTAAAATAAATTAACGTTCAAATTATCTTGGATCAAGGCCTTGACTTAAAAACATTACAGATGCAATAATTAAGGGTTGTGAGACTTATCGTTTGTTTCTTTTTTAAAAATATCGCAATATGCATTCTCTCATGATTGAACAACATGGTCATGCAAACGATGAAACAACATGAAAAAATGATGAATTTTTTTATGAATGGAAATGGCGCCCAACACAGGACACATATGATTTCTTCGGGGTGGTTTAGCAAATGAAACTACTTCTTATGAGATAGCGCTCTCGGAGGGATCACAGTTCTCCCACGTATTTGGCTCACACAAGTGAACCGATCAAAAAGGAACTCCGTCAGCGTTGAATTCAAAAAACGTTCGTTTCTTGTTAACTGAGCCCAAATAACTGCTAGAGCTGCACTTCTTGTCATCACAACGAAACCAAAAAATGGCAGAGTTTGGGTTATCGATATCAATTATATTTAATTATTACATACCAATTTTCGGTCCATGAAATTGATTCCAAACGGCTACTCGAGAAAGCGCTTTTCATGGCATTCAATTTGCTTTCGGAGGACATGTCAGTTCCTCGCGAAAGGCGATACCAGTGGGAAAACAATTTTGTCTTCTGTTGGGATTCGAGTCACGAACCTCCCGCGTAACAGGCAAACATCACGCCACGACTACCAGCTATACCTTAGCGGAACTTTTGTGTTCTCTCATGCTTATGCGTTTTAATGGCGCCCAACACAGGACACATATGATTCGTTCCTTTGTTCGTATGCTGTTGCTGATTATGAGCATATTTTTATCCAAACTTTAAAATTATTTTAATACTTAATTCCACAAAACAAATAATTCCCACTACTAAAAATTAACAATTTTCATGTTCAGCAAATTAATTCCAGCTTTGAAAATAAAAAAAAAGAACACTGCTAGAGCATTAAATATTTTACTACAGCAAAATTTTGCTCACCAACAAAAACTACACTGATGTCCCATTTAAAAACAATACAAATCTAACGAGAGTTCAAAAAGTTTGTGTGGAACTTTGTTCTCTGCTGCAGCTGCAGCTAGATTATTTGAACGGTAGTTTTTGTCTGTTGTCCTTTGTTTCAAAAATTTTTGTGCAGAGTGAGCATTTTATCAACAATTCAGTTTGTGTTGTTATTTTGCTAAGCGAACTACACAGCAGAACCTTTGATAGTGAACACACGCAAAATGCACACACAGATCAACTTAAAGCTCTGCACGAGCTACATGTCATTTAAAATGGCACAAAAGCATCATAGACAGCATCATTGTAAGTGAAGTAAACAGAAAAAAAAGATGAAAATGGGAAAAAATAGAGGCAACATGCCATTGTTTGGCACACATCGAGTATGACATAGAAATGTATTTATGTAAAGCATTGTGTGTGGTTATTGATTTCCCCCAAAAATACCTCCAGTTGGGTTTTTGTGTATGGGAACCAAGGGATGGCTAAAGCGGCAGCAACATCAGCTGAATGCTATCAAAAAAGACTCTGATTGTAGTGAATGTATAGTGTGCCTTTGCGAATAAAAACAGGATTTGCAATCCTCTGGATGGAAATGGGCAAGAGGAAAGAAGAGACTAGCTAAAAGGGAACACTCAAGAGCTTTAAATTGGTTAAGTGCCACATACTTATAGGCTTTTTTGCCAAGAGAGCTCTACGTGTACGTGTATATGTTTTTGTATAGCATACTTTCAGGTGGAATAAAAGTGAACGCCAAGGGAATGTGAACGGAACACACATATATATACAAACTCACTTAAGTCTGCAAAGTTCGTTTTTAGTTTTTCGTTTTTTTTGGATTATTTATCATCGCTCCCTGAAGCTTAATAAAGCTATTCGTAGGTAGTTGCTGAATGGTGTTTATGTATGTACTCGTACATGGACTGAAAATGAAGTAAAAAAAAAGCACCAGCAATTTATAAAAATATGCCAATATGGAAAATATTGTGTGAATGGGATTTCTTTACATTTTTTGGCTCTTATTTTGTTTGCTCAGTTGGCTTTTCATTCGTCTTTTTCCACTTGTTTACTTTTTTTTTTTAAAACTGAAAATATTTTTCTCCCCCTTAACAAGTGGCATAGACTACCACCACAAGGGTGTAAAGAGAGGGCAGCAAGCTGCTCGGCCTGAATGCAGTTACTTTGATAATGGAATTGCAGCAGGCATCGCTGCATAGTTCATACGTTGAATTGGTTGACTTTTCAATTTGTTTTCAAGTGTGCGGTGCAGAGAGGAGGATGTGAAAAATAAAAAGGATATAAGAAAAATAGGGCAAAACTGGATTATTGTGTGGAGCAGTTCTATACGATCTTTTTTCTTTGTTTGAAAATATAAATTTATATAATATAAATATTTTTTCGTCATTGTCGGGATGGGATGAACCTACAGCAGGACTGAATTTCCTGCGGTAAGGCTTCTAGGCTGGGATTTAAATATCTTCTCTTTCTCTCTGTGTACAGATTTCTGGATAAATAATGTGCTTTATGAATCCAACGAATAGGGTTTACAGTGTGCCACAAGAGCACAGAATAAATAATAGTAATAATAAAAGAAAAAAGAAACTTATACAGATTGGCTAAATGGAATAAATTCACGAGAAGCTCGTAAAAAATGATCATAAAAGAGGATATGATAATTTATTATTGCACTATTCTCATTGCACTAAAGAAGTAGAGTTCTAAAGGAGTGGCAGACTGTTGCAGCAGGCTGTGTTCTACTGAACAATATGGAAGGTGGAGAAAAAACAGAATTGAAATTTGCAAATTTATGCGCCTTGAACGGAATATGAGGGGTATAATATTGAAGTGCTCAGGTATTCTACAACTACTTGGAATTAATTGACATTGACAGTAGAAAACTAGCGTTGGTTTACTCTTTTTGAACTAGTCATTTGGAAAATAAATGGGAGATGTTTTGTGGTATGAAAAATTCGTTTGAGTGAAGACGAGCGATTGATGAGCAGTTTATTTACTTTTGTATTGTATGAGCATCAAATTGACATTAAATCAATTAAAAGTTAAGTTGCTGACAAGGCCCAAAAAGATTCCAACTCATCACCAGAGGATAAGCTTTTTTTTGCTCAATTTGCAATGGAATGAGGCATCTTATCTCATTCATCAAGCTGATAGTTCAATGCATACGAACTCTGTTCAGTTTTTCATTTGAAAACAAATTATAGACAATTTCTTCAAAGTCGAAATAGCAGAAAATATTTTAATAAAATGGCGCCCAATCAGTAAATGGGAACTTGTCATAGCACCTAGTTTTTATTTCATCTGTCCATTTTATAGTTTCTATTCAATTATGTGTTCTACTACCAAATTAAAATTGGAAATATTCAAATAAAATCGCATTCAATGCGTGCACCCGGGAAACGGACACAATCCCGAAAAAACTGTGCCCGAAAAGTCAAAATCACGAAAAAACATAATCCAGAAACAGACTTTCCCCGAAAATTCAAAATCCCGAAACAGACTTTTCCCGAAAACTCATAATCCCGAAAACATCAATCCCGATTGGCCAAAATCCCGAAAAAAATTAATTTTGAAAAATAAAAAATTTTAACCAAAACTATTTTTTAAATGGCGCATTTATTTCAACTTTATATTTACCTATGTATATGTATATATCACGTAATTAATTCTTTAACACTCAACTAAATATTTGTATTACACACAATAACTTTCACTTGAACCTTTCAAACAATAATGACACTGAGCACATGAAAAGATTATGTTCTGATAAGCAACGAGAATAACGGAACAACATTATGAACAATGATAACACTGGTACTTACTCCAGGTAATCATTCCAATAAACAGATTTCTTCTTACACGTGACGACCAAACTTTAAAAAATATATTTTTATATCAAATTAATGCAAAATAGAGATTTCGAAAGGTTTTACCGAAAAACGATATAAAATGAAAAATTTGCGCAAATTTTTCATTTTATATTGTTTTTCGGGAAAACCTTTCGGGATTTTCGGGATTGTGGGTTTTCGGGATTGTGGGTTTTCGGGATTTTGGATTTTCGGGATTGTGGGTTTTCGGGATTATGGATTTTCGGGATTTTGGCATTTCGGGAAAAGTTTTTTCGGGATTATGTCCCCAACCCCGTGCACCCATTTAAACGACGAAATTTCATAAATGGCGCCCATTGCATGAATAGAGCTTTTTATTTTACTAGTATTTCAATGCATAAGAAGTTTGTCAAATCACAGTCATTTTGACAACATGAAAATATTTCAATAAAATGGCGCCCGATGCGTGAATCAGAAAGATAAATGCCATTTCACTGACAACTAACAACTTTCTAACTAAAATCGAAACATTTGCCTTCAAAAAGAGTTAAAATACGCTGAGAAAAATGAATGAACAATTTTGAATAGAACCCTAGTTAACTAAAAACTTATTTATATTTTGTCCATTAAGTGTGTTAAAGGATACAAAATGTATAAGTATTAGTCTCCCTTTATCGTTTAAGCAATTTCCAAATTTTCTGTCTGAGAAGATTACGACAGCATCTAACTGATGATCCCAATATCATGCTTGGGCGAAACACACTTCTTGGAGTTGAGGTCTCCTAATCTCTGATCACATTATTTGTTGATTTAAACAGACATTTCCACGTATTAACAACAGAAAATTAATGTTCCCCTTAGGTAGCTGGCAACCGGGGCGTGATGGTTGTCATATCTGCCTGTTAACCGAGAGGTTCGTGGTTCGAGTCCAAACAGAAGCAACAGGATTTCACGGGTATCGTCTATCGCGAGGAATCGGCAAGTAAATTCATTGCCATTAAAACCGCTTTCTTGATTAGACGTTCAGAATCGGCAGAAAAGTGTCGGTTCACTCCATTCCCTCACAAGGGCAAAGGTTGTAAGAAATGTCTTAATCTCTTAAATTACTGTTTAAATCAGTTTGAGTAAAGCAAAACTAAAGTAGAAAAAATGGCGCCCAACGAGAGCCTTATTTATCGGCTTTGTATTTAAAATTTCGAAAATGTTTTCATTTAAACATGGAAAAAGTATCTGCAGCAGTTAATAGTAATGACTTTTGAAGTGTACAAAAGAAACAATTTTCTCATTGAAAAAAGATAAATGAGTTCAGGGGGAGCTTCTTGAAAACTCTCATTTTTTATTTAAACGAAATAATAAGAATTTTACTTACTTAAATTACCGCTAGGAATGTAAACGTTGCCCGATGGCGTTCGTACCAAACACGATGGCTCAAAATCTACTCCCAAATCATTTGGGTTACCAGCTAAACGACCATTATTCATTCGATTCATTGTTGGATTCCTCGGTGGGACATCCGGTGGTGCCGATGGCGTAACTCCTTCAAGGAGACAGCCTGTAAGAAAAGAATACCATAAAATGTTAACGATTGTTTAAGTCACATACCTAACAAAAAAAAAGAAGTGTTTTGTTTAACAAAGTTCATTGTTTTTCGACTATTCTTTCTCTTAATTGTGTCTAACCAGAGTTGGCCTTTTTTCTATTTGTTGTCTTAGTGTGTTGCCAACACTAAAACAAAAGCTAACATTTCATTTGCAACAGAGTAACAACACTTGGCCTTCTTGAAAAGAAGAACACTGGCTGGATTGGCTCTGACTAGATAAGCTTCTTACAAAAGCCATCGCAATGAATAATATAAGAGACGACATAGCATTGCTAAGAAAAGAGCAACATACCTTTTTCCTGAAATGGAAGGACCAAAAAAAAAAAAAATGAGAATAAGCAGCGAGGGATAAATGAATTCCTTTGGATTAATCCAACGCCAACTCCAACACCACAGCCCACCCACTGCCAGCAGCAGTACCTACCACCATACATTGTTTTTATTCCCTGAAGACAAGGGTTGTATTGTAGTACAGTAAACTGCTTTACCGGTACTTCTTCACTTTCTGTTAGTGCTGTGTCGCTCATTGTAGCAGACACTAAATCCTATTTGCGGTTACAAGAGTATGAACCTACATATAGAGAAAGAAGAAGAGTGTGAGGAGCTAGGATGCCATCGAAATAATTTATTCCCTTGTTGCAGTGCAAGTTGGATTGTATTTTCAACTTGCTTAGAGGTTATGTCACCATTTTTTGCTCTGCTGTTTTGCCCTGTTGATGTTGCGCAAGCAATCTTAATCCTTTTGGATATCCTTCCCTTATTCTTTTTTGGCTCTGAGTCATCTAACTGTCAAATTAATATTATTTTTCCTTTCCCATTCGTAGAAGGTATCACCTCCTTTTTTGTATTTCTTCCTTTTTTTTCACTCTGAATCGCAATTCAATCAATGCTGATGAGTTGACAAACGAAGCGAACGGTAAGAAGTGGGAGAATTGACAAATTTAAATATTAAAAAGCGAAAAAGTACTCCAAAAAGAAGATCCGTTTTCTCTCTCATCCGCATAATCCAATTTACCATACATAGTCGAATCAACGTATTACTATACGGTACCCTTAAACTAAGAGATGAAGGAGAACAGACAGCAGAAAACAAAAAAAAAAAAAAAAAAAATAAGAAACACGAAAAATAAAGACGAACTCCACAGACAAGGAGACACTGATATAGAGACAGGTATATGCAAAGCTCGGTTGATGATATTCAAAAATATTCCACGGGATAATAATAAATTTTCAGTCGAATAGAAAATTGTAAGCCCTTTATAGGCTTAGATCCACTCGGGCAATTTTCAGTCCAAATGGAATTAAAAGAGGATTTTCGTGGGATTTTTGGTGGTTTTATTTTTCTTTTGAAATCTTTGGTTAGCTTAGGTGTTTGGAGTGTGTGTGTTTGGAGGGGGTTTTTTATTCTGCAAACGATGTTATTTATTTTTAAGGGAAAACTTAAGCAATCGAAGTGTCATTTGACAGTTCGGTGTACCTGGTAGTTTTAGATCCCTAAGTTCACCAATCAATTCAGTACAAGGACTACACCTTGGCCGCTTTTCTCCATAAAGAGAAGGGGCCTTCAACAATGTTGAACAGTGCTATTCGCAATGCACTAGACATTGCATTGATACAATTGGCAAGCAGGAATATCAGGCCACAGAACTATAATGAATTATACTGATATAGACATTCCAACAGACAATACCCCAGTGGCTACTTATCTGAAGCCAGTGGCGCTAACAACTATCCCGACAAAGGAACGCTAAGTGGAAGAGAAGTTTATAAATGCAAATCCTCCACCTCTGTCGGTGCTAGCGCTTGGCCCTTACTTACTTACTTACTTACTAAGGTGGACATTACAGCTCGGGGTGAACCCGAACCTCAACCAACATCTTACACCTACAATTTCGATTTCGGGCAAGCTATCTCTAGTCTTGCAATCTAGGTCAGTTGATTTCCCTGCAATGAGCTCTTCATGGCCCAGCCATCGTAACAACTGGTTTACGAGTAAAAAAGTTCTCGGAAAATAAGTTTTCGACAAACTGGTTGATATCTCTAACCATCCACTGAACAGCATCCTAAAGTTCATTCAGGGTTCCAAAAGGTTCAGTGAGGTTGCTTCAACCCGAGAACCTAGTCATCAACAATCACTCGCTCCACTCTACTCACCTTTCAACCAACCGCACATTCACCGTTATCAAGGGAAACACAAGGGATCTTGAGATCCGACCATGACTTTGCCGCTTGCAGCTGCAACTTCCATCCAACAAAACCTAAGTTTACCAATGTTCCTTAAATGAACCATCCCGAGATCAAATAATTGAAGAAATTTGAAATTTGACGAATTAACAGCCAACATAGATAACTAAGGAAGTAACGATTAACAAGTTGAAATTCCTTTGAAAATTTAAATTTAACCAATTGCCATATTTGACAGCTCCATTGATGACTTATTGACTTGGAATTGCAATCTTGATTACCTTTAGAAACCCGTTGGCATGGTTTGTGCTTTTGCTACAGACAAGTACGGAAACCTCAACCTGCGCCAGACACAACAAAGCCCAACAATGTTGCATATTTTTTTAAATGAAGTTCACTTCAGATTGTGCAACAGAGCCATTCGAATAACCACTAAACGCACCACATTTAATCTTATAATCTGCATTCAAAGCATCCACTTAAGGATCCTAGCACGAGGAAATCTTTGTCTGGCAGGCCACTAACTCGCCAATCAACAGAAAGAAAAAAACATTTTCCCCCGCCTCGATTGCCTTTATTAACCACCCGAATAACTCCTACAGACAACCGACTTGTACTTCTCATGTCGCGTCAGTACACTCCACGGCTCATTGATTATACTCCAACTCTCTAATGGGACATACGGAGGAAAGTCAAACTCCCGCAAAAATAAAACTTCCACGCAGATCAAATTCTCCAACCTGAAAGATACAAAGGCAAAAATACGATTTCCTCTCTACAATTATGCATAAATTAGAGTAGCAGCATTTGTATACACAGGTAGCGTCATGTGGGCGTGCGTTTCAGTTGCGCTCAGATTTAAAATTCCATTAAATTACATCCATGATTCCCTAGCCCCATACACTTCATTCGTTTTTATGCCATGAACCACTAAAAGTCCGCATCTAACCAACAAACCGCCGTGCCGCACCGCACCGCACCAACCGTCCGATTCAGTTCGTCGGCTCAGTTCGTCCGACATACCACCCCGAACGTTAAACTTCTCCGAACTTGTGATGATGATAATGTTATTCAATTCACATCACGGACTGCACGTCTCATCTACAAAATAAAAATAAAAACAACCATACGCAAAGGGACTGACACATTTTGATGCGGGTACTACCAAATACCACGTAAGACCCACATACCATAACACTGACATCCTTGGGATTATTCTTTTCCTTTCAATAAAAAAAAAAGAAGAAAAGCAGAAACGAAACGGGATATGAGCGAACAAAAGCCGAAAGTCCTAAGTAGTTTGTCAATATTTACTTATACTATTGCTCTCTAATACGACCCCCCTCCCCTTCCTATATTTCCTAACCCCAAAAAGCCCACCTTTTTTGTGGTGGCATTAATACGTCACGAAATAAGGAGCTGGGACAACGAAAGGTTGAACGAATGTACAACAAAACATAAACTACCTGTTTCTGATTGTGTGGGCCCAATGTCACAAAAACGAAAGAAACTGAATAAGGACTCTCTCCCGCACTCTAAATGTGTGTGATTGGATGTGATTGTCATGTCAAATAAGGGAAAATTGATGAAACTTAAACCGAAGAAGGTTATAGAGAAGAAGATGGTTTCTCTATAGTGCATGCAACATCCCTTAGTTCTCATTGTCTATTTATTTCTGTGTCAATGTCAGACTAATGTCATTTGTCACTTGTGTATTACTCCACCTCCTCCTTTACCTCCCCCCTCTGTCACAATAGAAAGTTACATGTTTGTAGTTTTCTTCTTCTCTTTCAATCCGTGCAACTCTATTCAAAGTTCTGATGTTCGGAACATGTTCGTATTGAAAAGGTTCGAGACAAGAGAAACAAGCAAAACAAAAAAGGCTAAAATCAGTAGTTGAAAAACTTTTATTGTTTTAGCAATGAAACATGCATGTTTTTCTTTATTAAATTAGTCTACGAGCATAAATAATGTGTTGGAGTTTTCGAGTTTTGAAAAATCTCTTGTCGTAGGGTAGATGCGTCTCAAGCTAGGGCACTTATCAAGTTCACTGACATGTGAAACATGAGCTCATTACCTTTTTCAATTGTATAAATTTCTTACTTTTGAAACACAATTAAGTCGGTTCGGTTGTCCAACACAATAAATTGTGAGAAATTGGGACACTCACTTTGACTGCTAGAGGTGGATATCCCTTTCAAACTGTCAGCTTTGAGCGTTGTACCTGTTTTACTCGACAGTAAGTCCAAAGTAGACTCCGAGATGGCCGATATAAAAATATCTCTTCAAAACGCTTTAATTTTATCCTTAAAAAAAAAAAAACAAAGTAGTGTGGTAGCCATTATGCAGCTTTACACATGTAAGTATAACCTTAGCGGTATTTTATCTGCCACTTGAAATGAACCACCCAGTATGGAGTGGTGTGCGTGCTCACCATGTCAAAAAGCAAACCACAGTAGTGTCATTAATACTTGAAGGTAGCCCAAGGCTCATTAATCGCGATTACTTGAAACACTCTCTCAAAAGACAACCACTAAAGACCCCACCACCAGTCGTCGACAAAAGAACTAGAAGAAGAAGGAAGAGGGTTTAAGTTTCGAGAGGGTTGCTGCTGCAAGAAATTTCCATTGATACGGTAACCATTGGAAGCTTAACGAGTGGAAATGTCAGGCACTTTAAAGAAGGTTAAAAAGTCTTCATTTTTCTTCAACTACTAAGGTATACCTATATAGGTACCTGCCCCAGTTTCGATTTCTCTTCGGCTTCGTGTTTTTATTTTCTTATTTGGAAGCTTGAAGTGTAAGTTCTTGTTTTCGTTGCCGTTGCTGTGACCGCCCACCCTCTCTTAATGTATTTGGATCCCTTTTCTGCAATCAACACCCGCAACGAATTGTTTTGGTATTTGCGGGTTAGCACTTTCCCAAAACGAGTTTTACCGTCATCATGAACGAATACCATACGATATCTTCCTCTTCGATTAAATGGTATTTGACCGAAATAGTTTTATGGGGAAAGTTCAGTTCTTAGCAGAAGGCGAAAGGGTTTCTAATGTTCTACCAGTGCAAACTGAAAATAGAGGACTGACCTAAGGTGGATTATTATTTGCTGCAAGACTGCACTACATTGAACATGGGGTCGAATGTTGGAACGATCTAATAGCGAAGATTCTTTGGTGACTTTTTTATTTTTCATTTTCACAAAATGACATTGGAGATGCTTCAAATGACACTTCCATTAAATTAATGACAAAACTTGGAATAAGTCAAGAAATAGTCCTGAGCAAACTCTAATTGGAAAATATTACGCCACAAGAAAGTTTCTACCAACCTCCTTCAAAATGTCTACTAGTTATGAATGCAGAAACTAAATGTTCGCAATTGGAGGTTATTCTCGTTATACCTACACAGAATTTTTTTTTCTTTTGCAGCAAGCACATTATTATTATCAAAATGAGAAAACTTTGGCCTAGTTTTAGAAAATTTATTATACCCAAAAATATTCTTGGCGCGGCGCTATAGCATCGCACTTTTAAGAGCCAGGTAAGAAGATGATTTCACCCAAAAGTTTGCCAGGTTTGAGTAGTCATCAGGGCAAAAGCACAATTTTAGCCTTCTGCGGCAAGCCATAATGTAAAGTGTTTCTCTACTTCGCAATGATACAAAACGAGAGAAGACGCAATGACAAAGGTATACGACAAAGTCGAAATGCAATACGAACTCCCTACAGGATGACGAGAAAAACGGTATACGTGTGGTACTTACAATGGTTATATAGGTCGGGGCTTTCTTCGCATTTTCGTATAAGAAAATGGTTTTGTGCCTTGTGCCCCTAATGTGAACACATAAATATGAACGTGTGTATGTGTGTATAGATTGCTTGTACTTATTTTATGGGTGAATAATCATACCGTCATGTTTTGGAAAATTGGAATAAGTACCTACAAGTCTAATGGGATTATTCGAGTGAAGGAAAGGATTAAATGCCTGTGATGCCAGTTCGTTTCGTATTTGGCAGAAAGTACTAACACAAGATGCCACCGCAAAATCAATTACGTTCACCCCAATCGGTTTACCGCATACCCATTCCCTACACACAAATTCAAACATAAAGAGCGAGTTGATATGGGTTTGTAAAAGCTTAAGAGGCAGCAGCTGACGAGGAGCCATATATGGAAATTTAAATTTAAAAACACTTTAAAGCTAAGTATTGGAATGACATAGCGTGTTTTTGATGATGTTTATTGCCTTTTGTTTTTAATAAAACCGTTTTACTCTATAACTTCAAGAATTTTGTTTTGTGCTGAAGAAAAAGCTGAAGTCAATGAAGTTTTTTTAGTTCCTACAGTTTTCAATTTTTCATTAACTAATCAATTTGGCAGAGTTTTTAATACTTCATATTCTTTTGATGATAAATACATCCCTCTAAGCAATCATTAGAGTCTTGATCTTGTGATTGGCAGAAGTAATACGACGAAACGGCATTTAATAGAAACTCCAAGAACCTAACGCATTTCGAGGAAAGGACACAATAAAGGGGTTTGACAGGTTTAAGCTATAGAAGCCATAGAAATCACTGTTCTAATGCTCAAAGTTTTGTGATAATTAAAAAATGCATTTACTTATTGGAAATTGCAAATGTATTTATTTTCACTTATTTAACATGCCGACACCTTACCAATGGTAAGGGTTTTCTTTTAAATTCCACTTAAATTTATTTTTTTAAGTGGAGTATATTTTGCTGGTCGTACATCGTACTTTGCGAACATATTTGAAGTTCAGCTAGAGTATCTAGGTGGATTTTCTACAGGGTGTTGTTGGAAACACCCCAGTTTTGAGCAGAACAGAACATAAAAAATCAGGTTGAATTAAAAACAGGAGACCGTTCTAATTTCAGTTGATGGCAATTTCTAGCATCCTGGAATTTGGAATGAAAAATCTTTTAAAGCGAAAGTCTGGAAGTCAAATAATAATTTATGGGTTCTCTTCCTTTTTGTGGTTCCTTGCCAGCCCTAGAAATTTTTTGATCTTTGCATCGGACAGAACCATTTCTTTGGATCATTGATGCACCACATTCGGAGTTTCTGCCAACAACAGAATATCGTCAGCATACATTGAAAACTTGATGTCACGTCCTTCGAATATCATCCTTCTTACCTGTGGTGAAGGATTTTATGTCATCTACAAGCAGTGAGAAGAGTAAGGGTCTTACTTAAGGTCCACGGATATCGACTTTCAGGAGGTATAGGCAATTTTTCCCATAATAATTTTATTGCCATGAAAAGCACTTTCTCGATTAGCCTTTCGAAATCGGAAAGAAATTGCTGGTCCCTTTCATACTCTCACAAGGTATGATTGCGAGGAATGCACTAGGCCTCGGAAGTCGGAACCCATCGCTATGTTGCCGCACCGTCAATTCGATTACCATGACTTAGTGTAGCACCAGTGAATGGAACCTATAATTCCGATTACCGTGACCTCTTTGACAATCGATTGCTTCTGTTAAAAATAATGTCATCAGATAGTATAAAACAAAGTCACTTTCCGCTGTCTGTCTGTATGCTCAGATCATTGTAACTGCTTAGCGGATTTTGATAAGTTTTATTTTAATAGATATAGTGATCCAAGAGATTTTATCCCCATATTCCTAGGGGAACATACACAGGAACATACAAGAAAACTTAGAAACTGCTTGACCGATTTCTAAATTCTTTCACTGTTGGAATGCTATTCATTCCCATGTTCCCACGGAACGGGAACGTAAACGAGAACTAAGTGTTTGCATTGAAAAGGCTCCAAAACTAATGAGCCGTTTTGAATGAAATTTGGAACGAAAATGGTATAGAAGCTAAAAAGAGACGTAGGCTTTATTTCCATGCCATATTCCCTAGGGAACGGAAACGGGAACAGGAACAGGAACATAACCGGGAACTTGTCAAGTACTGGACCGATTCCAAAAATTCTTTCACCCTTACAGTGCTTCATTACCCCTGAGTAGCATAAACTATATTTCATCCCTATTTTTCCACTGGAGTGGAAAGTTGGAAACTTCTTCACTTAATTTACTCAATTCGATCACTGTAGAGCAAGAGCTACGCTGGGTGGGTCAGCTAGTGTTATATTAAACTAGACGTCAATAAAGTTCTACCTCTTTTCTAATTGCTTCATTTGAAGTAAAGTTTACCATTGGAGTTTATTTCAGGAATATTGGAAGTGCCTACATAATGTGTGCATCAGCATTTTTCCTACTACATAGTAGTGTATTGCAATTTGTGATGCTTCTATATCGTAGCTGAGGAAAGATCGCCGGATTTCAGAGTTTCCTCTATGGAATATGGAAATCCCTTAAAGTTCCAATAAATACCTACTCGTTGATAAGTTTCCAGTAGAATCTGTTTGCATCATATTTTTGGTTTAAATGGTAGATATGCTTTGACTATTGCCATGGGTGAATATTTATGCAAGTTAGGCTTAAGTCACTGAGTGATACCTATGATTGCATCTCAGTAAAAACCATTATTAATTTAGATTCAAAATATTGAACAACCTATTCTGGGTGAACCCTGCTTCAATGAGTTTGTATATCACAGAACAATTAATTTGGTTATGTCAACAATATGCATCAAATCTTAAATGTCTTCAACTGAAACCAAAAACATTAAGTCAGAAAGTATTTATAGGAAAATTATAGGGAAAATATACAATATCTGTTTATATTCAAAACGAATCAATGTTGTCAAATAAATAAACAAGACATTCTTCATCAATTCATGTAGAGGAGAAGAAGACACAACCCCATTTCATGATTCTAATACACAATCTGTGTGAATTTTCCTTGCGGTTAACCATAACAGTAATAATAAATAATTGCCAGTCATTCCTCTTGATTCGTTCTTCACAAAATCGTTCTCTCCGTCTCCCTCTCCATCCAGCACACAAAGATAGAAACACACGTTCATATTTATGTGTACCTTAACGGCGTAATTGCTTACAATTTGTAGGCATCTTCAAAAGCCATCGATCGGAGGAACCATAAAGAGGTCTGGGTCTATGATACATGGTAATCAATTTTCTTTGAGTCATATTTCATATACCTTAACTTCGAATATGGATATTAAAGCATAAACTTTCACTCCCATCAGAGGCTGGCAGTGTGTTCTGTGTTCCCCCCCATCATCATGACGAGAACTCTCCTTAACCTTGCGACGTTTGTGTTACTTTTCGGAATATAAATGTTTTGACGTTCAACTCTCGTCTTCCATTGTCACATTTATCTTCTCTGCCAACAAATAATCAAATAATAGCCACAAAATAGATAGTAATTTCTATCGATAACAACTCTGACTACAGTTACCTGACATGGCTTTGTAAATAAACAGACGTCGCATCGGTCATACTATCTACGATTAAAAACTATAGTGACTTGTGACTTGTGAGTGCCAAATCAAATGTTTTTGGAAACTCTCCATCTCCAGTTGTTATTCAAATTGCATGGCATGGCATTGATTACATTTGCATTCTAAAGTGTTGAGCATTAAAACCAAATCATTGAAACATTCTACGAAACTGGTTCTGCAGAAAGCTTTGACTTTTGCCCACAGAGAGTTTATAAATAGAAAAAGTGTGAAGCATGGATAATCTATTTTACTTGTGAACTGTCAAAAAGTCCAAGTGACACCCTGTGACACTGGTATTTAATTATACTCTTACAGAGCCCTTGAGAAGAGAGAGAGTCAAGAGATGGAGAAAGAACTGTGAAGACCGAAGATCCATTCTATTAGCCACAATTATGATGGACAGATATGGGATAAATGCAACTGAAGCCTCCGAAAAAAATAAACGGCTAGGGTATAACTGTACAAGTGACAACAAAGATAGCTATGTACGTTAAAGAAGCTGCCATAAGTATTTACAACTTTCGGTCGGTAACAACAAAACCTCGTCAAATGCAGGCGATTGATGGGACTTTAAGGGCTGTCAGAGAGTTTATTCTTTTTTTCTTCTTTTGCTCTTGTTGTTGTCTTTTTTGTGTGCTCTTCAGTTTTATTCTGTGTGAATGGGTGTAGTATCGAACGAGGGTGGCTAAAGTACTTTTAACGTTTCTTCTTCTTCATTTTTGATTGATGAAAGATAAACAAGTTATGGTAAAAACGAGATGAGAAATTAGATTGTGGGACCAAGTTCTTTTTGGTCTGGTAAAGTAAAGTGATGCCATCATAAGCAAACCAAGATGATTCACAAAAAAAAAATCTATGTATAGGTATTTATACATTATGTATAATGTATTTGGGTATATACTCGGCCCAGTAATCTTGAATTGTAATGATGATTAATTGCTTGAAGCCATGGTCCATCTATACGTCGATTACAAGAAACCCAATTAATTATATTTTTCTCTTCTCTTCTCTTCTCACTCAAATCTCGATTTTTGGTCAGACGAATAAGAAATCTTTTTATATATTTCTTTTGGGTCTAATAGAGGTGACGGAGTTAATTGTTTTCTTACATCTTTCCGTTCGCTGTGTCCCTCTTTGGAGCCGCTGAGAAATTCCAATTCAATTCGTTAGCCGTAAAAATAATAGAGAGACGAAGAGGAAAAAAGAAAAAAAAAAAATAGGAAAAATTTTCTAATTATCCCGAATCTTAGCGGTTCTATAAATGGATTTTTCTTTTATTTGGAAGATTAGATATTTTGTAAGTGGTCTTTCCTAACTACTTTTGAGGAGATAAAGAAAAAAATTATTTACACTAATTGCGTATTGCCTAATATTTGGAGCGAGAGTGGGACCGGGAGGCCCCTTCATGGAAGATCAATCAATGTAAGAAACTTGACTGATGGAGTGCGAAAATTGGCGTCAATGAGTCAAGAGATTTACTCTTTGTTGGTGTCAAGAGTGTTGATTAATACGAAGCGAAATTTGAAATTTTTGGTAATTTGTTTGGAAAAGTTTTGAAAGGTATGAAAAGAGCGTTAAAATGCGTTGACATAAGTAAGCAACTGCGAGGATGAGAAACTCACTTTCGCTTTCGCTGAGTGTATCTGAATTCTGAAGTTTCTATTCAAATTTTACCGACTTGAAGGGAAATCTATTTTCAGCAGATGGACAATCAATTTTAAACGAAAGGCGGCTGCGAAACTATAGCCATTTTGACAGCTGCGAGATATAAGTAAATTTGGAGTCATACATATGATTTTTGTGTGTAAATGCCGATTTTTACACCAACAAAAATATTGCTCGTTACTTCAAACCAGCGTTTCACAAAGTGTGCTTCTTATTTCTGGTGTGCACTTGGTGCTCCGTGAAGGATATCCAAGTGCTATAAAAAAATTCTCGCAGAAGTAAGGTGGCTTTCTCGAGGCAAGACTGACGCAGTTTTCTGAAACTAGGGCCTTTGTGTAAGGTGACAGGCTGTGTAATGAGCGTCGGCTATTGAAAGTCGCGTATCTTGACGATATTTTTCAAAATCAAAGATTTGAATGTGCAGGAAAGTCAATACGTGTTTTCGATGACAGTTGTAAAGTAGAAGCATTAAAAAAAGTTTTGTGTACGCAACCTCGTTTTTTCATAGTCAACGATTTCTTTGTGACGCTTTTTTGTTTCATCGAATTTTCAGATCAAACCGTGCTAATGAAGCTTCTCTTTTTCGCACTAAAAGAAGACTGAAAATTAAAAATAATGTGCAATGTATTCTATCTCATTTTTTGTTTGTTTCTTTATCGTGACGCCTTTTTGTTTCATCGAATGTCAAATCACAACGATTCTGAGTCTCATTGCAGAAATTTTACTGCCATAATTTTGGAAAACGCTTCAAAAAGTCGAATGTTGGCCCCACATTCGACTGTAAGTTGCTAAAAAAATCGAAACCTAAACAGCCCAATGGTCTACAAAAGCAAGGAGGAAATAGATTTTGACATTCCTGACAACATTTTAAATGAGTTTCATGTTCACCTGCTTGGTTTCCTTGAAAGCATTCGTTGTTGTTTTAAAACAACAGAAGAATAAGAAAAATTTAACTCAAATATATAAAAAAAAATTATGTGGGTAGCAGAACCATACTCTGCCCCAGCTTCTCTGTCATCATTGCATTTTGATTGCTTCATCGATTTGACTCCAGAATCCAAGAAACAAGAAACGAAGAAGTCTTTATTAGAGCTCTGGTGTATTTTAAAGGACAAAGTACAAATTTTGTTAGAAGGGTCCTTGCATTAAAATACATTCGCACATGCATACACATTCGTAACGAACAATGAATTCTGCAAGGAGTTTCTCATGTTAGACAGCTTTTCGAAAGATTTTAAAATCTAACAAAATGGTAGCAATTGGAAATTGAAGGTTCAATTTTCTACACTGTTTTTCTAGCTTAAAAAGCAGTGTGAAACTAAATGTGTCTAATCATAGTGACGCGTTTTTTGAATACGAAACAATTTACAGATTTAAAAAATCTTCGATGTTTCCGTTGAAACCTACGGCTGCACGGCTGGGAGGTGTAGAAGGTTTGGGTGGGGCATGGGGCTGTGTAAAGAGGTCGGAAGTATTTGAACCAGCATGTTCTCGAATAAAATAGGCATGTTACTTATTTTGTCTAGATTCGAAATAAGTGAAAAAAAAAGTTTTTTGAAACCGCTAAGATAGAAACCCTATTTCCGTGTTACTATCCCAGTAGGTATTGACTTTTCAATTCTTTTTCCAAAACCAAAACTTTTAAGACTTATCTCACAACCTTTTGTGTAGTTATTTGTCTGTTCAAATTCAAAGAATTATGACTGAAATAGGAACCTCAAGGGTCAGTATTAGGTCCGTTACTATTTTCGTTGTCTTCAACTGCCAGGTACATTTGTATGCCGACAATGTAATTATGTACGTATTTATATTGATTGACCTATTGGTCTGATGGTGGACTGCATTATCAGATCAAATGAAGACCTAAACAGTATTTCGGCTTGGTCTAAAGCTCAGCTTCTCTAAGTCTGTAGCTATGTTATGAGCTAGGAATGAAATCAACCCTGCCGAGTTTTTTTTTATGAAAGCGAAATAATCACGCATAATCATATTGAGAACTGAAACTATTCATGTCATTTTAATTTAATTGAGTTCGTGTTAAGTTGCACAACATAGTTTTAAGAGCAGCATAGCGCCGCAGACATGTGACACTTTTCTTCCGAATAAAAGACGACAACAAATCTTACAGAAAAGTGAGGTGATCCATTAAATTTACCACCACCTCTCTGTGCTTTAGCTAGACGACAAATTGACAAAATTTCAAAATGAAAATTGAAGCATTTGAACATTTAATCTTTTTAATTGGCCGTTCTATTGTCGCTTTAAACCTTCACCATTAAGTTGAAGATATTCTGCAGGACATAAATTAAAGTACGCTTAATAAAAATAAAAAAACTATTCCACCCCCATGGCAGCTATGAAACTCCTTAAAATTGAATAAATAAAACAGTTTCCTTCAGCCAATCAAAAGATCCCTTAGCTGATTTTATGCTTGGCACTATTTCTTCTTTTTTTTTTTTTGTATTCAGTCATGAGTTTTACAAAATTCATAATGATGTTCTTCAATTTTTATTTATTTTGAAAACTGTGTATTGTGATGATGGTGTTGGTGGTTGCTGGTTGCCAATGAACCACTTCTAGACACAGCATTTGGCCCTAATTTTCTCTTTCTGCCATGGTGGGAGGTTGGCACCCGACATTTCTGGTTGTCATGTTTTCCTTTCTTTTTTTTTCTCTAATTTTTTGGTGCTGTAAAAATTTTGGTAGCGAAAACAGTAGCGGTTCTCCTTTTGCGCAATCATAGAGCAATCATAAGTCGAAAGGGACGAATGACTAGGATAATGGCGAAACGGGCGTGATAGAAGTGTTTTGTAGAAAAAGTTGAAATGGTTCGTTGGTTAGATTTTTTATTTTTCGTCGAGAACTGTTTCCGTCATGGTGTTCTTGTTTTTAAGCATCACTGCTGGAGTAATTTATGTCGACGAAATGGGTTTCTTGGATAATTGGATTCGTTTTATTTGTGTGTGTGTGAGTAGTGTTCATTCTTCATCGTCTTTCACATCTTTCAAGGGTTTTGAGCTATGTTTTGGTTTTTTCCTTTAGAGTACAGACTTTAAAGTGAAAGTGGTGGAGTATGTTCCGAGAGATAAACTATAATTTAATACACATTTAATTCTTATACACTGAATCACTCTGTGCAAGCACATTGCTAGAAGGACTCTATACCACCATAAAGAGAATTCTTTAATTTGCCTCATTTTTTTGTGTGCTCTTCAGTCCTCTTGTGCTTTGCCTTCGAGTCGCAACTTGTTCACAGTCCTCAAATTAAAGTGGATTGATTTAACGCCTCTTTGCTTTGATATTTCCAACAAGCTGACAAAAAGAACGAAAAGAATAAAAAAAGAAAAAAAATATAATCGAGAAGAAAAGTTTGCAACGATAGAGACAATCTTAACTCAATCTGAACGCCATGCTCTCGGAGCAAAGGTAAAGCGAAATCAGGACAAGGGCGCTAACCCCTCTCCCCCTCATGCCACCCACTGTTTTAATTACAGAAAAAGCAATTACATTTGTCACTTTCATCAGCAGCATCATCATCATCGTCATCATCCCCATCGCCTCTCATCACACTATAATCATGATTCAATTTTTTTTTCTTCTCTTCTTTTCTTTTTTAGTGCACGCTTTGCTATCATTTTTTTTTGCTGCTTTAGCAGTTTTTTTTTCTGTCAAATTCATACTAGTTTTCGTACTTTGCAGAGAGGTAAGACGTCGGAAAATGTATATCAAGAGAGTGTTCCTTTCATCTTAATATTGTTTGCACATGTGTGCATAAATCTCACGCTTAAAGATATATACGGGCACTTGACAGTATGCGTGTGAACTTTTATGCACAAAGAACGTAAATAATGCTTCCGTGTGAAATTAAGACAAGGAGAGTGGGTGAAAATTTGGTAGACTTTGATCATTAAATCTGGAGGAGCAAAGTGATGACTGATGTGTGTGATTTTTGGCAACAAACTCAGAGTTTTAACGGTTTTTACACGAAAAAGAACTTTTTCGTGCTTTTTCTGTTCTTGTGTAAAAAAAGAAACTTTATATCCCCTTACAGTCTCTTCGTAAACTGTAAATTGACTAAATATAAAACAAAGACATTTAAAAAGCCACAAAGTAAAAATATTGTAAGCTAAAAGCCAACCATGGAGGTATACCATAGGGCTTTATGATTTCACCTCTTATGTTAGAATCTAAAACAGGTCACGTTCTATACAGACAATCATTTGTTCCTTGGAAAAGCTTCACATCTTTCTGTTTGGCAAAAAGGACATTCAAATATTCACTTTATGTGTCGGATTTAGACAGATCATGAACTGTCTACTTGTCAGAGCTCGATGGTTGTTGCGATAGATACAATGCACGTAAGTTGTCCTGAAGTGCATATCCACCATTGAGCTGTGCAGCGTTTAGAATTGTGTGTCCTTTTTTTTTTTTGAAAAGCGACAGCAAGGTACATTTCATGCCAGGATTGATTAGTCTGTTTTTGATTACTTGAGCCTTATTCATTATTTTAAGTTGTTTGAAATACACACTATCCTACTGAGAGTAAATGAATAGTTATTCAAATGTATTGTTTCATTTCATTACATATCCCCCACCCGCGGTAAGGAGATTTCTTTTTTTGAATTAAAACAATTGTTGCCAGGACAGTAATCTAAACGTGTTGCGTAGTTATTATTCTTCGTTCTCGTTGGTGAAACACTTTTGAAGTGCAAATTGTTCCATTTATCTTGTGTGGAACGACATAAATAGGTAACTCAATTTGATCCAAAAAAGGTAGCCTATACAGCGGCCGGTTCCTAAGTGAAAAGGTTAATAACACAATCCCACTGCTTACAGACGTTGAGTCGTTCAATGAACTTAATTAAATTACGTAACTAAAAGGACAAGGCTTCAAAGTGCAGCAACTGTCATTTACCATGCAAACCCTAAATATACACTTGAAAACCCTAAAAACATCTTCACAAAATCTTTTGTAGTTACTGGAGTAATTCGTATACAAAAGTGCACACACTCCACGTCCAAATTAAGACCACTTCAAGACAAAACCGAAATAAGTCAGGTATACCTACAAAATACTAAGAAAGAAAAACATTGACAGACGACACGCAAACTTCAGCCGAAGGCAAGCGTGCTGCGCCGCGCGTCTTGGTAGTTTGTTTTCATTCCTTCTTTGTGATATCCACTTAAGCGAAAACTAACTAATCTCCTTTGGAGTGTTTCTTTTGCGTTAAGTCCCACTCTATAACAACCCTCCCAAAATATTTTCTTATATTTTAATTTGTGTACTTAATTTGAATAAGAGCGGAGCACAAAAAAAAAACAATCAAGTGCCGCTGCCACTTGGCAAAGCATTTAAGCAGCATTTTGTTAAATCAAACAAAATCCAAGAATAAAAAAAAGAAAAATTAAATACAAAAGCAAAACTAACTGAAAAGGAAAACTGAAATACAAATTCGCTATATGTTCCAATGGCATGGAAGTAATGAATAAATTTAAACGAAGGAATCCTGCCCCCACGCGGAAATTGTTTACTGCTCCTTCTTAAAAAAAATATACTGAAGACGTGAGTCAAACGAAAAAAAAATATAAATAAAAAAAAAAAAAAAACGAATGGTATGCCATTATTATTAAATAAACCACCCTAACGATCTGTAATGGTAGCTTTTTTTTTATTCGTCCTATTCCTTCTCATTATTATTATGCTCGTATCATGGCCAGCGAACTGTGTTGCTGCTGCTGCTGATGTTACTGCCCTATGCTTGTGTGTATACACAACATAATGTGCTGCTGCTGCTGCCCACGCAGCAACATGAAACCCGTCCTTAGCGTCGTCGTCGTCGTTATTGTCCGATGAAACAAACCAGAAGTACAAACTCTCCATTGGATCTTACATCAAAGATGAAAAGGTTCAGATTCGTACATATAAACGGTATAAACATGAACTCCATTGTTTTCGTATACTTAACGTTTAATAGGAGCAAAAGAAGTAATGAATAAGAGTCTTACTCTGGTCCTGATTAATTCGATAATGTTCATTGTTTCCACAGGAGAGGAGTATTAATTAAGTTGAGAAAAAATAAAAACCAATGAGGGTTTATCGGGTTGAAGTCTATCATTTCCTGTCGGATTGACAGTTGATAAAAATGGATGGATGATTTAAGCTGGCAATTTGTGTTCTCTCATTCGACTTTTGAGGTTTTTTTTTCTCTCTCTTTGTTTTCCCATGGGATTGCGGTTTGTTATGTAAATGTCGCATTTATCACATGTCAAATGACGTGTATTTCAATAAAGTGCTTGCGTATTTTATAAAGATGAAGACTTTTTTAGTACTAACGTCACGTGGCAGAGTATATATGTGCCTACTGCCTACGCATAAACCAAATAAGAAAAAAACCCAATCCTTATCCCAATTCCCAGGTGGCTTTGTTTGATTTTTGTACGTGGAGTGTGCTCTGCTCTGAGATAATATTTAATTTCATTTTTTTAATATAATTGACTTGACATACGGATTGGTTAAGATTATCTTAAGGCTGGCAGCATGTATGCGTGTCTCTTTTTTTATCCAAGGTGAATAAGTGGGGTTTAAATTCAAAAACGAAATCTTACCAAATTATATTTTGATGTACTCTTATCGATGGTTACCATAGAATCGTGAGAACAAAGTGTAAGGGTAATAGAGAAAAGCAAATCAAAACTGCCAAAGAAAACTTGTTACAAAGTTGAGCCTCTCAAACTATAAGCGCAAGTTATTTTAAGGATTGTCTTACACACAACCGTAAAACCTAGCAAAGAAAAATTGTGATAACTCCTAAAAGTTCCTGAAATTATAATTGGAGAGGCTTGACTTCACCACAACCGTCCTTATGGTTAAAATCCTGCACGATCGTCGCTTCAGTGGCTATTATCAGTTTAATATCAATGATCAAAATTGTGCCGGATTTAAACCGTTTGGACTAAACATTCTTCTGTGAAACAGATCATAGTGTCACTAGCGAGGTATGTAAGTAAAGGCTCGCAAGGTACCCTATGATCCCACAAGTTTTCTTTACTAAGGGTCAGTTCGCTCTTCTTTAATTGCTTTACTTTATTTTATTCAGCCTTTTGCTAAGCGGTGGCTCTTTCGAGATTACCATGTCGCGTAAATCCGAAAAAGGAGGAAGAAGAAGACGTTCTTTCACTCTTTTCCGAGCAATAGGAGAACATTGTATCATTCAATTAGTTTGCTTGAAGACTGACTGAAAGCAAAATGGTCACCTCCTTACGAACAAATAGAAAGAAAATCTCCCAAAGAGAACCATGTCTCAAAAGTAATCGAGTGTAGGCGATGACTAAAGAATAGTTTCGAGGAATAACCATCGGAATCACGATATTTAGCACTCCGATTGGTTTATTGTTTGTTTAGTCAAGAAGAAAACAAGATTTCGCAGGAGTTCCCCAAGGTTCCAAGCCAGGGCCACAGCTGATTTAATTGGTTCTAGGCTGTGATGGAACTCTGTGATATATAGTCGGGAATCCTTCTTAAACAACTAGGCAGCATGAGTAGCCAATAAAAAATAAAAAACGAAACGAGTGGATCACTTGTGTCAAGCAGATACGTGAGGGACTTATGATCAATTTGAAATTACAATGTTAATCGCTCAATGGAAGAAAACGATGACGACAAAGTGTTACACTAAAAGTTACAATTCTGTTCTTCCAAACAGTTTGTATTTTAAAAATGTGACGAAGAGATAGAAAATCCTCTGCAAAGATCAAATTATAACACATAGAGGCCTCCACGCCGAGCAGTGGTCCTGCCACCATCTATCTGCGACTCTTGAGTTCGAAGAAAACTAAAACAAGTAGTGGGAGAGCAACATTTCTCTCTATTTTTGCTGATCACATATAGAAACTAACCACGCCATTCTTAGTTTTAAGCTAAAGAGCTATGGCCTAGCGATTAAACAGCAGTGTGGACAGTAGATCACTTCTATAAACTCTCACAAACTAAAAGCACCGCTTTTGTATTAAGAAAGCGAAACTACCATATTGTTTGACTCAATGAAGTAATGCCAGTGAAACTGTCACGGAATCGATACCGTTTTCTGCGAATAGTGCGAATCTGCGATGTTTTTTTAACTCATTGGTATAATGCCAGGGAGGCTACCATTGAATCGACATTTTTGATTTAGATAGACGGTCACAAAATTACATAAAGGTTCAGGAAAGTTTCAAACTATCTTGATCAGAGAGACTTTCGGAATACGGGTAGAGGAGTTCCTTTTAGAGTCAAAACTAATAAGCAGCTGTAACAACCGCTAAGAGACCTTAGGACACAGCATGAAATTAGACTCTGTCAAGTCAATGCCGGCACTACTGAAAGCTAAAAAACAAAAATGATAGAAATCATGCACAGTTTTAAGCCATGCTGATTTCGCAGTAGAAATTCCACTTCGAAGCCTCAAAAAATAAACCGCCACAAAAATACTGTCATAAGGAAACCAAAGATAAAACTCTATCCTTCTGCACCGCTACTAGGAACCTACGGTGTCAATTTATGAAACAGAGAAGACTGACAGAATCATAAACAAGAATAAAAAGCCTCAGAACTCTTAAATGTGCATTGTTATTGGACCATTCATGTTGCATTATCATAACAAGACTCAGATTGGACTGCTTGAGGATGAGAAGTACGTGCGCCATGAGGACAGATTTATTAGAGTCCAGTAATATATTAGCTATGAAACAGGACCTTGGGAAGGTATTGACGGTATTGATTTAGAATAGCTCTTCATATTCATAAATTCCTTACCTCTGGTGGGGGAAATTTATAAGCTGCGAGAAAATAATAAACAGAGTTGTAGGCTCTGTGCGGTGTCTCTATTTCAACCAGCACATTTTCATCTTAACCTATGCCTATATACCATTTTCTTCAAACTAACGTATAATAACGAAATTATAACGAAAATTAAAATGATAACTGAAAACAGCAAGTACACAAATTGATTTCGATTCGTGTGTGGTCACATCAATCCGATTACAGTTATCCTAAAAACACACAATTTGAATCAATATTTTCCCTTCCTTTTTAAAATCCGAGACATTAGAAGACGCAGTCAGTCAAAATTGAATCGGTCTAATTGACTGTTTGCATGGCTTACTTTTTAATTTTCAAAATATTTCAAATTATCTACATTGCTCTTTGTTTGGCGAAAACAAGATCCAGTTGTCAACACTCAAAACCATCTAAATCTTAACACGAGTTGCTTTTGAAAAAATTTTGCTTAAATCATTATCTGTCACACAACTAGTCTCTATGTATGAATATTTTACACACTTAGTTGATGATATTTTCAGAATAGAAAGCAAAGGATAGCAACAGTAGAAAAGATGCTACCTGCAATCGGTAGATACACCAACAACCCACAACAAATTACTTGCAAATCAATGAAATTTCAGAGTCATAAGCAACTATAAGCAATTTCGAAAATTGAAGAAATATGTTCATATCATTTAATCAAATGACAAATGGCTTCTGAGAAGATATCCAATAAGAAACTCATAAGAGATTGGAATGGCCCCAAATTTGATTACTATTATACTTCAGAAATCATCTTTTTCTACAAAATGTTAAATACTTCCTACAATCTACAACATTACAAACCAGTCCGGGACATACCTCGTTTCCTTGTAAGTAGTCTATCAATATAAAATGTCCTCCAACATTTCCCCTTCAGTTTTCAGTTGTTCTATAATTTTATTTGTGTTAAACCTTTCAATTCATAAAGTAAAACAAGACAGAAAACAAAAAAGAAGCATCCTGACAATAATAATAATGGAAACAATTCAGAACATTGTTTAAGAATTGTTCCATGACGACATAAATTTGTACAAAAGGGATCCCATCATTCTCATTGCCACATATTCTTCCGTATGTCTTTCTAAAACGTCCACTCCTATAGTACTTCTTCCTCTTCTATGCCCTCGAAACTGTGTAGTTTTCCATTCTCTACGTAGAACCCTTACTGTCGTCCCTCTATTCATCCCAGCGTGTAAAAGCATCAGAATTGAGTAGAGTATCTGGGACATGAATTTTCTCTGAACACATCCTCTGGACAGGAGCAAAAAAAAAATCACACACAAAAAAAGCTCCAAAAACGATATCTGTGTACTCTGCACTATTATAACTGACAATTGCACATTTACAATCAACTCTCTCTTCCATTCTTCTCTTCGCTATGGTTGGCTGATGGTGTCTACTTCTAACGTTACATAGTACACTATAATAATAATGCAGTAAATCGCAGACAATAGAGAAAACTCAATAAAACTAGACTGGAATGGAGACAACACACACACGTTGGTATATATCCAGACCCACATATAGATATTTCGAGGATGTGAACACTTTCTGCACAAAAACCAGTCCACAATCCGCATTTTGCTTTGATTTTGTTGCTATACGCCATTTGAAATTTTATTTTTTGACAAAAAGACGAAGTTAAAAACGAAGAAAAATTTTATTTGTCGAGCATAGACTATGACATTGCGAACAGACCCACACAAAAGGGTCAACCTCTTGAAGTCGATGGATGATGCCAAGTTTTGCAGTTTTTCTTTCTTCTTTTTTTTTGTAATGTCGAAAGAGGGTTTCGTCCTCTCTTGACCGAGCACTTGAAGTTTTGTTCCATTTTGTCCAGTTCAAAAAACTCCTTGAACCAAAAGTAAACTGCAGACATAATTATTTTTGCCTTACTTACTTATGCTACAAACGCAAGGGGGATGGGTGATGGACAAAAAAAAATTGTACTTTTGGCAGCTATCCGAGTGTCCAGTCCAACCAAAAATTCTCCATAATAATCTGTCATTAATTTCCCGTTATTATAACGAGTGGGTGACTGGGTATTGGACTTGGAGTAGGTACAGTAAGTCAGAAAAGTTATCTGCAGACTCACGCAAATTGCAAGTGTCACTGAAATGTAACATTAAGCTTAGGGGACACGAAAACAAAACCCAGACGACATTTAACAAAGCCTTCTCATAACTATTTCGCCGCAAAAGGGGATAACTATAAACAGCAATTTCATTTCAATTGATCGCTGGTAATGCGTTTATGCCAGATGATATCTTTCTAGCTACGACACATATACGACACACTGACACTATACCCTTCGTGCTTCTTCTTTTTTTGTTGGCCTTACACATTGCAAGGACGGGCCTGCGGCCACTTCATTTTCTCGATGTGACATGACACATAATCATACGTTTCAACCCTCCTTGACTTCTTTTTTCTTGGATGTGGGAGGGGGAGACGGTTTGTTCTATCACTTATTTGGGGCTTTCTTTTGGTAGTTGTTGTTGCTGTTGTAGGTATACATAAGCTCGTACCTCTCTTTACTGAATATTGGTTATTACAAGGGATTTGCAAAACATCAGACCAAGTTTTTGCCTTCTTTGCTTTTATTTTATGTCTTCTCTTATTTTTGGGGGATGGTAGGAAAAAAAAATTATGGCGGGGACGGGGGCGAGGGAAAATGAAACAAATAATTCTTCCATTCCAAATTGATTTCACGCAAAATAAAAATTATTAGGATTATATTTTCCCTTCAATCGATTTTCGCTTTATACACTAAGCTGAAGTGAATCTTTTTTGTGTGCTCGTCGCTTTTTTTTGGTTTTGCTGTTGTTCGTTTACTCTGTCCCTCGTTTTTCCCAATTTGTGTGTGTCCTTTAATAATTCACAAAAGTAAAAGGCAAAAGAGGAACAGCAACAAATCAAACGAGGAAGTTAGTGTGTTTGTATGTAAAACGATTGGGGAATTGCTTTAGGCGGAAATCAAAATTTATGTGTAATGCTGTTGTCAATATATTTGGAGCTCTAATTGCTCGCAAGAAGTCAGATTGATATTACTTTTTCAGAAGGTATCTTTAAAAACGGGCTTTCACATAAAATAATAACAAAAAGATTACTTTAAACAGCAAGTTAAATGGCCTCAGTTTGAGAGGGATGAGGGAAAACTTTACAATCAGTAATTTTTGTTGGTGGAATATAGGAAGTTATCATTCTGAAATATGTTTTCATTCTGAAAGCAAAAAGAGAAACAGTGGGGCGATAGGCGCCATTAATATAAAAGTATGAAAAAAACTTATGACCCTTGCATTGGGCGCCATTACAAACAGTTTTTCGTGAATACTTCATAAAAGTCCAATGTCATTGATCGGCTTGTTTCTAGATTCAACTTAATGTTCACTGAAATATCATCCTAGTCCTAGCCAACATCCAGCCTCTTCGGTTTTCACACCAGTCTCATCTTCGAGGCTAGTTCCCCTCCTTACGATTTCAGATAAAAAGAAAATCTATTCTGACATGTTCTTAGACAAACCAGCCGAACAATATTTTGACTGTCACGGCCACACAATCTCTGCATTCTATATCTACGTGTCTATCATTAAACATAGTGTCTGCGATAAACGACTGCACAGAACATTCGTTCTCCTTGACCACTCTGTACTGAGATAAGAATCTTAAATGGCCAATCAAGCAAGTCAAATGCAACGTAATCTCTTCGCAGGAAAATTGCATCAATCGCAAGGCTTCGCGGCAAGTAAATCTTTGTGTGTTGCATGCATACTACACATCTAAAGGCGCAAAAGGATAGAGATTTTCATCTACCTATAGTCGTTTGACGAGCGCACCATCTCCATTCACGCACACACACCCCGATACGCGAAGGTATGTCTATTCAAATTCAAAATGACTCCTCTTAGATGTCAGGCGCCGATATAAGATTTTGTGTGTTAAGAAAGATGCCACCACGAATCACTAATGAACATAAATATGCGATAGTCAATCGATATGACAACATCGGTTTGAGAAGTATTGCCAGCATAATATGATATGATATGCAAGATGCAACACATTTCCCCACTATCTAGACACAAGAATCAACTATAGCTTCAACGAGCGCGCATATCTGATTTCAATTCCCTGGACAAATCATTTCCTTTCTGTCTTTTTTATTTTTTTGTAATCATGTACGAAGAGAGATGCAGTTGACGCATAAGCACGTCAATCCTTTTCATTAAACGGGGAGAACAAATAAAAGATGTTGAATTTATAAACGATCCTCATTCAAAAGCACACTCTGCTGTGACAATAGAAGAAACTCTCAATAGCTGTCATAAATTTCACTAGTAGCTAGTTAATTGCTTAAAATATTCATGAAAATCTGTTTAATGAATATTTATCTAACACTTTAGCACTCTTAGCTTGTTAGCTTATATTTTTTTTCGTAAACGAGAACGGTAAGGTGGGACTAATATTTGTTGTTGTGGAAATGTTAAATGACATTGATTAAAAGAATTTGTTTAGCCGCAGACAACTTATGAGTTGGGTATATTGTTTTGGGCCTTGGTGTTCTTTTTTTTTACGATGTGCGTGAGTCAAATTGGGCCAAAGTTGGCTACTTAAACTTGGAATGCTGAAGCTTTTATTGGTTAATTGGTCGGCCAAAACTGGTTAAAAGAAAAACCCACCGAAAGGGTGTATAAAGTATATCAAAAGCTGTTGTTTACTTAATGAAGGAGACACAAAAAAAAAACTGAAAAGAAATTCTTTTAATATCAAAGTCTTGGTTCATATTTCACGGTTTGTTTTTTTTGTGGTTTGATATGGGAAAACAGTGGTCCAATCAGGTGTAGGAAATGGGACAGTTTGGTGTATTGTCTCAAATTAGTTAAAGATATGTTAATGTATGTTGAGCCATTAGGATTTTGTATGGGAAACGGTCTGCTGATTAAGTACACTAAAGGTTGCTTTGATTCGGAGAAAGGTGTTGGCTTTTTTTGAATGGGATCTTAAAAGGCGTCCACTGTTCGGATAATGAATGAACAATTTATTATTCTTGATCATTTTAAGTGGGTCACGAATGGTGACACTTCTTCGTTATGAAAAGAACTAAACTTCCTCGTTCAATTATTTGAAAGTGTATACAAAGAAAAAATGTCCAACCATCAGGCTGACTTGCGTTTTATAGTCTATGTGCGTTGAATCGACTTCCAATTCTTTCCAAAAAGAGCGGCTGAAGAAAGCAAAGACGAAATATGAATAACGCAAACGTTTGTTTATCTACAACGTGAAACTTTTGCTTTTTCTTTCTATAGAGTGTTCACGTTGGGCGCCATTTTAAGCTTCAATGGAAAAATATATTTGATATTAGCTGAGAAAATGGAAAAATAAAGGAAAAATACAAAATTTTCAGCCTCAAGCAGTTATTTCAAGAGAATAAGAATGGAATGCTTCAAGTTTCGAGTGCTGTGTTCTGTTTTTGACTGATAAATCTGAACGCAAATAAATTTTCCTCAGTTAAAATCTTCATCTTAAGACCTTGTCGTAAAGATGTCAAATTGGAGCCCAAGAAATAAGAACCGAAACTGTAAAGATTTATTCAGTCGGTCTTTGTAACTGGAGTCTAAGCAATGCAATGACTTTTTAAAATGCAGTACAAGAATCAAATTGTATGAATAAATATTTAATCAACAATTTACATAGCAGTGCTAAGCAATAAACCAACTAGAACCTCAGTTTCAAATAATATAATCAGCTGTCGTTGAAATTTCATAAAAGCAGATGCTTGCTATTTACGATAATAGAAACAATCGAACAATTCTTTAAAATTATTAAAACTTCATAAAAAAGTGATTGATTGATAAAATTTTGAAGAAATACCGCCTTTGCATCATCGTTATACGCGCTCAGTCAAAAATATTGCTGCAGCATGTGCAAGTCGTAACCAGGAGGCGTGATGGTTAACATGTCTGCCTGTTAACCAGGAGGTCCGTGGTTTTAATTCCAACAGAAGCAACAATGTTTTTTCCCAGGTATCGTCTTTCGCGAGGAATTGGCAAGTCCTCCGATAGTAAACTCATTGCCATGAAAAGCGCTTTCTCGATTAGCCGTTCAGAACCGGCAGAAAATTTTAGGTCCCCTCCATTCCCTCACAAGGCATGGTTTGAGAAATGCGCTAGGCTCCTTGTTGTGTTGCGCCACCCTATTTATTTATTTTATTTAAGTGCAAGTGTTGCCAATGATGCAAATTTGAAGTTACAGTCGATTCGGAGCAATATGGTAGATTAATAACAAGCGATTAAAGATCATGACTCGCACGATATGTGGTTTCAAAAAGATTAGCCAACAAGGCACACAAAATGACCAAACCAATAAAGGCGTTATTGTGCAAGAAGCTTCTTGGTCGCGAAGTCTCAAATTTTGCAGCGTCAAATAGCCTTCAAGACGAAAACTATTAAATTCAAGCCAGCCAAATAAACTAGTTTTTGTTGGATATTGGATATTGCCGCTGAAATTAGACCACGAATCTATCGCTGAGAAAAATGTGACGTAGGAAAGTGAAGCTTTATTAGAAAGTCAGGCGAAAAATTTGCTGATTTCTGTTTTTTATGAAACTTCACAAAGAAGAACCAAATTCTACTCTTCAAGATTTTGATTACAGATTTGGCGTTGAGAGAAAGAAGAAAAAAAAAAAGAAAGCTCACGTTGGGCGCCATTTTTAAAAACTTAGCTTTTTCGAATCTATGCTCATTCTCTCTACTGTTGAAGTACTTTTGATGAGATTTTCACATAATTTGTTTTATGAGCGTTTCTCTACTACCACAAAATGACCAAATGCAATTGACCTATCACTCTCCACGTCACAAAAAAATGATTGAAAAAACGTAATTTTAATATCACCTGCACAAAACAAATACCACAACTTAATTACTATCGCTTCTGGTCCATTATACGTGATCTAATGCCACACAAAAAAGCCCTTGAATTGAAATGCGTGAATAATTTTTCCAGTCTGATTTGATTTTGTGTTGTTGTTGTTGCTGGTTGTTGAATAAATGTCCGCACCTCATTAGAGCCTAATAGGTGGTAGTCAATTTGCATTAAATTTAATTCGTTAGTTTATTCTAGTGTATGTTAATGAAAGACCTATGTTACTTTCTTCCTGTGCGCATAATACATCCAAAGAGTCCATATCGCTGCCATTGACCAAAGACCTAGCATTAAAAATAGAACTCTTGTTTGGACACATTACTGATTAATTAATTTCTTTCTGCTGGTTAATTATAATTCATTTTTCTCTATTCAAACGACCGACGGACGTCGGCGGAAGGTTGTGTGAGGCTCTTCCTTGCTGTGCAGTACAAGGACTACCATTACCACACACCATAGAGGGCCACACTGTACAAGAGGTAGGTACACTTGTGTTTTGTGTTTTTATCCACAGTCACACGCTTAATGTCGCTGATTGGTGTAACTGACTGTTTCGAGTGTATCGCGAGGACCCGTGTGGAACTAATGAGGGCGTTAATATCTGCCAAATAAAATCGTTTAGTCGTTATTTATATGGTGGTAGCTACATGCACTACATGATTTTATTTTACCCTTCTTGTTTTTGTTTGCTGTCTCTTCTCCTCTGGGTCTGGGTTCACATTATGGTCCGTTCCGTTGCGGTATCATCTAAAGAGCTAACAAATGAGTTTGATCTAGATTCATGGGTTTTCTTGGACCTAATTGAGAATTCGTCTGTCTTCTCGAAATTTGAATCCCAAAGTATTTTTTTATCCTCGCGTTCTACTCCGCACCAGCACCACACAGCATATGTGGTGTTTTTAAATTTATACATTTATGTGTTTGTTTGAGTGTGTGTGTTGCTTTTGATGTTCGGAAACGCGAGAGCATTTCAAAATTTGAATTTTGAGACTCTTGAAACAAAAAGAAAATCGCTTGTACCCTACGCACATTCTGCCATAAAAATGCCCCAAAGTCATTCATCAAATGAGTAAGAAGCCCAGTGTGACATTATTTTAATGGCCTCTGTGTTTTTAATGTTTTTTTTTTTCTTCGTCTCTAGCCATCATCGTCTTTGTGTGCACGGCTCATTGCGCTATAAAAATTTTATTTTAGACTGATGATAACGAGAAGAATTCTAATAAAAATCGGTTTCGAAATACTTGGCGGGAAGTGGAATGTAAATTTGTTAGGCCGAGATCTATTCATCTATGAATATAACCATGTCCGGTATGACAGTAGCATAATTGATCGATTCTGTGGTAGAGAGTGGCTTATAATCTAAATGAAATGAATGGACATGATGATGTAATAGAGAGAGAATGGGAGAGGGTGGCTAATCACCAGAAAAATAATTATTTCCCCTTTTGCGTATCGTAAACAAATAGACTCTCGTAATGGCTAGAGATGCGCGAATTGAGAAAATGTGTTCGTTGTTCACTGGTACATATTTTCCCTTTTGTATAATGTTCCGATGGGAGAATGAAGTGTGTTATAAATCGACATTAAGACCCTCATCCTTCAAATAGAGTTTGATTTCCAAAGAATACAAAAGCGATGGGTTGAGAAAGATTTATATTGTTTAGTGTACTTCAAATAAATTTTATAGCAAGGCCATTAGAGAATAGAAGCTGGGGTTGATAAGCGCGCACTTATTCAACTCCCTATTTCTATGAGAATTATTTTATACAAGAGAAGAAGCAGTCAGACGATTGACTTTTATATTGGACGTTCGACAAAGAAAAAAATCGGTATATAAATAAGAAAGACTACTTAGGAAAGCCCGAAAGGCACAATGAGCATTTGACATTTTGAATTGAGGAACCGTCATTCGAACCATGAGGAAGCAAACAACTACTTGTATGTATACGGATGCCTATTGAAAGTCCAATGGCTTCCAAGAATTTAATAGGAACTGCTGTTTCTGGGGAACTTCTCTTCTTAGTTACAAATTTATTGGTTCCTAGAAAGTGACTATATAGAATCAGTTAATAATCATGTTATGAGTAATTCCTCTCACATTCGATTTGTCACCAATGTTTTTGTTGCAAAGTGTTTTGTTGAATAGATGGAATGGGGGTTGAGGTTGCCATCGTTCTGAGTAAGTAGTGGGTTGAATGTCGGTATATTATGTTATTTAAAGTTTCATCTTTTCTAGCCTTTTGTTTCAGTAAAGTTGAGAGGGATTCGGGGACTGTCACCGTAAATAAAACCGCCGGACTCTTTTCTGGGTTTCCAAGAATGGCTAATGGGAAGATATGACTGCTTTCATTTGAATATATGCGATGCCGGTTGAATATAACCGCCATCAGAGTCTGAACATTGTTCATAAGAAAAGAAACCTCACGTTGGGCGCCCTTTTTATCTTGAATAGATATTGTAGATTTATAATGATTTATAAATAATGTAGATATCAACAAAATGACATGTTTTCGGTGTTCACGATGACATCAAAGCTACGTTCCTAAGGAGGAAAAAGTGAATCTCAAGTTGGGCGCCATTTTCAACTGGGCACGAAGCTGTGAATCATAATTTTGAGATATTGAATGGAATTCGGGGTTTGTTACCGTAAAGACAGTTTGCATCTTAATATATGTCCATCTCGATGTCTTTATCGGCATTGCTGTCCAAATTTCCGTCACAATCAAGAAACCTCACATTGGGCGCCTTTCTAAGCCTGCATAAATATTGTTGAGGAATGAGGAAATATAAATCTGTAGATATCAACAAAATGACTTGTTTTCGGTGTTTGCATTGACATCAAAGCTTCGTTCCTAAGGAGAAAAAGGAGCAAGCCTCACGTTGCGGGCAGTTTTCAACTGGCAACGAAGCTGCGAAGAATCTCTTCAAAGTCTTTGATTCTGAGATATTGAATGGGATTTGCGGTTTGTTGACGTAAAGACAGTTTGCATCACAATATTAGCCGCTCTCGATGTCTTTATCGGCATTGCAATCCAAATTTCTATCACAATCAAGAAACCTTACATTGGGCGCCCTTCTAAACTTGCATAGATATTGTTGAGCAATGAGGAATTATAAACCTGTAGATATCAACAAAATGATCTGTTTTTGGTGTTCGGATTGATATCGAAGCTCGATCCCAAAGAGAGAACAAAATAAGAGAATCTCACTTCGGGTGCCATTCTTAAATATCAAGAAAGCTGTGAAGAAATTTCTGAAAATTTTTGGTTTTGTGAAATTGCATGGGATTTGTGGTGAAAACCGTTTGCATTTGAATATTTCCCGCTCTAGATTTAGTTATCGGCATCGCAGTTCGAATTTAGTCCAGAAAAAAAACCTAGCGTTGGGCGCCATTCTTACCATGAAAAGATGCTGTGAAGAAACTTTTCAGAATCTATGGTTCAATAAGGGACTTCCTTTTTTGTTTGATGATTTTGAATACTTTTCTCTCATCCTATTAATTACTATTCCGCCAATAAACACGTTGGACGGCATTTTCAGTTAGCACTTTCGCTGTGAAGGACAACAATTGCGAATTTTTAAAAGATCTTTTCTATAGGTACCTAGTTGCAGCTTCTGAAATAATTTTGATGATATTTCTGTGACAGTGGCGGTTTAACTTTTTAACTTTTAAAAGTCATTACTAAAAGAATCAACAGTAAAATAAGTTTTATTAAATTGGTCGACTCTCGCATAGCGTCGATTTGTCTAAATATTTTCATCTCTAGGAAGACATCTTTAGCTCCACCATAAACCATGTTGTTTTGACAATCAAATGACATTTTTATCTGAAATATCAGACTCAAACGTAAACACCCATTAAAAGCGTTTTAAGATCCTTTTAACAAGTGCTATTGTTAGCAAACAAGAGGGCCATTTACTGAATGCTTCAACATCGTTTGATCATTTTGACAGCTTTTAATGTCGCACATAAATGTCATCGCAATTGTGTAGTTCACTCAACTTAAATTAACGTTCCCTGGCTTAAAAATAAAGATTGCGATAAAGTTTTATCACACCGTAAAGCCCCTAAACGGCATGCATTCCACCGCCAACACCACGATGTCGTAACACATATTTTATGTTATCAAAGTTCTTATTTTTCTCAAAAGTATACTACAATGCCCCACCGGAAACCGATATACATATTCTTATCCCATATGCTTGTATGTCTTTGTTTTCCTGCTATCAAAATGCAAGAAAGATTTTTTTTTTGAATTTAATATACAAAATAAAATATCTGGTTACAGGGCATAAATGCAACAACACCGCAGCCCTCATGCGATGTGCTTTGATAAACATATAGAACTTAAGCACAGACACTAAAACAGAACTTGTAATTTGTTTTAATTTAAATAAAACACATTTTTTCAATTCAATTAAATCCTCACTGTCGCCGAAAGTTTTTGAGTAAAGTTTATTAGATCATTTAAGTGCTAAGTGTCTCAATGGTGTGGGTAAAGAAACTGAAAACGACAAAGAAGATTTTGTAATTCAAATGGTTCTTGAATTTGGACAGCAAACAAAAAGTTAGAAACTTTCCAAAGGCCTATATTGTAAAAATGGTTAAGTGTCACTCTGAGGACGAATAAACCTTTGACTAAAGTGCCAATGTTTTCATAAATAACTGAAACTCCAAGTCATCTCTTGACACCTGAACGTCAGTCGGCATGGTATATATTTTTTATATTAGGTACCCAAAAGATATCTGGTCGACCAACCAGAGCACTTAAAGATAACGACCTGTGGGGCTTTTATCAATTGGTTTTGGGATCGAGATTATCTTATTGGTGTAGGCGGTGCCTAATGGAAAAAAATCACCTCTAATTGGCTTTTAAAAGCCTGTAATTCTGATTTATCTTTAGGAAATCCCCTCTTGAACAACAAAGATAAGTGAGCGATATGAGTCGAGCAGGTTGCATCACATGTGTTTTATCAAATAAAAAGCTACTTACTCCACATTATAAAACAATTTCTTGCAGTCTCTAAGGTCAGCATGATTTCCGCCCACTGATAAAGGAGTGTACGACATAACTCGTTATTATAGCACTCAATGGTGTGTTGGAACGCGGGCAGGCAAATTAAAATAATTGAAACGTGCTTTGCATCGAAACAGAACCCATTCACATCTTCGAGTAGAGTTCCAAGTTTTATCTCGTTGCTGTTTTTTGTTTTTAAATAAATGTATGTTTGTTTATGTGCTTCCGCTACTAAGTAAGAGAACAAACAATCTGCTTTCTGAATTTGAAACGGATGTGAGAGAGCGCCATACTGCACAAGTACATATTATAAACAACAACTTCTGCATAATTGATATCCTGATCAACTGACAGCCAACCAGGGCACAGTACGGACGGAAAAAAACATGTGTCAAATAAATTTTCTTCGAAACTAGTGCAGTAGAGTAACACTATACTCAATAATTACTAGTCTCAAGTGGCTAAAATGATTGCGGGGACTGTACGCTAGCATCAGAGAGGGAGAGAGAGAAAAAAAGATTGAAAACCATAATAACTAAAGCCTTATGGCCATCAGCTGTATGGTATTGAGTTTCTTACTCCACTTGAATGTCGCCGATGTGATGTTATATCGCATTGCACACGGAAAGATCCTGTATTTTATTAATAAACTCCAAGTGGATTGTGTTTCATAACACAAGCACGAACGCATTGTTGCAGTTTGATCGCATTAAAGGGTCTAAGACGTGAAATTGAGATCCTTTTACTGATTTTTTCACCCATTTGCCGAACGAGTTTTTCAACGCTCCCCCTATATTTACCTATGTTTCAATGAGAAAAAATACGTTGTTTTTCTCCTCATCCATTGGAGTGTCAGTCTGTGTGTGTGTGTTGTTTTTTGATAGGCAGAGTTCCCTCCTAGGCATTTAACAATCAAATGTTAAGATCTTTCGTGCATTTTGTCAAAACAAAAGAATAAAGATTGACAGGCAAACAATTTTCGGGTGAGGGTCCTAAGTTGACACTGACAGAGACATTTTGTGGTGCGTTTTCAGTGTGTAAACAGTAAACAATTTGTCAAGTGTTTGCACAGCTTGAGTGCGATATGCAGTTCTGTTTGATGAAGTTTTAGGATCATCAAATATGGTCAGTAGGTTAAATTATTATAAATGACAGTTTATTCGGTGTTACATTTATGATAGGAAAATTTGTTTAGGTTACACAAAATATGTTGATAGAATTGTTTGGATAGGAAAGAACAAACAAAATGATACGAAAGGTAGGCAAGAGACTTTATACCTTAACCTTGGCAATGAGAAGGAAATTTGTATATATGATTGTGATAAGATTGGGACGCCGCAAAGGCAATTTTGTTTGTTCATCTTGATGAAAATATAGAAGAATTATTGTCACTTATCTCGGTTGAAAAAGGAAAGTTGAGTGTAAACAATAAATAGACGCCATATCTTCTGGGAACTTATTTGAGAAATTCTCAGCCACGAATTCATCAGCAAACAATTGGAAATAGTGCAGGGACTTTTGAATCAACATGCGTCAGGACAGGCAGAAAGTACGTTGTATTGAAGATAGAACATCACTTTCTCGGTAAAAATGGTCACAACGTATTTTGAAAATATTTGGTTTCTGGAGTTCGGAATTGTTACTTTTAGTTGGATTAATTTGCAGAAATTATCTGTTTTGTGACATGTGATGAGTGTACCAAATAACAGTGCTCGGTGACTCAAAATCTCAAACACAACAGCGTCAGCAGGTAAGTTTATATATTGAACATTTTTATATCGGGTTTTTCAATAAGAGCGCTACAAACGGTTTTGGATATCAATGAAATTATTCATTCTTGTGAAAGTACGTTCAATGCCATTATGTATGAAACTCGATTTCTTTTGCATGGCCACCACGGACACCCTTGCAGAAGTCCAGACGCTGAACCCAATTTTCGGCGGTTTTCAAGCACAATTCGGCCGATATTGCTGCAATTACACGTTCGATATTCGTACGAAGTTCATCAATCGTCGATGGCTTGTTGGCATAGACCATAGACTTGACGGAGCCCCACAGGAAATAGTTTACCGGCGTCAAAACGCACGACCGAGGCGGCCAAGCGACTGGACCATTTCGTGAGATAACACGTTCTCCGAACTTGGTTTCCAATAAATTGATTGTGACATTCGCTGTGTGGCTTGTGGCGCCGTCCTGTTGGAACCACATGTCCTGCAAGTCCATATCATCCAATGGGAGCCAAAAAAAATATTCGGTTATCATTGAACGGTAGCGATCCCCATTCACAATAACGTGCCGGTCTTGATCATCAAGGTAGAAGTACGGCCCATAAACCACAACAAACCGTAATTTTTTCGGGATGCAATGATGACTCATGGAGTACGTGTGGATTGCTGCCTGATCAACACCGCATATTTTGTTTATTGACGAAACATTCAGACAGATATGAGCCTCATCGCTGAAGATGATTTTTCGATGAAAATCCGAATCATTTTCAAGTTGTTGCTCAGCCCAATTCACGAACATATGACGACTTTGGTGCTCAAGCGGCTTTAGTTATTGCGTCAATTTAATCTTGCAAGGAAGTAGGCCAAGATATTTTCGCAAAATTCGCCACAACGACGTCTTAGAGATTCCCAACGCTTGAGAACGACGTGAGAGAGACACATTTGGGCTTTCTGAAACTGAAGCCTCAGCGGCAGTAATAATATTTTCGACATTACTTTTGTAGCTTTCCTGATGAAAAACCCTTTAAATAGCCGAATTTGAGAAGGAATTACTTGTTTTGTGTTCATATTCGAAAATAGAAAATTTCGTGACTGCTATCTCCTACCAGTGGTGGGGAAAACACTTTGCTTTTGCTCTTTAAAATTTTATTAAATGAAAGTCTGAGGAAATTAAGAATTTCGTTTTGGTGTCAGGCAAATCCGATTTTGCCAAATTTTTCTTCAGACAAAATTACATACCTTACCTAATTTTTTTTCAGCCAATGTATTGCGACAGAAATGGAACCACTATGAAAATACTCACCATTTTGATCAAATGGTGGAGTCGCTCAGCACCAGTTGATCAAAATGGTGAGTATTTTAATTAATGTGAGGATGTATCAAAAAGTGAATAGTAACTCAACGGTGTAAAAACACAGTAAAAGTAACCGAAAGTTTCATCATATTTAAAATTCATGTCCGCCTCAAGATTCCCATAACACATAACTCAACATCAACACGAACTGTATTCAACACCAACTGTACATCGGAAAAGGCGTAGCAATTGAAAGCCATAAAAATTAATGAAAATTACAAAAAAGTTTTTATTAGCTAATTTTCCAAACATATTTGCTTTTCTCAACTCTTTAAGTAGGTACCTACGTTACGTGCACACACACACTCCTCCAACACCGAAATTAAAAGAGAAAGAAAAGAATTAAATTTAAATATAGAAATTTGTTGCGTTTCATCTATTACGACTTTTATTAAATTTTAAGACGTTTTTTATGAGTCTAATTTTATTCCCATTCCTTTCCGGTCATCGAAAATGTACAAAATGTCTAGGTATTCCTCTCCTCCTACTCGTATCTACAAAAAAAAATAAAACGTACACTTTCTCAGACTCTGTACTTGCGTCGCCTTTTTGTAGAAAGCATTAGACAATAAAAAAAACGAAAAGTCTTTAAGAGAAAAACGGCAACAATCAACCGTGCGCATAGTAAAATCAACTTAAGGTCATACCTACACTTATTTCAAGGTGGAATACTCGTGTACCACCACAATTGGCTGGTCGAAAGTGTGTGTTCTTCTCTTATTCAATACCAGGGAAAGACAAAACCTCCTCTCAAAGACCCAAATAAGGAAATTACATGTAATTTTCCGCTTCAAAATTTTAATAGACGGTTATAACATGCAAAGAATTTAAAAGAAAACGATATGTCGTAGTGGCAACATCACCCTAATTTTCGCCATGTCACCCAAAGTTTAAGGAGTGCTTCTGGAATTTGACGATGAAGCCACCGTCGCTGTTGCCGTCGCCAACGACTCGACGACGATGTAGCAAAGTTGTCACTGTTTATACAGTTGTCCGTCAGCGCAATAAAACTGAAAACAGAACAAAAAAACTGAGACGGAATTCTATCAAACTAATCTGGGCAGAGAAGAGAATGTAAAAGACACAAGACCGACCTTCTAGTATGTTTACTTAGCTAAGTATAGGATGAATGTGTACTACGGAGGAGATCGTAGAGGGATTCTGTGTTAGGGATGTTTTTTTCCGTTGAATTTTTCATGAAACAGTGCTGGATGCATTCATCGATGCATCAGCAGCTGTTATACGACTGCCAACAATAACATTTAGCCACCACTCGAAATGTTTTCATTTCGTCGCGAGACAAGATTGGAAATGAATTTCTTGAGATCTGCTGGCTTCGTTTTGTTATTTTTCTTGAATTTCTGGAGCAGTGTTTTTGTGTTTGTCTATGTTTTTTTTGTTCTCTGGAAATCTGATGTAAAAATACATGTTGGGGGATGACTGAATGCCTTGTAATGATTAGCTTTATTGAACGACTTGACAGTTTGTTGTTTGATGGGCGTTGTATTTTTTCAGGCTGCAGTATGTAATTAGAGAAGATTTTTGTTGGCTTTTTTTATAACACGATTGCAACATCCATTATAGTTTTTATTTACTCTGGGAGGGATTTGGAGAATGTTGTAAATTTTGTCATTCCCACATTATTTTTTTGTCATTCAAAGAAAAAAAAACTACAACGGCAATAATGAAACAAAATGTATTGCTTTGTTACTTAATGTTCCATCAACGGTATTTTTTGTTTTGTTTTTGAAGATGTCCGTCTCCGGAAAAAATACAAAAAAACAACAATCTGACCTAAATAGAGAGGAAATTATTGTAGTTTTAGGGTTTAACTTGTACACTTTGAATGCTAATTTATTTATGTGAAGCGTGTCAGCGATGGAAAAGAGCTTGTCATGACAATTTGGATCATTTTTATGATTCGAATTTATGTAGTAGTTTTGTAATTTTATTTTTAGGAGATGTGACAGGATACTGCGGGCTGTGGCATAATTTATGAGACTTGATTTGTCAAAATTCGGGTCAGTAGTTGTTTTGGGAGAGATATTGAGTTGTTGTAGGAGTGCGAGATCAAAGAATTTGAGTGCTTGTTAATGGATTGTTATCATAACTCTTTGAGAATTCGACAATAAAAAGATTGAAACACTCTGTCAGTCAATAAAACCAAGCTACAAAGTTTATTTCTTTTTAAGTTAGTTTTTTTATTCTTCTTGGTTTTGACGTTCATAAATTCGGTGGTTGCTTAATCCTACTTTTGGCATTTCGCCACTTGCCTCCAGGTGGTCTGCAGTTGTTGATGGACGTTTTGACATGGCGCCAAAAATAACTCAGTTGGATGTCAAGCGAAGTGATATATGCTTCCGGAGACATTTTAAGGTGTTGAATCACTTGCTCAACTAGGCTTATGTGTGAAGCATGTGAGTGTTTAGTGCTAGGTACGGGGTAATTAATCAAGTGGGTAGTCCAAGAAGCAAATGCTGAGCTCATTATGAAACTGGGTTCGCGTGCTTTCGTATAGAAGAAGTAGGAGTATTATATTTTAGAGACTTTTCCAGATGAACCTTTTTAAGCAAAACTGAGGTTCTTTTCAGCATGAGAGTGGTTTTGTTTTCAGTCTTTACGCTCTGATAAAACATGCAAGCAACTTATTTGTTATTCATTTGGAGTTTGAGGCATTCCAAGCAAAGAAGGGATAACAAAGTAAAATAACGATAGGTTGTTGTAAGCACAATGGAGATCCAAACTTTTAAACTTTTCATGTACACCTGAGGCTGAGGTATTTGCCTGATAAAATCTTTGTTTTGAACAATCCGCTACAGGTTTTATTGAAAAGAAGTTCCTAAGCAGTAGCAGACTGATAAGTAATCGAAATTCAATTATTAAAAGTAGCAACAAAGAAAACAATGAGCATAAGAACGTCTATTGTTGATTCACTTGGGTGGCAAACCTATAACAATATTACGAGTATGTTAAGGGTTATGTCCAGACAATGGTGGAAGGTAATTTGTAAGCACGTTGGTTTGAAGGATGATAAGGTTTTGATCTTTCTAAAAACATATGCGCTTACAAAATAAGAAAAGGAAAGTATTGAGAAAACAACTATAATGCTTGATAAAAATCAAACAGGTGTATTTGAAAATTCGTACAACTACTATTTATCAATTGAGGTGAAACTAGTAATCTTAAAACAATCTTACTCGCTTTATTCACACATCATACTCATATCGAATTCGTCTGTCACTACAATTCACTGATGGTAATGTCAAACCCTAAATAAAATCTATCCAGCTTAAGTTTAAACAAAAATATCAGTTATTCCCATGACTACAGGGCTTAACTAGTAGCAGTTCATAAGCAATTAAATACTCCCATTCGTCTTTCAAACAATAAAAAAAAGAAAGAGGACAAAACTAACAAAGCAAACGAAATCCCAACCCAATTGCATGATAAAGCACAAATCGCTCCTAAAAAGCTACCAAAAAAGAGCAAAAAACATCAAAAAAGCTAAAATCCATCGATTGGTGCACTTTTCCCAAAAGAGTAATTCTTTTGGAAAAAAGAAAAAACAAGAACAAAACTTTCATAAAGGATAATACTTTAAGCATTTCTATAAACGAACGAGCAATCGTTCACTGCAGGCGCTGCTGATTCGTTCTCTTTCTGGCTTTTGGTTTCATTCAAATTTTGTAGTTAAATTTCCATACTTGTACAGTACACACATAGACAGTTAGTTATACAGAAGCTAAAGACGACGTATGTTGGTATCTCTGCACACTTTAGCTAAAAACAGAGCAGTAAAAAGGATTGACGTTTAACAGCCACATCCAATGATGCTCAAAAAAATCCCGCCCCAAAAACACCACCAATTTCAAGAGGCGCACCGCACCACAAGTCCACAAGCCTGATTGTAGGAGCCATGGGGCTCCTCGCAAGAACCCCCTAGTCTTTTTCTCTGAGCGAGGCTCTCGCCTTTCTATTTGGGGAAACTTTTGGTAGGAATGAATGAAATGTTGTATTCAGAAACTTAATGGGAAAAACGTTATATATATACATAAATACGAATGGATTTCCTAAAGGAGATAGCTATAGGGCGTAGGTATTGGGATCCTGGCAACTGGAAAAGTTAGACCGGAAAAGTTGGCTAACGCACATATGCTTCGCTAGGAAGCACAATGTTTCAGATAGACACATGTTTGCAATTACAAAAACGAAAAATTCATTCAAAATATTTCAAGCTTGCTTGCTGGTGCTGTGTGGAGCTGCCGGGGCATGGCGATGGCGTCATCCCCCGTCTGTCTGTCTGTCTCTGTCTATGTCTCAGAGGAACTATGAGGATTTTTCGGAATTTTGTGTTCTCACTCCCCCAGTTCCGGTTTGGGTGGCGTTGGTGTCGGTATATAGTATACCATAGACACCCCGAATTAAGTACGATGATGCAGATGGTCTATATATTTCATGGAATGGAAGCTTTCAATGCGAGGGTAGTCCCTACTTCCCTCCCATGTTCCATGCGTTCGCCTCCATCACTGAAAGCTATGTGGATGAGAGAATAAATTAAATCGATTTCATTTTATTTTCATGCAGTGTTCTTTTAGTTAAAGGCCAGGGGGAAGAGCAAGTAGGATAATGCAGTTTATTATTGCAGTTGAATGACAGCGTGCGTGCTTGTTTACACCATCGCATATCATCATATCTTGTTAGCCGTAGAGGATGATGCCTCAAAGGCCTTAACACTAAGGCTTTATATTCCCATCAAGTCGTATACTGGTCATGGTTAGGCATTCTACTATTTCATGAAATGTGTTTTCAATTTTTCATCATACAAAGTCTAAGTCTTGCTCTTGCACATAAAAGACGATCGTTGTTCACATGCGCGCAGCATGGACATTCAAAAAGGTGAAAGAACACAGAGATAGAAAACGCAGTGCAAACCTAACTCTTTCGGAGCCAAAGTCATTAAGATCGTTACGGAGCGATAGTATCCAGCTGCAGGCATATTCCACTACTTGGGATCAGCTTTGAGATGTTTTTTTTTTTTTGCTTTCATATTCATTCGCCTTTTCAGACAACGACTCTTGGATCTTTCTTCAGATCCCAAGATGGGATTGGCTTTTTCCTTTTGTTGTTATCTCTTGTTTTTTTACTGCACATCGGTTTGTCATGGATGTTTGTTATCATATCCCTCGTTCGCCACTCAACCAACAGTGGGAAAAAATTGTTTCCTCATATGACGCGATGGTGGCAATTATAAATTATTGTGACTCTTTAACGACTCTAGACAAAAAAAAAAAGAAAAACATCAGGATGAGAAACGAAGAAGCTTTTGACGGACATAAGTGGTGATTAAGGCGAAAATTTGAATGAATACAGCTACCAAGTTATGGTATGGTTATCAAGCGTTTAGATCAAAACAAACACATTGTTGCATGAATGTCAATCAGGTGTCAACACACGCACGTTGATTTTTTGTTTCTTTTTTGTGTTGCTGCCAATGTGTGATGATTTGTCATCTAGTGACAAGCCAAATGGATGCTGGTGGTGTCAGTTAGTGACAACGTATAGTTAAAACTCAGGTCATGCAAAGAGTATCGTTGAAAAAAAAAAATAACAAAGTTATGAAAAACAAAAGTTTACACACACAGTTTTCGGTGAAGATGAGAAAAGATCAGATAGAGCAAAGCCAGCAAGTATAATCAGTGGCACGTTTTGTTGGGGATAGAAATTTATAGCTCGAGCGCTTTTGCATTTTAAGTATCTGTCCCAATTTGTTTTTATGGTTTATGTGTTGTCGGTTATTTTGTATGAGAAACAAAAGCATGGCTCCATGAGTAATTGGGTTCATGATTTTTTGTTTAAACAATGCTCGTAACTAAGGACAGCACAGAAACTTAGATAAACTGTGTACATTTTGTTCATACATTGTTGAAGAAATTGTTGTCACACGGTATTATGTTTCCTTACTTTTTACGTTGCAAAATAGACTTTAAACCAGAACTAACCCTAAGGTTATATTCATAACTTTAAGATTTTGCTGTTCAATCTTTGAGTAGCTGTTTATTCTGACATGTCTATCTACTTCATTCCCTTGTGGTTTTTACTAAGTAAATTAAGACAGAGACAATTTGAAGAGTGCTTTCCGTTGGGCGCCAACTAATTAAATGAACCTTTTTAACTAAGTTTGGGAGAATTGATCAAATAACACAAGCGTCTGATTTTCTTCCTTTAAAGCCTCAAATCTTTCAAGGATTTGCTTAATCCGAGCAAAAACTTCCTGCCATCCCAAAACTAATTATGGTCTGAGCTTTCATTTTTAAGTCCCCAACAGCTTTTCATAATTTTCATTAAGTTTAAATATTTACAAGGTGCAAATGAGTATCTGTTTAAAGAACAAGAACAAAGGCTACGCAACTGTTGTCATGCATTCAAGTTTGTCTTCAATTATCCTTTCATTGGAAGTGCAGTTTTTCACTCACTTCCTGTTTTTATTATATTTGCTTATATCCCAACCTTTTATTTTCGAAGAGCACACTCTTAATTCTACCCTACGAGCAATGGTCAACAATTTCTATTTTATTGTTTTTAATTTAAAACACAAGCTCTGGTGAGTCCTTTTTTTGTCTTTCATTCCTCCAACTGTTTGCCATCTTTTTTTTTTGTAAAACAAGGACACTTCAAGCACACTTTTCCACATGAAAGTGTATAGAATAATGTAATCAGTGACTATGTGCTCTGTTTTGTATGGAAAAAAATATAACTTCAACTGAGTAAAAACGTCGTCCACCTACTTATATATTGTTTTGTATATATCCCTTGGAATACAACAACCTGCATCTGGTTCTCTCTCTTTCAAAAAAAATAAATAAATAAATAAAAAAAGAACAGCAACATGCACTTATGATGTACTTTACCCACTTTAGTCCTTTTGTTTTGTATACAGCTATACAAACACGTGCACTTATATTTTAGTTTAATCCTATTTCAGGATATTTATATAATTTGCGGGAAAGAACTGAAGTGATTTCATGTAAAAAAATAGTTGTTGCATCACAAGTACATACCTGCAAATAGAAGAAGAAAGAAAATTAAATTAGTTTTGTATATTTTGCAGACTAAAAAAGGAAATAATTAAAACAGTCTTTTGGATATTTAATTAAATTTCACACAGTGTGCTCTTCAACATCTCCTCAAGGGTTGAACAAAAAAACACACAATCGAAAAATTAAATTTTCAATTTCAAAAATATCAAATGAAACAAAAAAAAATGTTTCCTACTGAAACACCTGGAATTGATTTTTCTACTCGTGTATCGCAGGAGAAACCAGAGAATAATAAAATGCGTAACAAATACTTTTTCCATTATTATGCGCCTTACTATTCCACTTCTCATCAATTTTTCATGGTAACGAGTCTAAAATTGGAACACTAACTAACACAAAAGACGACGACTGTGAGGCAAATGGTTATACGATAGTTTGCTCAGGTAGATACATGAGAAACACCTCTTCGGCCATCAAGCAGTAGGGAGGAGGTCTTCGTATCCATTTCATGTGACCCTGAATGAACTTCATGCGGGGCTGAGTTTGGGGGTGGTATTTTGACAGCGGATTGCGTGCTAAGAAACATTGTGTGATTTAACAAGGGAGAAGCATAAAGAAAAATCCAAAACTTACGGAGAAATCGCTTTTCTTTAGAGGCAAAAAATTCATTAAAAAAATTAATTGAATCCTTCCGGAGTACGCGCGGGGGGCAGGCAGGTGCAAAAAAGTGCCTTTGAATGACAAAATGTCAAAAGTGTCAGCTTGTGGTATGATGCAATGTATATGCATTTAATAATAAATCGATTGAATATTATTGACACACTACCGTATTGGATGTGGCTGTCAAAAGCGTGTAAAATTTTAATTAACTGGATTGTTAGATTAATATGTCATTTTGAATTGAGCGAAGGTATCTTCCTCGTCGATTTTTGATATAAAATCGTTTGATTTGTTCAACAAACTGTGAACTGACTTCAAATTTTCAAATATTTTGGAGATGCATGATAAGCGATTGTAGTGTAAAAAATAATGGGCTGTAGGCTGTAGTATTTTTTATTTTTAACGTAGGTCGATTTAATTATCGTTATTCACTTGCATTATGTATGCAACCAGAATTTATTGAGGTTCCACATTGGGCGCCATTTGAATAAATCCAAAGCATCGCTAAATCTTGTAGCCCGGTTATGTATCCCTTAACACACAGTGCATGGGTTTGATTTACAGTACTTAAAAGCAGCAGAAATTGAACTTGAAGAGTCAAAATGCAGCTAGCTGCGTTTTGAGGTATGTATCTCATTTGGATGCCTTTTATATCAATTGCATTACTCAATTGCAATAAAAGCTTGACAAAACATTTATACTCAAGACATTTTGAAGCAATGCTGTTTTATTGTTGAGATTTTTGTTTTCAGTTGGGCGCCAAATAAGTGAGCACTTTATTTTAACTGGTAAATTAGACATGAAACTTTCCAATCATGTCTTAACCATTTTCTTCTCCCTCCTTTTCTGGAGTTACAACGATCGTGATCGTGAAGGGTCACAGCTCTTCCACCTTAATGATCCGCGGCAATCACATATCAACTACAAAAATCCTTGCTATGCAAATTCAAGGTCTTAGAGTTTTTATGTACCTCATTGCGTTCAACTACTGCATATGAATAGCATACAACCCATCTTATTGTTTTCATTCCTTTGTGTCTTCTGGATAGGTGCCTATTGATTCGCACATTTTATTACGCATTCCATTATTTTGTTTTTGACACAATTATTTTTGTTTACTTCGCATTGCCTGTTTTGTTTTTCTGTTACTTAGATTTTCAATCATTTCGCTGCACAGTTACTTTGCATTTCTTATCTTGCTAACCATTTGTTTCGCATTTCCATTGAACTGACAAATGATTTTATTTAGACTTTATTTATCTCGATAACTATTTTTTCGCATTTTGTCTCGACGGTAATCTATTATTTTGGCATTCAATTACTTCGCTCATTATCAGATTATTATTATGGATATGTTCAGTTTTGGTGTTCAAATGAATGTATTTGTTAATAAAACAATGCACCCAATATGTATTTCGAAATTTGAAATTATTTCCAACTAATTAGTTCTGAAAATGCTTCTAAAGTATGATATATCTTTGATGGTTCCAATAAATCTTCAATAAAGTTTGATGAGAAGCTAAGCAATTTGTTAAAATACAAAAATAACCGGTAAAGTTAAATTTTTGATTATTTCGCCATCGCTTGATTGGTATTTTGCTTTTTGTGGATGAAAAAAGAGGCTAGAGGCCTCTTTTTTCATCCACAAAAAGCAAAATACCAATCAATCTATATAAACAAAAGCGAACTAATCGAAAAACGAAACAATACAAAACGAAACGAGCCAAATATAAAGCAATCAAAGGCCAAATGATCTTTAAACGAAGAGAATGCAAAGCGAAGCGATAAATATCGAAAAATAAATAAACTAAACAAACAAAAAACTTAGCAACAAATTGCGAAACAACAAAATGCGAAACAACTTGGGCGAAACAACAATAAACGAGATAAAAATGACGAAACGTACCATACCCCTTCTGGATAAAGCCCAAAAAGTAAGTCAGGAAACTGAATGATTAAGAATTCTAACGGTAAAATTTCTGTCACATGTAGAGATGGTTCACAATGGGCGCCATTTATAACTGTTTGAAAATCACATTCACGAAAAGTCTGTTCATTTACCCTTTCCGTCAGATTATTTGATTTTGAAGTCACATGAAGCTGATGTTGTCTTTAGTTATCGTGAAGGACCGATGTTGGGCGCCAATTTGTTTCTGCTTAAGTTTCATACACCAAAACTTCATTTTGATTAAACTTCATAAACTTTGCTGCTGTAGTTTCGCGAAAATAGACAATATATCAGTTGGGCGCAGCAAGAAAAGAAGATTTTAGGCTCAAGTGGAAAACCAAGCGTAAATCCATTGGTTTTCCTTCAATGCTGAAATGAACGGTCCAGTGTTTCTATTCATTTTCTTTAAGTTATTTAATCCAGCCTTGTATTCAATTCATGTGTAAGCTTCCATCTGGGTTTCCACGCCAATTTCTCACTAGAAATGTGAGACATTTATTGCACTCGATTATGACAGGCAAAAAACAAGCGATCTAATTTTTATTGTTCTGGTTTTCTTTGAAAAAAAAAAAAAAAACATTCATTGAAGCCAGCAAACATGGTGCATTTTCTCTCAACAAATCAAACACATGTTGACACTTTGTCTTCATTTTTACAATTTATCATGCCATGTGAACCAAACGAAACATCAAACACAAACATTTCAAAATCTCATGTTCAATGTCACATTTCTTGTTTAATCAGTTCGCTTCGATCCAATTCGTTATTAATTTTTTTGTTGTTGCTTTCTTTCCTTCTTTTTGCTACGTCTGTCCATCTTGAACATCCTCTCATTGAAAACCACTCAAAATCAATGAATGTCTTTGCAATAAAAATAAACGAAGAGAGCTGAAGGGGAAAAAAACAAATGTTATCCAAGCTGTCATACAAGCAACTTTTTTGTGCTTCTTCTTCTTGAGATCACCAGCATCACCAGCATCACCAGTCCACCAGCACCGACCGGCAGCACAGAAGAAAATACATAAAGAAACAGAGATAAAAAAATCTTTTCCAATAAAAAAGATTTCAAATAAAAAACGAAGAAGAAGCAAAAAAGAATCTATCATCGAGCTGAAGGAATCTCCTGAGGTCATCAAATCTCATTACGTCCAAAGCCAAATGGCTAGAAAATGAAAAGCCTCTTCTTTCTGTCAGGTAGATGTACCTTCATTTTGCCTAAGGAAGGAGCACTTTGTTCAAGGAACGCGCTGCATGCACTTCTCTAGAATTCCATTTTTTCTTTGTGTTTGTCGTTTCATCTTTTTTGTTGTTTTTTTTTCCTCTTTTCAATAGAAAACTGGGAAAACACAGAAAAAGAATTCTTTCTTATACTTTGACTTCGCTCGGCCAATGTACAAGAAAGGTACGCAGAGTAATGTGGAAAATTGTATGCTCCCTTCAAACTGCCAAACCAAAATGTGAAAGGATATATATTCATTAGTTTAATGTAAGCCATATAAGAAAACCCATTTTCTCTTAAAATGATGAGGGGGATAGGAGGAGAACACATTCAACTCGTTGGCTCGAAGGACTTCTCCAGCGGTGGTTGAATTAGAATCCTTATCCACTCGCCCCGGTTTTGTTATTAAACTTTTGACACACAAACATATAGAAAATGTACAAAGGGCAAAAGCAAAACTAATGTACGTTACGTAGCAACTTCTCTTCACCTAGCGAACTCGGCCCATCCCATCAGCTTAGCGCTCTATAACATCCTCAAAAGTCAAAGACGATAAGGCACGCAAAGTATAAAAATAAAACACACATCCACATTCACTTTGATGCCAAACTATGCGCTCACTCACTCAGGCACTCTGACAGCAAAGGTAAAGTCATGGCAAGAAGGAGGCTAAAGCACCGAAAGAAGGGATGGACGAGGAGCAACAAAAAAAAGTAAAAAAAAAAAAAATAAAAAAACTGAACGGTGAAAATGGGAGATATTCGACTTTTTTGTATAGGCCTTGCGTTCCCATTGCCATATTCTTGAGCCGACTCTTGGGCCTTTCATGTGCTGCAGCAGTTTATGCCCATATTTGTTGGCCTGGCCTTTGCTTTGCGATACCTTGGGTGAGCCTGATAGGGTGAGGAACAACGTTGCCTATTTGTTGACTCGTAATGCTTCGATTTTGGACTTAGTGTGCCTGCCTAGCCTTCTAGCTGTCTTTCAACGATGCGAACGCAATATCCTGTGTGTGCGAATTGAGACCTTTCCTCGAGTTCCTTCACCAGACTTCAATGGATCTAACCAATCGCAGTGATTCTTTTGTGTAAGGCTGGCTATAAAAGTTTCGTGCATATCTGCCGCCACTTATTCCTATCCCATAGTCGATTGCTCAATAATGATTGAATCGCGCGTCTTTGCAAGGAGCTTCAAGCAGGGTCGTATTTATTTTGCTTAAATGCCTGAAGCGCAAAGAAGCTCAACTCTTTTTTCTTTGAACGTGAGAAGTGACTCACGGTGGGCGCCATTTTGTGGGTTATTGCGAACTACTTGCTTTTAGCTTTGTTCAATGCCCTCACTAGAAAAATGAAAGAGCAAACAGCGCTTTTGTCATTTAAATTTTCTTTTGTACTTGGTTTTCTCTCTTGCATTTGATGAAGCTTGAGTAAATAAATCCTCACTTGAACACTACATTCTATAGAGCTTAGACTCTATTATGATGTGTCTACATCGCCATCGCAGAGGCACATCCAGAACAGTAAATTCGTCCCTGGTTTGTATGGAATAAAGGTTCAGGGCAGCATATCTCAGATGACGACGACGATGCCAGCAAACGGCACGATGATGATGATGATGACGATGATGACGACGACGTAACGAACCTTTAAAAAGCCCACACAATTTATTCCTGCTATCATGTTAGTTAGTTAGGTTCCGCTTGTCCCGCACCATTTTAGCTGCTGCTACTGCCGTAAAGCGTTGCCTTTTAGGAGTTAAGGCTGGATATTGAACTGTTTTTTTTTGTACATATGTGTGTGTGTGTGTAAGCAAGTGTGCGTCGCTTTGTTTTTGACTTTACGAATAGAGCTTGGAGAATAAAAAAAGAAAAGAAACAGTGCTATCAAAGCGAGGGTATGGGTCACATTTACTAACATCTATGTATAAACCGAGTGCTTACAAAGAGGAAGCATGGAAGAAAATATCTTGCGGTGGCACGAAATATGCGCGCCTACACTACTCCACATTCGTTCATTCTTTCTATAGGCTCGTTCCACTTCAACCATTTAAGGCTCCGAAACCATCCCAAACTATGCTATTAAAAGTGCACTTAGGCAAGGAGATTCCATTAGCGGGTGTGTGAAGTGTGGTGGGTGGTTTGATGGTTATGTGTACACTGTACACATATTCTTTTTGGCTTTTTCCTTTGCTAATAAATTTACCTTTTTTATGGGAAAAATGAGTTTTTTCTTTCTGTGGTTGTTGTTGTTTTTATCATTCTCTTCCATCCGGTGTAATAAAGTGATGATGAGGAACAGAATTTTCAGATTTAAAGGATGGAAAAGTGATTGACAGAATGACAGAAAACTAGTTAAAGGACTTTGAATTGTTAGTTTCATATCAATCAAGTAGGTACATATGTGAAATTGACATTAACGAGTGAACAGCATGAATTCGCTGAGATTTAGAAGACGCTCAAAGAATAAGCACAAATCCCTTTCAAAATCAAGTCAACGGCTCCATTTAATCAAAGCTTGTTGATAATCCTTTACAGTAACCACATATATTTTGTTAATTCCCCATCCAAAGATTGGCAATAATCAAATATGATCTTGAGTATGTTCTTCGCTTGTTCTTGCGTTGGGCGCCATTTTTAATATACGAAAATGCTTGAACGACAAAAGAAGTTTCTATGTTCCGGTTGAAATGTTGTTGACTTTCAGATTATTACAAAGTCTGTTTCAATTACAAAAAAGTCTAAGTTCTTTTCTTTAACCGAAACAATGTAAACAAAACCCATGTAGTTCTTCACAGTCAATGGTAAGCAGTGCTTCCCTATTCTTAATCTAATTTAAGCAGTCACTTTTCTTTGTAACCAAACCAGAAAATGCCCTCGGGCTGTCAGCACAAATCCTAGGAGAAAGGAAAAAAAAAATCCAATCAATCTTAAGCCACCCCAAAAGTCTACATTTGTCACAACTATTTAAAAACGACAAACCAAACTCCATGATTTACTTCATCTTTCCCAAATAACAAATGACTTAACACACCCTGCCATTGAACTGCTTACACACAAATCACCGAAAAGATCACGGACGCTTTTCAACCAGAAAACCAACGAGATCAAAAAAAAAAAAAACTGAAAACCATGCGTGCCAATGCAAAATCACGTCGATTATTTCCACTTCGACTGTGAAGAAAATGAGATGAAAAAAAAGGGAATGGATTTCCTTCCACCATTATACCGTACAGCTTCTCAAGAATGCGCAATCCAATTTAAATAAATAATTAATTTCCTTCAATTAACCGCAAGGGCATACGATATAATATTCTTTTTTGTTGTTTCTTGTGTCATTCTTCGTTCTTATTTGACATATACAGTGCATGCCGGGCCACAAGTAGAGACTCATGTCTCCGAAACGGAACATGAACATCAACAACATCGGGAATCGAACTTGGAGGGTAATGTTCGCTGAGTCTTGAACACCCCCGCACAATGCAAAAAAAAGAAGAAAACACACATTAAAACAAAAAAAGTCCCTATTCCTTGTGTTTCTAGCTTCGGAATGCAAACGAGTGAACATATACAAAACAGAAACAACAGCCACTCATCCAAATCGAAGATGTAAAGTGCTTGATGGGAGATTGAGAGGTGGAGTGGTGGAGTGGTACACGATGAGCGCACGCAATGTTGCAATACACAAGTGGGGGGGGGGGAATGAAAATAGGGTGCCAAGTGTGTGCGGTTGAGAATGCGTGTGAGCTGCACCAGCCTGATACGTAGATGATAATGTTGAAGTGCATTAACTTGACTCTTTGTATGCAAGACAACTCAGCGTAGATGGCGGCGACAAACCGCCGACGACGAGCTCTGCTTGTTTTTGTGTCTTTTCTTCATCGGTTTCTGTATTTCTTTTTTTTTTTTTTTAAATATGAATGCTTTTTGTGTTTTCTACGTTTGCTGGCTATTTTCCTCAATGGCAGGCGTGAGTTGAATGTTAAGTCTCAAACCAAGCAAGAGTAGCTACAAAAATGGAGACTTTTGTTTTTAGAATGCCTGTGCAGGGTTTCCACTTGTTTCTGACGGTACCGCTGCACGACAACAAAGCGTTCACATGCTCCATTATGATTGTCACAGTAAAGAGTTTAAGAAAACATTCGGAAGGTTCAGGCGTTGCGTATGGAGAAGAATTTAAAATTCATTGTAGGCAAATTTATGATACTTTCCATTGGACGAAAAGAACCGTCCAAGAGCAACCTCAAACCGTTCCATTAGTGCAAAAATGACGCTTCTCATGATTCTGAGAAGTGACAGCCACTTCTCGATTTAAAGTGAGAATCCACTCAAGAAGCACAAATACATGTTACTCAAATGTCAAAATCAAAATTTTCTTCAAGGAATATTTTTTATGAGCCAAAGGTGTTTCATTCACAATGACAATCTGTCAAAGCAGAACGGAAATAATTTTAGGTGTCCCATTGGTCTTTAAAATGAGTGGTTCTTCGAGTGAAACCAATGGAAAGCGACATAAGATAATCGAAGTCACTTACCTCTTTGGTAGGCAAAATACTTCTTTGAAACAAAGCTATTGTGCCAGAAACACAAGTGTTGAAAAAAAAACCTGTAAAGTGGGAGCCCTGTGACAAAGTCAAACTGAAAAGCACTTTTTCCACTGCAAAGACGCTTTGACAGTTTTCACTATCTTGTCTTGTCTTGCTATGGGGTCGTTAGGGGGCTTCAAAAGCGGTGATTAGCTCTCCGCAATGCGATTACACTTTAAAGTTATTAATACTCCAGCGCAACAAACAACAACAGCAGCAAGCATCGACCGAAGCGGCATCGATAGCCGCACACATGGATAGGGTGTTCACGTTCAGTGTTCTCCTCAGGCGAGTATGACCAAAGGAGCAGATATATTTATTTTTAATGCGCATTAACGTTGCGGAAATGACTTGTTTTGCTGGGTATTAGTATAGTTTTCTTAATTTATTTTCAATTCCTTTCAGTATATGGTTGCGTTTTGTAGAATGAGTTCACCAGTGTTGTCTCAATTCATTTGCTACTGTGTGTATGTGTCAACCGTTTAAATTGCGATTATTAATTGCCACACCATATGGCGCCTGGCATCAAAGTGCGTTTTGCAGCACACTCTGTCACCCCTATATTCTGTGACAACATTTTTGTGCTTTGGGACAGAGTTTTGCCATACAATATGGACGACAAATGGACGATTTGTACCTAATGACCTGGAATTCAAACTTGATATTTATCAATAAATCTTTTACCATCACGATCACGAGGGGAGGGAAATTATGTTCAATATTGTATTTCAGAAAACATGATGTTTTTCACAAGAAAAAAAAATAACCATTGATAGGTTCATTAGGGAGATACATTGACACCCGTTACTAACTGACAAACAACGAGAAATGTCAAAAAAAAAGATTATTTAAAAAAAAAAACTACCCCAAAGATATATCATGCGATAAAAAAAAGGATTTGTAGAAGAAAAAAAAAAAAAAAATAAACGTAAGCCTTCTGATGACTTCAGAGAAATATGGATCCTAATTTAATCCCTAATATTCAATCTGAAGCACAGAACGATGTGGCAGGAGAACTAAGGAGTTCTATGCTCTAAAAGAGGATGAAACAGCGTCTCATATCTCAATGTCAGTAGAAGCAAGTGAAAGACATTTCAGCTCTCGTAGCCGCTTATTTTTATTGAAAGGGAAATATACTATATTTCAAGGATACAAGTAATTCCGGACATGAAAATTCCTTTCCTTATACCCGTACGTACCTTCTCGTCCTCTGTAAAGGGGCCGCAGTCTGTATATAAAGATCGATAATAGCCGTTAATGACAATTCTCATAAATCATTTGTGGAAGTTCTTTCCTTTTGCACACACAAGCACACATTTACTCTGTAAGAGGTGCCAAGGCCTTCTCCCTCACTCATAGGATTTTACACACATCCCAGTATGTACACACCCCGATTTCGAGAGTCCTTCGAATTTTTAGTTTGGCGTAATAATCGCAGATAATAATGAAAAAAATATTTTTTTTTCTTACGTAAGGCCCACATGTGCACGTATCAATGGAGTGTGTGTATGAACCTTTTTGTGTGCCATAAACCTTGTATAGGGATAGGACCGACAAAGCTATAGACTGACATTAACTATGTAATTAGGCCATGACCTAGGAATTTTTATCACTTTTGTCATGGGTGTCAACGACAGTAGAGAGAAGCTACAATACCACGACCGTGTCTGTGCGGTAATAGCTTGGCGTTTTCTATTCCGGGTTTTTGTTTTGATGTCAGTGTTCGGGTATTGTATGGTGTTGACGGCGAATAAATTAATTTTTTTCTATTTTTATTACTTATTTTTGGTGGGGAGGGAAGAAGAACAATGTATTGCACGATTTGTCACAGAAAATTGCATTTGAAAGTAATTTGCTTGGATGACAATGAAACGATGGCAGGATCGCAGGATGTGTATGTTGTATCTTTTTTTTGTGTGAGTGAGAGGGGGTGAATTCCAAGTCTGGCGAAGTTAGTTCGCAAGCAAGGAAAGTATTTTATCAATTTTCTGCTTTTGCCGATGTTGTCGATGTTAACTGCTTCATTAACTTGCTTGTCGGCATAAAGAGGCTTTGGGTTTAATGTTTAAAGTTTTAAGCCAGAAGCAAGAAGTCAAAACTGTTGCAACAAGGAAAGAAACGAAAGCCATGAAATAAACTAAAATATACTTAACAAATAAAATAAATAAAACAAATAACTTAAATAAAATAAATTAAATAAATAAAACAAAATAAATGAATAAAATAATCGAAATAAAAAAATTGTACGTGGAGTCCCTTCGCGCGTAAGAAGTGAAACTTCAAACTTCCACCGAACAACACATTGATATAACTGTTATATCAACAAATGGCCGAAAAGTATGCAATCGACAATCCGCGTTAAACGTTTAACGCAACCATTTTGGAAGTTAAGAAGTTTCACTTCAATTAATAAAATAAAACAGATAAAATAAATTAAATATACAAAATAAATCAAATAAATAAAATTAAGAAATTAATTAAAATAAATAAAATAAATGAAAAAATGAAATAAATGAAACAATAGATAAAAAAAACTTAATAAATTAAAATAATAAAATAAATGAAACAACCTTATTGATCAAGGGAGTGCTGCATTGACAACCATAATGCAGAATGCGCCATTAAACCAATGAGCGGGAATAAAATATGCAGCAGCACAGTCATGCGTTCGGAATGCTCTTTCACAGGAAATGCCTACACTACAGAACACAACTTGTGCACCACGCATTCCCTTCACTTGACAACTGACAGCTGCACCTTGTAACTGTTTCCCAACTGCCTCAGCCCACAAAGTAAAAACCCTCTACTCAATTCGATTCAGTTTGGAGAACATTGTAACTAACATCGTGCTACCGTCACAGACATTAACCCAGTTTCATTCTACCAAACAATTTGACAGATTACCTCAACTTGATTGCAATCTTTCTTCAAAAACATCCGATCTTAAGTAAATTAATCGATCGCTTGTCCATGTGCCAAACGCACATGAATCACTTTAATTCACCAACAAGAAAAAAAAAGTTAATTTATCATTTCCCCCAACACCAAAACCAAATTTGATGATGAATCATCCAACCCAGGCTCACTAACCAAGCCCTCGAAAGAATGACGAGCCGAAAAAGATCGTTTGTATGCATTTCCCGTAGCATCGATCACTTGTAATTGTTAATGGTTGTTACACTCTCCAAAGCACCACCCTCTCTTTTTTCATTTGCAGCAAATTTTTCTTTCCTAGTGAAACAAAATTAACACGACCAAAGCCAAAGGCAACCAACACCAAACCCAAAAGTCAGCAAAGTGATCAATCAAAAATCCTTGACATTTGTGTCTGCCATGTTGTGCTCTTTAAAGACACCAAAACTATATGCATGATGGAGAAATATGTTTATTTCCATCACTCGAATGACATGAAACGCACATGAAACATGAATTGTAAATACCACAAACTGAAAACGAAACCAAACCAGCCTTAACAGTACAACACACACGGTCATAAGCATAACGATGCAGTAGTGGTGTTGATGATGACGACGATGCGATGATGTGATGTACGCAAAGATGTCCTCTCAGTCATAGAAGGCGCCATATTTTTCATATTCATCCACCCACAATATCCAGTGACAGTACATTAGAAATGCACTACACTAAAATGTCACACAACTGCATAGCAACTTACTATTGTAACAGAAAAGAAATTCTAGCTGCTACTAGAGTTGAGTTTTAAGAAATTTATGCAATCGTTGTCAACATCATCGCGTTGTTGTATTGCATTTGGCAACAAGAATCTGCCATGATTTTGCTTGCACAAGGTGGTTGACATGCTTTGTGTTACTCTTCTATGGCGGGCGGTGTGATGAGAGATGGTAGAGCATCGAAGCGAGTGGGCTGTCGGTCGGTTTGAATAAATAGGTACATAGACATCACATAGAAGGAGGTGTGGGTGGATTTTGTAAGTTAGCATCGATGTCATTTCGTTGAATAAATGTTATGCTTGGAAGAAAACCAGTGGGGAATAATGTTATTTGGTGACAAATAACTCCAAATGGAAGCATCATGCATTAGAGATGAGTACCTCCATTTTGAGGCTTGTTGTAGCAATTCGTGTAAAATGTTCTACATGCTTGCCACGCAAAACCCACATGAATTGGAAAATTATTTCAGAAAACCTCTCAAAAGCATGTTCCTGTCCTCAGACGTTTTGAGCATTTCACTCCTGTTTGTTTCTTCAAAGGCACTTGATCGATCAATTGAATGGCGAAAGAAAGGTTATTGGTTGGTTGCTGCTGCTTATTCCATCGTCAATTTGTTACTTGAAGCCCAATTGATCATAACGCTCATGACAAATGTCGAATTTGACAATAGATGATTTATATGAATAAACCGAATTGGGATCGAGTCAGGGAGCTTACTGATGAACAAGTACCTAAATGTTTTGATAAAAATTAATTCCAACAAACAGGTTGACTGGTATCTTAAGCTTCTTCATTTTAAGGTACTTTGTTAGTGAATCTGGAAATTTTATGATGACCTACCCAAGCTTAAGTCTGACTTGCTTTCTCTAATTAACTTGAGGTGTGCCCATTGATCCCTTGTTGGAGCGTCTGCATTTGAAATAGAAATATCTAATTCAATGGGGACATTTGTAAAAAACGAAACGCAGATTCAAAAGAAACTTGAGAAAATGCTACTCAACTTATTGCAACCTGTTTCTTTGCCTTCGCGAATACTTTATTCAAATCTCTTTGACAAGAAACTCATGGTGTCAATAAGACTTCTTAAGTCAAAGAGCTTACCTAAGGCCGAACTAAAACAAAGAGAAACTCAGTAAATACTTTCCTGATGTAGTAACTTTCCTTTTACAGTAAAATGCATGATTCTAAGAACCTCTAGTGCCGTTTTCTGAAAATTTAATTTAAAAAACCATTCTTCCCAGTGGCTTCCTTTCATGATAACGATTTCTTTCATTCATAATGCAACGCTAAATGCATTTCCCCAATTCAGCACACAAACAGAGTCTCGCAAAGCATAACAACAGCTTAAAATGTCAACATGTCATGTCACCAACCGTGATTCGAAAAAATGTCAAGATTCCTCCTCGCAGGTCCTAAATGGGTAAATGAACGTGTGTAGGAAGGTAGGTTAGGTACTATGGTACCAACCAGTATAAATATTTTTCTCTTTACATTTGTTCTTTCCAAGAAAATGCATACACACACTTGAAATATACATTCCGCGAGACATTTCCGTTTATTTATTTTTTTTCCTGCTTGCGTTGAGTTTTGTGAATAAATAATTCACAATCCATGGTTACATGGGTGTAGCGAATCGTTGAATGAATGAATGTGCGAATTTCTAATGAATCGCCCATTTTGACAGAAACGAAGGTGAGTTTGACGTGGATATACAAAAATGAAGGAAAAAAAAAAAATCAAAATTCTTCAATGGCTGTTGGGACTTGGGTGGTAAAAGGGGTGTTTTGTGGGTGGAAATGAAATTTCATCACCTTCTTGAGTTCATATCACGATCTTCTTCACAGAAATTAATTCATAATTTCATCCTGCTGACTTGTGAGAAGCTGAGCTGATGCTGGCTGCGTGTACAGAGGTACCTCTACTTCAAAGTTTCAGTGTATACACGAGGGTGAGATTTTGGTCGAAAGGGTGGATTTTACTTTGTAGGTATTGGTGTTATATTTTTGGAAAAGTTTTCAGTTTAATTGAGTTTTTCAACGTGAAGGGTTCATAATTTGCACCTTTTTGCTTGTTAAGAGTGTTGTTTTCTCGAGAAGCAGTAGGAGACGATGAAAATTGCTGATAATGTTATCCGTGAGATGAAGACTTTAAGTTCGTTATTCAACAAAATTAAGAATTTTAAAGATTTCTGTGTACCTACCTACCCTACCTATTACACCAGATGACGACCGTTGTTTCAGACTTTTAACATTTCAAATTATTTATGAAAAAAAAGAAGGAGAAGAAAAAACCAATCCCAGTGAATTCCCAAAAACGGACTAAGCAGTTTTAAACAAGTTGCTTGATGGAGTGGGCGAAATTGATTGCAGACGTTAAGGACTTAATAAGATAT